>CM049812.1:2256597-2613003 GCA_027422405.1 Ptychobarbus kaznakovi | reverse complement strand
CTATAGCCAGATTACATATCTTAATATGTGATTATAAGCTGAATTTGCTAGAAGTGTATGTGTGTACAATATAATATAATATAATATGCATTATGTATATTAGACTAATATTTAAACAATACATTCTAATTAATGAAACCTTAATATCAGATGCTTAGTCAAGATAGGTGTTTACAACATTTTTGTTTTACATTGTAGATTTATATTTTGTTTTCTGCAGATTAAAGGCTGATTCTATTCCTTATTTTTGTTCAGGTGAATGTAAAGACAGTTGCATGATGAACATCTCAAATGAAACTGCTGCACATCCAACAAATGAAGCATGTAGCATTATCAATTTGTCCAGATATTATAATGCACCATATGATCTTGTACTACATACCATCAATCTCCTATTTGGTCTTCCTACACACTCTTATATTCTGTGGCTTATTGTCAAAGGGACAGGAAAAGGAATCGCATCTGAATTCTTTACTCTAAATATCTCTGTCTGTGAGATTATGTTATGTCTGCGTTCATTCAATTCTGTGCTTGGCAACGTATTTCCAAAGCTCTGGAGCGTTATGATGTTTTTATCAGGATTTGTCATCACTGCTCGTTTCTTTCAGTGTCTGATGTGTGTTGAGCGTTACCTGGCAGTGGTTCATCCTGTAACCTTTCTGAAGTACAAACCTCTCAGATACAAAGTTGCATGCTCCACTGTTACCTGGATAATGATTATTGCATGTTGTGTCTTTTCTCTGCAATTTGTAAACCCGTGTTTTATGCGCGTTTTTAAATGCCTGTACCTGGTACACTTCATAGTCTTCCTCGGCATAAACCTGTTCTGCGGTCTAGCTGTTCTCAGAGCTCTGAAGAAGCCCGGACCTGGAGATATAGGAAGACACAGAGATAAAGAAAACCACCTAAAAAGGAAAGCATTTTACCTCATTCTAATAAATACTGTGACTTTAGTAATCACGTATGTCCCCAGTTCAGTCACAGCATTACAATATATGTTATCAATACCTGCTAGCCAGGTGCTAGAATCACTGAGTCTTACTTTTTCTTTTCTGCCTGGTTTTGTGCAACCTCTTCTCTTCATTCACAGGTTGGCAGATTGCCCTTCTGTAGGTCTCCATACTGTTGTACCCTTTTCATTAATAACTCAATGTGTGAAGAATTAAAGAATTACATAACATGTTCACTGTGTTTCATAAAACCGCCATGACAGTCTTCTCTGTATCATATAAATCTATTCATCTTATAAAAATGTGTTGATCTGTAAATGTGTCATAGTTTGTGTAGGATATTTTTTAATGTATGAGCCATTGCATCATTAGTAAAAGTTAAGGCCCATTCACACCAAAAACAGTAACTATAACAATAACGATTGACACCGCAGTTCATTTGTCAAAATCTTTTCAGCTTGATTACTAAGCAAACATTGAGTGCCATGGGGTCTGTGGAAAATGTAAAAGTTAACATTTACATTCTGCTTTCAAAAGGACACCTACAATTTTTCACGATTCTAGACTTACATTCTGCATTTTAAACATTTGAAAACCACTGCTTTAAGATGCAATTAATGCATAAATAATGGAAGAATAATGGAAGAAATTAATATTTAGTTGAAAACACCACTGATTCGTCAAACCTGCTTGCTTGCAGTCTTCTTAAGTAGCGAATATGCTGCGGGGGAATGTTTCGGAGTAAAAGTATACATTTTAAGTAGCAAATGTAGTGGACAAAAAGTGAAAGTTGACAGAAATATAAAAACTCAAGTAAAGTGCAGATACTCCCAAAACATCCTTAAGTACCCTACTGTAATGAATCGTTACATCATTCCGGTGTCGTGCCAAAAATAGATTGTCTGCCGAAAACTGATTGCCGTCCAATCACTTTTTGGCAACTGCATTTTATGGGGTTTATTGGCCATTTAAAGGTATTTCAAAAGGTAAAAATGACTACATGAGCTATAATCTGTCTAATATAACCATCATGGATGCAATCAAGTCATTTAGCTCATGCAGTCATTTTTTACTTATTGAAATACGCATTAAAATGCAGTTTTGCTAAAAAGTGATTAAAGACGGTAATCAGTTTTCGGCACGACACCGGGATGATTTCTCTACCGGAGACCTATGCTTTGTAGGTCTCATTTTCCTCTTTAGTAACAGGCAAAGAAACTCAAATTAAATTATAAATAAATAAATAATAAAGTTGGAGAGAAAATAAATGCATAACACTTCTGCTCTTTTCACTTAAACCAAATAGAACTGCAAAAGCGTGATGGGTAAGGACTGATAAATTAAATGTTTGTTTTTCTCAATAAAAACAATTACCTGGTAATTCATTTGTTTTCCATTCCAGGTGGTACGTATGAAAATGTATCGGTGTGCCTTTGTCAAAGAAAAACAAACTGGGGAAAAAACTGATAAACACTGGAAAGATCCAATGGGACAAATCACCGAATTGCCTAATCTTATTTATTTGACGTGAGACATTTTTCAATTTGCCTAAAGCTCTGAACACATCCCATCTAATAGGCTAATACATACACAACACAAAACAAATTATTACAAATCTAATCTAAGGATTTTTTAATCAGTAACAGTCTCAATTGGTTTAATCATCCTTCTCCATGAAGCATGTGTAATCCATTTGACTCGATGTCCTCAACCCACTCCACTGGCCTCTCGTACTCTTCTCGCCTGGACTTTATCCAACCCCCTTCTCCGTCACAATCTAGTAAGCTTTTTCTTCCCTAAGCTAGCACACGCTGTTCTTCCACACAGCTCCAGAGAACTTGAAGACGTGAGACGTGTGATGTGAGTGGATGATGAGAAGTGTTTGTGCCCCCCAACAGGTTCCGAACCTGCATTTCAAATTATGTACATGTTTTGAGTTTAAGTCAAGCGAATATTTCAATTTAGCTACAGCTGTTTGTCGAAACTTGACTTTTTACATCTTTGATCAACTGACTAAAAGTTGTTTTTGTTTTTCCGCATAGCCTATAGGCCTAGTGAATATGAACACCTCCTGCTGTGAGAGCACCTCCACAGATGGATCAAATTATTACAATGACTTCAATAACACGGCACTTGACATACTCAGTATATCTCCAAATGACTATAGCCCCATTGACTCCCTCTGCCAGTGCATTGATGAAATTAACAGTTGGATGTGCCAGAACTTTCTTCAGTTAAACAAGGGAAAACTGAAGTCATTGCATTTGGAAACAAAGATGAAGTTCTCAAGGTGAATGCATACCTTGACTCTAGGGTCAAACAACTAAAAATCAAGTCAAAATCTTGGGGTGATTCTGGAGACAGACCTTAGTTTTAGTAGTCATGTCAAAGCAGTAACTAAATCAGCATACTATCATCTAAAAAACATTGCAAGAATTAGAAGTTTTGTTTCCAGTCAAGATTTGGAGAAACTTGTTCATGCCTTTATCACCAGCAGGGTGGATTATTGTAATGGTCTCCTTCCAAAGAAGACCATTAGACAGCTGCAGCTCATCCAGAACGCTGCTGCCAGGATTCTGACTAGAACCAGAACATCTGAGCATATCACACCAGTCCTCAGGTCCTTACACTGGCTTCCAGTTACATTTAGGATTGATTTTAAAGTACTTTTACTCGTTTATAAATCACTCAATGGCCAAGGACCTAAATACATTGCAGATATGCTCACTGAATATAAACCTAAAAGACCAAACAGATAAGTAGGATCGAGTCAGTTAGAAATACCAAGGGTTCACACAAAACAAGGGGACTCCGCTTTTAGCTATTTTGCCACCCGCAGTTGTAACCAGCTTCCAGAAGAGATCAGATGTGCTAAAACATTAGCCACATTTAAATCCAGACTCAAAACTCATCTGTTTACCTGTGCATTTTTTTGAATGGAGCACTGTGTTACATCCGAACTGATTGCACTATGTATTATCATGTTCTATTCTTAACTGTTTTATATTCATTTAAAATCTATTTTTATATCATTTTGTTTTTATTGTGATTTTTTTTATAATTCCTTGTTTTTATTATAATTTGTTAATGTCTATTTAATTTCCTTTTATGTAAAGCACTTTGAATTACCACTGTGTATGAAATGCGCTATATAAGTAAAGTTGCCTTGCCTTTCCTATATGCCATAAGCATGCTGTTGGGTTTTCCTACAACTTCTATGTGATACGGCTTATAGTAAGAGGAACAGGGATTGATCTTGGCAGTTCTTCACAGAACATCTCCATCCCTGAGATCATCCTCTGTCTGCACTCTCTCATTTGACTTCTCAAGTATACATTTGAAATTTCCTCCATAATGTGGTCTATTCTTAGAGTAATCATGACTGGTCGTCCTCTTTTCAGTGTCTGATCTGTGTTGAGCGTTACCTGGCAGTGGTTCATCCTGTAACCTTTCTGAAGTACAAACCTCTTAGATATAGAGTGATCTGCTCTGTTATTGCCTGGGTGGCATCTTTTGGTGCATTTGTGGTTAATTTTATAAGTTTGTGGTTCGTCTTGATGCAGTTTGACTTGTAATACATGCTGGCTCAGCAGATCCTCTTTCTCTCCATCAGTTGTTTTGTCTTGTGGCTGTTCTCAGAGCTCTGAAGCAGTCAGACCAGAGAGAGAGAGGAGAGAGAGAGGAGAAAACCACATGAAGAGAAGAGCGTTTTTGTCATTCTAATAACTACTGTAACCACGGTTGTCATGTATACTCCATATATTATTGCATGGATTATTGCTCTTCATATTTAGATGAACTGCAAGACTTACCTATTGTGGTAGGACTTACTTATTGTGAACAATCTTATCATTTGGTTTGAACATTTTATTAGAAATAAAAAGAGAAAATAATCAAATGGATGAAGTACCTGAAGTATTTAATTAATTGCATGCTCTTAGACAGTTTTGCCATATTGATCCGACAATTTTGTGCATCAATTGATTAACCAATGTATTATACAGAACACTGAATGAAAACATATCAATACATTTCTGCCTCGCAAACCTTATCACTGACTTGCTGCTAGTCATTTAAAATAGCATTTATTTTTCTTCTATGACACATGAAGGTAAAAATCCTTGGTCAGTCTGGAGGCAAAGCACGGCATTTGTCTCTTCCTATGTGTATCCGGGTCTGTGGTGTAGGACTGGAAGTGATTGGCCACACGATGGTTTACTCTTGTCAGAATCTGAATAATCTCTAGATGACAGTCCTTTAACATCTCACAAAGTTCATGGATAAATACAGAGCCTTTTTCTGGATTTCTCCAAGAGTAGTACCCTGTTGAGAATGAAATGCGTTTTTAAATACACGAGTGCATGTGGAGAGAGTATAAACATTCAGTAAATCCACCTATGCCTGTATGCAATGCAAACCTTCCACTGTGGAATAACAGCAGAGAAAATCCGCCTCGGGAACGTCAGATATTCCAAAATATTCCCCTGGTGCTTCTACACTGTCTGCCTCAACACCAGGGTCATATTCCAGCCCCCTGCAGGCCTGAATATGTAATATAAAAAACATAAATAGTCAAACAATAGACAGAATGTTATTAAATGCTCTGTGTGTTTTGCAGATGACAGCTACCTGTAGGAAGAAGAGTTTTGGCTTGTCCCGCAGACTAGGGCAGAGGTCAGAGGTCATGAGAGAGGTCAGGGTTTTGACAGGCAGCCAGCGCTCATCTGATCCAAGGATTGTTCCTTCCTCTCCATGGCTCATCAGTACACACACAAAGCAGGAATTGTCTGTGTGGTTCTCCTTAGATACTGAGACACAAACACCATGTTTATAAATTCGTACAGACACAATAACACATCCAGAATACTGACTGAAATGACATCATGCTGTACCTTTCCTCAGTGCACCAATCATTTCATGAGCTGACTGGTTCTTCTCCACCTGTACATGAAAACCCATGGACTTGAACGTGTTCGACAGGTAGCTTTCATCTACAGAACAGCCTTTTCTACGCAAATGTGGTGAGCCTGGAACAAAAAGATGCAAGTAGGGAATGGATATGTAAGAAATTATGCTTTTGGTTCCAATTCCAATTAACAATTGATGGTCCAATAGAACTATAGAGGGAGTTGAAAATACTGAAAAGAATGACTTTCAATTCAATGAATGACTCAAATGTTAATTAAATGACTGACAGAATCAGTGAGTGCATGATTCATTAGACTGATTCAAACCCAATAACTGAGACTGATTTGAGTGTGTTTATTTTTATCATTTCACCATTTCGACTCATCGCTACTTATTTAATAATTAACCACGTAAAAGTGGATATAATGCTACAGTCAGACATTCATAATCATAAAATAAACCCCAGAGAATGATCAGGAAAATACTAGAGCGATATTTTTCAGGAACAGAGACTTGGAGGAATACCACAAAACAAGAATTACATGATAAAAATCACATGAATAAGAACTCAAGACTGTAAGCAGATGTGGTATAAGAACTCAAAGCAGAAAAACTGGAGTCAGCAAGAATCAAGGTTAAAGGCAAGTGTTAAAAAGTTAACACTTAGCCAAGTTAAAATTCACAATAGAGTTACAGTAGCATTAGGTTCAATATTAGAGTTATTTAGCCATTAAAATGGGTAGATATGCATCAAAGAACCAAATACTGGAAGCAGGTCAGAGACAACCTGGCTAATACTCACGGAAGTGCTCATTACTGATGATTAGACATTTGCCTATGTGTTTATGCTTCTTATAAGGCTCAAACACACAGGGCATCTTGACAGCACTGTGAACACAACATGACAGTTAAATCACCTAACAGAAGTTGAGAAATGTATTTAAACATGCTTGATTTCAGCCAGAGTCTTACCTGTGATCTTCAGAATGTTGTGAACTCATGCTGAGACTTGCTTCGCACCTCAGAGTCTTGCGCAAGAAAGCCAAGCTTCTTACAATCTCATTTCTCTCATTCTAAATTTCCCTCTCCTTTTGCTTTCATTTGAAGGATTTCAAAGTCCGCTAACTGTTACCTCATAGAGGCGTTACTACCGGCAGAGCAGGCGGAGCAGGATCCCTGACTTTATATGGTTTTACATTCTTCACACTCAATCTGTTATTAAATGACATGAAAACGTGCATACACTATATTGCAATTCAGTATTTACACTATATTGCAATTCAGTCTATATTTAATTGTTTGCATCCTATGATTCTCATTTATGGTGGCACCACGTTGTTGTCACTTTTTTTTGCATATTCAAATTTCGCTTGACAAAAAGGCGGGTTTTATCCACCTCCGTTTTCTCCTTATATGGTGCTGTGAGGAAACCAAGCGCTCGTGTCGCAATTTGAACCGAAGAGCAGAGAGAGAAAAGAGCAGTGACCAGTGACATTACAAGTAATTTATTGACTACTGTGAGAAAACATTATCATGCCTATATGCCATTTTACAATCTTAATACAGCTAAACTGCTGAAGATACGTTGAGAATGTATGGTAATGCTACTTGTTATGGACATCGCTAGCCAATTAAATCTTCATACGTCGTTGTCGTCTCAGACTACATTCGCTGATGACATGCCATTTCAATATGAGTCTCCTGCAAGCTTCACATTATATGATTACGTAAGCATTATCGAAGAGCAGAGAGAGACCAGAGAGCGAAATATTATGTGATCATCAGTTAATTAGTCATGTACCTCAAATAATTTTAAGGCCTCAGAATGGAAATAGCGAGAATTAAACTAACTATTAGGCTACTTTTTGGATCTTGGCAGCAGTGACGTAGCCTAAATAACTAAGCTTGTGGCTCTTGGACGTGATAATCATCTTAATACAGCCTTTTATCAGATTCATAGTTTATTGTGTCTAAAGTTTACAATCTCACTCATCAGCTGCTTTATATTATAGCTTATCAATCCCCTCAATTATCTACAGTGCCTACAGTTAATCTAAAACATACTGAAATATAAAAATGACTCATTTCAAACAATGCATCAAACTATTTACATTTTTTTAAGTAAACTGTGACTTAAATGTCACTACAGATCTTTTAAAGATCATGGGTTATTACAATTGGGCTACCTATATTATAGCAATGCTTAATTATTAGGCTATACAACTGCAGGCCTATATTTAGGAGACAATCTTATGACTATAAACTATAACTATAAACATTTGATGACATCATATTCACACTGTACAATTTCAAAAAGCTTTGTAAGTTATACACAACTGTGATGTTCTAAAGCTTACATCAAAACAGAATACTGCTGTATACTTCCCTCTGCTGGGAATGTACAGTAACTACTCCAAAGGCCACTATTCTGATGAAAGAAAGAATAAAAAACAAATTATGCAGATATATTGATACATTGATCATATAGTCACTTTAATGTATTCTATATTTATCTCAACATGTCACTATAAACATATTACTTGTAAGCACACAAAATAGATTGTAATGTTGTATGATTTTAATCTTGAAATCATGAGTTTTCCTAATTCATTCCAAATACAATTTGCTGTAGAAAAACAAAACGCTCTGTAATTAATGTACTGCATTAAAAAATATATACATTCATACTACACCTGACTAAAGGTGTAATCTGTATAAAGAGTTTCATGTCATGCAGTTAAGCGCTCCTGCTCTATGTGCTGTCAAAAAGATTTGCGACTCATAATCCAATCACACTCGTTGTTCTGTACTAAGCCTTGCTTGTGGTTACAAGAGTGGTGTGTATGTGCTGTTGTAATGCAGACAGCAACAGATTACTGTTTATTAGTGCACTTATGGTTAGATGTTGGGGGGGGTTACTGCAATGAGGGTGCACTCTTTTGTTCCAGCCATATGTGCAGGTTTTGAAGTCGCAATGGTCGTTTGGGGCATTGATTAGTTTTCTGGCGGTGAATGTAACTTTGACTAGCATTGTCATTTCAGTGCATCTTAATCTTATTAAAGTTCCATATGGAGACGTATATCCTGAGCTCGTGAGTAACCGAAATTAAAAAAAAATGAATAGCATTTTTCTCTTTAGGTTACTGCATCATTTACGTAGGGTGTCAACTTAAACACATCAGCAAACATTACTAAATAGCGAAGAAGCATGGAAAATATTATGTCATAGAACGTTAAATGTCTCTTTTTTGCATTATATAGGTAATATTAATTTTTCAGACATATCTATGTTTGTCTTGTAGTACGTAAATGTTGACAAAAACCCCAATGTAAACATTACACAGCCACACTCAATGACAAAGCATGATGCAACAAGCTACAATCCTGTTTTCTCAAACCTGCCTAACATAAAGATCCAATTAGCTGAGCCACTTAAATGCCCACATCCAGTATAGCTGGTGATACTTGACCATTTTATCCACTTAAATCAGCACACATCAGGATTACATCATCCACCAGTTCACACTTTGTATTTGGGGAAACGAAGATGATGTGACATTGCATTTTGTTGAAAAACTACTACTGTATTTTGGGCTTTTGCCCCTTTTATCATCTGTACTGCTAAAAAAAATGTCGGAAACAATGGGGAGATGGGTGGTGATTGGATCAAGGAATGATTTGAACTCGGTCACGTGCAGTCGTACACAGTCCACAAGATCACGGTTTTAAATTTGAAAGGGACTCAAATGTATCTGTTCTAATATGATTTGGGCTTTAGAGCTGAAAGCCATGTTGTAAAGATCAGAACACTGTAGATAAACACATCTCATTAGTATCTCACAAGTAGCACTGGATCAATGGGAACACAGTGGATACAAGGATAGCCATACGGTACAAGAACCACTAAAGCAAATCTTAGAGTATTGAGTCAAAGTAATCATTCTGGCAAAAATTAACATTCTGTCATCAGCTCCCCTCATGTCCTTCCAAACTTGTAAGATTTTTTCTGTTGAATTGGAGAAGTTTAGCAGACTGTCCGAGCTCCTTTCTTCCATATATAAGAAGAACAGGCTGTCAAGCTCCAAAAAGGACTAAACAACAATATATTATAAAACATTATTATAAAATAAGATATCATAAGTGTAGAGTATATTAAGAGTCAGAGTTGAGATGCTAAATCAGTATGAGAATAAATGTGTTTGCATTGGCACCGTTTAACTTTATAGATTTGACTTGACAATCTTCTCGTAGAACAGAGATGATGTTGTAAGCTTGTAAAGCTACATTTAGGCTTAGTAAAGGACAGCTTTAAGACACGCTAGATGTACGTGAATGAATGTGAGAAACTTCTGTCCATATCTCAAGGCCAGAAGTGACACATTGTCACAAATGTGAAAGTCAGCATCCAGTCAAATGTGCACAAACATTTACAAACAGGACACGTCATGCTATTCCTGGATCAGAGAACAAAATAGTGTGAAAACTTCCTCTGATAAAAAAAAATGTGTGATGAGTCAGAAATATATGAAATGCGAGTGCTTTCTGTAATCGGAAAATCTTGTGGGAGGAACCTTACAAAAACTTGTGCACACACACACTAATACTTTTAGATCACATTAGATGAAAATAAGGATTATTAAAAAAAAAAGCATTCTTTTCGTAGTTGTTTAGTAGGCTTTTCATTGGGGTCATTATTTGTATATTGCGCCAAATTAACTGTGAATTATGTTTACATGTTTAATGATTGCTTTATTTTAAATGGCTGCACGGAATTTTTCAAAACTAATACTTAACATAAGAAGCTTAGTGAATTTTTTCAAAACGTTAAAACAAATTCTCAGCACACACCAATAACATCTTACATCACATTGACTGGCAGTAACACAGCAGGAGTAAGGACTGAAGAATCAACCCAAACAACACCAATCTTTGGGCTGTGTGTGTGTGTGTGTGTTGTGTGTGTGTGTGTGTGTGTGTGTGTGTGTGTGTGTGTGTGTGTGTGTGTGTGTGTGTGTGTGTGTGTGTGTGTGTGTGTGTGTGTGTGTGTGTGTGTGTGTGTGTTGTGTGTGTGTGTGTGTGTGTGTGTGTGTGTGTGTGTGTGTTTCGTTTATTGGGTTTGCGTCAAACTCTTTAAACAATCAACAAGAAGTTCAATCAATAAATTCTCCAGAATATTTTTAGAATATACAGCATGATTCAGAGGCTGTTGTTCGTTTAGTAAGTATAAAGAAATGCAGCCTTGAATGACTAATACCAGGGGAGTGTGTGATTGCTGAACTCAGCAGGATAAAAGATCTCACCAGGTCATGATACACTGTTGGAAAAAATCAGCAGGGAATCACTTAGAAAATATCCAGCTGGGTTTAGTGTTTTCTAACAAAACAAAATCTGAATTACCAATATTACATTACGGTGGTTAGTGTAGTATGCTTTTCTAACACAAAACCTGACCTGACCCTTCATTGTCTGATGTCCACCTGTTTATATTGCCTCTCGAAAGAGTTCCTGAAAGATTTAGAAAAGAGCAAAGGTAGTTATTTTAAATATAATCATATTTTATATTTAGGCCTAGTTTACAATATAATTTTAGGAATAAAAATATCATGAATCAGCTTACTTATACATTCAGAAAATGATTGTAAATTACACAATTAATTACAAAGAAACAGCAAATAAAACTTTGAATTAAATTATTGAATTTGAATTGAATTGAAAAACTTAGTTTTTTTTGTTTATTATTCTTTGTTTTATTTACAAATGGAAGGATTTTTTTACAGTGAACAATACATTTGAATATAACGCGGAAAAAACGCAAAAGATATTATAGCTTTGTAACCACACAAAAAATATTAAAGTGATTATATTTTGTAGGTTTTGAGCAACACAGCTGCTTCTATATCAATGACATGTATAATGTTTATATTAGTAAATAATATTGTCTATATGCTAACCCTCACAAAAACTTTTTATACATCTTTTTGTCATTTCATTAAGCAGTTTTCTTTGTTATTATATAATTTTTATGAACAATAATTTGTATCCTTGAGGACATTCCTGGAAGTCCCCATGGGATGTTTTGACTGATTTAGATCTGTTCTAGAGACAGTTTTGTTCTGAAGTTTTGGAACCCCCCCCCCCCCCACACACACACACACACACACACACACACACACACACACACACACACACACACACACACACACACACAGGAGTCCTGGTGCTGAAGTCCACTTCTGGTTTTCCGGTCCCTCCCCTCTCAGGGTGATTAGTGTGGTAAACCGCAGCGGGATTGGGTGAGAGAGTTAGTCTCATTACTGCATGTACAATGAGCCACTGCTCTCAGCCTGACCGCTCCGATGCTGGACAGAGGGACTTTATATGAACTACACGACCTGACGCTTATAGGAATTAAGAGACCGAGGACAGACAGGGCAGACGTTCAACTTCGAAATCATGCAGGAACTCAGATGTTTCATGTTCCCCAAGAAGGTTTAATTTGAAGGTTTCTCCACTATGAAGGACTCAAAGAGACACTAAGCTTAAAGGACTACTAGTTTGGTTTGTTTGGATTGTTTCACATCACCATGGAGATCAGGAAAGTGCATCTGAAATGCCCCGGGACAGTTTTACTGACCATGATGATGTTCAAATGGGGTGAGTTTTCTCTCTTTCTCAATACCAATAATCACAGGGGGAAAAAAGGTGTAATATTTTATAAAGATTCATTTTCAGGAATACATATTTTACATGGCAATTCTGAACAACACATGGTTAATGAAAGAAGGAACTTCTTACGAGCTGAAAAAATGTCTCCCTGTATGATACACTGATCATTAAAAGCTGTTGAGGATAGAAATAAGAATGTAACGAGCTGATATTTGGTCCTTCAGATGTGTTTTTCTTCTGAGAAAGGCCAAGTTTTATCGTATACATATGTTTGTAGAGTCAAGAGCAACAGGTCGGATGTGGCTCTATTGCCTCTTTTTGGGCACACACCCAAAAACACACACTTTTTTTGTAATAAGGTGAATCAAGTACTTTTATCCACACTATATAAAAACAAAAATAGTATTAATAATTGTTCTATAATAATGGTATATCTAGAGACCAGAATGTAATATAAAAGGAGTGATGAGCTCTTTTGACTTGTACTAGTAAGCAGCCACCTAGCAACTACCCCGAACACCCTAGCAACCACCCAACACTCAAGTGTTCTGGCAGTGACTTATTCATAAAAAAATTATTTAAAAAAACCTTTTTAGATTTTAAAGAAAAACACTGTAAATTTTATCGTTTACAAGATATAATTAGTTTTTCTTAAAATAAAGGTTATTGGTATCTTTCGTTCCATGAAGATCCATTGAAACGTTCCATTCCAAAAAAAGGTTCTTTAGATTAATGAAATGTTCTTCACACTTACAATTAAAAAATTTTGGAACTCTTCACTGAAAGGTTTGAGGAACCAAGATAGATCTACACTCTTAAAAATAAAGGTTCCAAAAGGAGGTTTTCACAGCAATGCCGTAGAATAACCATTATAGGTTCCTCAAGATCCTTTCAGTTAACTCTTCTTAAAAGAGCCACATAATCTTAGAGTTAAGAATATTTCAATAATCTAAAAACTTTTTTTTTTACTTTGAAGAACCTTTTGCGGAATAGAAATGTTCCATGGATGCTAAAGTTTCTTCATGGAACCAAAGATGCCAATAAAGAAGCTCATTTTTAAGAGTATATGGCATCACTGTGAAAAACACCCTTTGGAACCTTTATTTTTAAGAGTGTATCATATCGTCTTCTAGTTTACTTTGTTTTTATGCTTTATCTGTTTTATGCTGACACTAATTCCTGGAACTCTTTTTAGAATCGGTGTAGTGTTGTGGTGATTTTCGGTTATCTGGCACTCCCAAAGATGTGCACTGGAGTGTTACTTGCGTCCCTCCTCCTGTCTGGAGTGGATATAACTGGTGCATGGTACAGACGGGAGTATATGGGGGAGGTTACGCATCTATTTTCCCTCCTTCCATCCATCCAGTCCGATTCTGCCTCGCTCTCAGGCCACTGTCTGAAAAAAAACTAAAAAACTTTGGGGGGTGGGTTCCATTGTGTCCCGTTGCCATGACACCAGGGCTGAGTCATTTGGACGTTGTGTGAGGGTGGAATTTGCGTTAAGCACTTTTAATGAGCTCTGTTTGCTTTTGCATCCCGTAGGCTTAACGCTCTTTCATCTGACTGCAGGGCCAAGCTGTCTCTGAGTATTTAACTCTATGATGATCATATCCAGGGTATATTTCAGTGGAGAGTAACACATCTAAAGTTTTGAGTCTAAAATATGAATAGAGGATTATCTGAAGATATATATATAACAGTGCATGTAATTATCTGTTAGCGTTCTGATAATGAAAGTGCAAATTTTTCTATTTTTACACAACACTGATTTCCACTCTAAATAAATCAATTTAGAAGCAATATTAATACGTTTCACTGGGACAAAGATTCAGTTAAATGAAAAGCAAAAAGCAAACAGCATGCTGATATCGTTACATATCTTGCCATCCAGGTCTCAAGTGTGGAGTGGCAATTACAAACAATGCATCTGTGGTGTATTTGCATTGACTAATGCAAGTCAATGGGGAAATTCAACGAGGAACAGTGGGTGAAACTGGTCTGATGTTCTAACTGAGCTGATAGTTCATGTCAAATCACGCATGCAAATGTGACATCAGGCGCTTAGGGAAACGAGGGGGATCCTGGAATCCACATGACTTTTTCAATGAAAATGTCTACAATGGACCCTTCCCCCAACCCTAATCCCAACAAGAACACCGCGAGGGAAGAATGATTCAGACTAAAAGAAAAAAAAAGTGTAGAATCACTTACCAACCTTGCCAATGTTAAGCTAGATCCAATCTTTTAACATCAATGTCACAACCATGAAGAAAATCCATGTAACACAACCAGAAGTTCATCCACCTGTGTAAGAAATGACCATTTAGACTGCAGTTTACCTCAATAAACAGTTGATTACAAAGTGAAAAACATGTTTGCTGTCACAAAAATACAAGCTCAACATTTTTGCTTTTAAACTCTCAGACGCTGACCTAGTTTACTTACTTTAGGCTTACTTACTGTACCTACTGTCGTGTGCTACTACTACCGCTAACAGATATCATGCCACAAATTTGGTTGATGCAACTCTTTAAAGCATATTATGTTCTGTTTTTAAATGCATGTGGGAAAATAAAGCTCACGTCCCTCAGCCCGAACTAATGATCATGTGGCGTAACACTCAAAAGCATCACCTATAAAGTCTTAAAGGTTAAAACGTTGTGTCTTAGGTTTAGGGCAGTGGGGAATAAAGCTAATTAGCATCTGAGTCTAATACTAATTGAGCTAATGACACAGATTTCCTAAGTCTGAGTTCATGTTGGGACTAAAAACAGCTATTAATACTCTTATATTCACCAAGAGTCAAAACATCACTTATATTTAGTCTGAAATGTTCGATTTTTAATCTCATGACTCGTATTTTTAGGTTCACGTGGAAGAATTAAGCATGCATACAGACAGACAAACACTTGAAACAGCTCTCCTACGTCTGTGAAAATAAACAGATCACAGATTATCACAGAGTCCTGTCACACATCACACACACGTCCCAGCAGCTCTCATTCTCTCTGTACCCCGTCCGTTCCCACCCATATCTCTGGACAGATGCATATTAAGTGTGTTATCTCATACAGATCTGACTGGGTCATTAATCCTGTGACAAATTTCACAGCTGTTGTAGAGACAGTAGGGCTCTTAACTCCAAGATCCATACAGTGTGTTAGACGGTTATTATTGTTGAATTAATGAAACTAAAACTACAAATACAACCAAAAAAAAAAGATAATTGCTATATTTTATCTCACAAGTCCCCCCCCCCACACACACACCACAATTCAGAGTTTATTTCTCACAATTTAGGTGGGGAAATTATTTTAAAAAGTGCGTATTGTGAGAATGAAATCCAGAAATTACCATATTTATTTATTATTTTTTTATTCTATAGAGGAAATGGGCTTCCTTATAAAATAAACATTAACTGAAATAAAATAATACAGACACACAGGGATATATATATATATATATATATATATATATATATACAGTATAAACAAACTGAAATAAACATTAATACAAATATAGGAAAAATACAAGGAAAACATGACAAAATTACTAAAACTGTAAAATACAAATGTAAAATATAAAAATAAAAACTAATTAAAAACTAAATATTCACACACCTACAATAGTATTTATACTAGAATTTATACTAAAATAACCCTGGTGTGTTATTTTTGCATTTGTTTTACTTAAAAGCTTGAAAACACACATGCGTTTCCCCACCTGACCCCTCTAAAACAATCTGTAACCCCTTTAAATTGTAAAACTAACCTGTCACACCCCCTCACAGCAGAAGTGAGACACAAGCAGGGATGATTGACAGGGATGTAAACAAAAGGGGAGGAGTTTCGCTTGATTGACAGCCAGTATCAGAGCTCTAGCTCTTAGAACAGAACCTGCATGGCTAACATTCTTCCAGTGGTCTCGCACAGATAACCTTAAACACTGACACACACATGGAGAAAGACGTAGCGCTCAAGACAGATGCCAGGAGAATGTCTCTGTCAGCCGTGGGATGTCTGTGAAACCTCAGTGTTATAGTCTGGATAATCAGATCCACTACAGCCTGTCTCCACCTGGAGCTTAAACCTGTCACATTTGGTTGCTGTCCACATTCCAGCAAGATCATAGTTAAGAATATGTGTAAGAATGGGACATGACCAGATGAAAAGGTGACAAGCTGCTATTGTTGGCAGTCTGATATAGTAGCAGCAATGTAGTGATATTATACATAAAATTATTCAGAACATTTGGGTTGGTCTTTAAAGGCTGCATTTAATTATACAATACAGTAAAAACAGTAATATTGTGAAATATTATTACAAATTAAAATAAATTATTTGTATTTTAATATATTTTGAAATCATGTGATGCAAAGCTGATGTTCAGCATCATACTCCAGTCTTCAGTGTCACATGAATCCTTCAGAAATCATTCTATATCCTGATTTGCTGCTCAAGAAACATTTATTTTATTATCAATGTTGAAAACAGTTGTGCTGCTTAATATTTTTATGGAAGCTGTAATTATTTTTTTCAGGATTCTTTGGAATAGAAATTGTAAAAGAACCACATTTAAATAATAAATAGAGGTATATTGTAACATCATAAATGTCTACTGCCACTTTTGATCACTTGAATGCATTCTCGGTGAATAAAGTAATGATAAAAAAATGATAATGGTTAATAATTCTTAATATCTATTGCATTATAATATACAATTACATACTAATATACTAATTGTACATATACTATATACAATTAATATATATATACATATATATATTATATATATATATATATATATATATATATATATGTATATATATATATAGTGTCTATTTAAATAACTAGCAGTTTCTATATCTAACGCTTGGTTGTGCTAATTAAAAATAGTCACTCTCTGTAATCTCTTTAAAAACAAAGTGGCAGAGGACTGTATCCTAAGGTAACAAAATCTGGCTTAGTAGTGTAGACTAACCTAAAGCTGTCCTGTTTTACACACACTACTCTGAGAGGATTACGGTCAGCTCAGTACGTGAAGACACTGGCCTACTTGCTCTCTCTGATGGGACGCACATCTAATGGACTTGAAATAGTCTGTTCTCTGGCTGTAAAAGACAGAAAGTGTAAAGCATTCATTCTAAAATGAATGGTGATGATATTCAAGGTGTCTAGAAATACTCTGAAAGTCAGTGAGTGTTTAAGCACACATTTGTGTGAGAGAACATAAGCTAAATGAGGTACAGACAGTGTAATCCACTTTAATTTTCTGTAAACAGGCCGCACAATATACAGGTTAGCAGAGGACAGAGCAGAAAGCAGAAAATCAGGGTCCTTCAGTTACAGGAAGGAGAGAATTTGAGGGAGATTGACCATCGTGAATGACCATTGATCATTATGTGTCATCTGGATCAGTGACCGTTCATGTCTATGACAGCATGAGCAGGTAAATCCTCTTTACTTATCAGACTATACTGACAGGAAATGACATGAGCATTAAAGAGAGAACGACAGAAAATAAATGGAAAGAGAGGAGGTGGATCTGGGGGTCGCAGAGGTCAGCATCTCTTCGTCTCAGGGCCAAATTAGCTTAGAAGTAACTATGGAAACTGAGACACACTCTGTGGACACTTGCTGGGTCAGTCAGCGTGGAGCTCGTTTTCCCAGGCCGGGGGTGGGGAGTGAATGCTTGTGTGGGTGTCAGACGTATCTGCATCCTACACAGTTTACAGACATAGTAAAATCATTTTTAAAACTGATTTTGAGGTTTTGGTCCACTTTCTTGCATGAACAGGAGAAAATAATGTGGGTATGGGAGAAAGGAAGCGATTACTCTTAACTTCCACTTCTCTGTATATTTGTTGTTTTACTTTAAGATCATTGTGTAAGCCACATGTCCATTCTAAGATCATTGTAAGTGCTTTCACTCTAAGATCAGTGTGTAAGCTCTCAGTTGTGTTGTGTAAGAAGAACAGTCTGTGTGTTCGGAGACAGATAAGATGTTTCTGTTCTAAAAGTAATCACGTCCATGCTGATTAAAGTGTCTGGGCAAACACATTGGGTCCAAAGTCTGAAACTGAAAATCCGGAATTCGAAATCTTATTTAAACCTGGAAAGAATAATGATTTAGGAACATTATGATGTCAAATAAATAAGAAACACTATGATGTAAGTAAGCAGGCAAGCATGTAAATAAATAAATACATACATATAAATAAAGTTATATATGTAATATAAATAAATAAGCACAACTTAGAATATTAGTGTATGCAGATAAACAATTTACAGTTTGCTATATAATGTTAAAATTATATATAATTTTGAAAAATATAAAATAGATTCATTTTCAGTAGTGGTATCAGACTTTTGGACTTGTTTTCTCTAGCGCAAAAAAAGTGTGTGGGGGGGCGGTAGCTACAAATAAAAACAAAAAATTAAAACAAAAATAAATATTTAATTGTAAAGTTCAGGAAATAAGACTATACCGGGGAACAAACTGTTGTTTTGCAACCATTAAAATGGCTGCAAACAAACTGTTTTGTTTTCAATAGCAACCTGGGACAAAAAACACATACAGCTACTGATTAAACCCCTGTAACCATTAAAAAAAGGAATGATTACATAATTGTTCCCCCCCCCCCCCAATTTCCACAAAACACTGCTCCATTTCTGCTACACTGCCCTGCTAAACACTCAATGCTCAACATGCGCACACGGACAGATACACACACACAGCCCCTCATTCCTTCTGCCCATTCATTAATATCTTCCGCCTGAATGAATATTTGGGATGGAGGTCTGATCAAAGCAACATTGAGGGGGCCAGGGCAGCAAAGTGGTTTAGAGAAGGTGGGGGAGTGGAGTTTAGAGGGACGAGGGGCCCCACAAGGGTTAAGGATGGGTGGGCCAAATTAATGGATCCAAGTTGGGCACGCAGTGGGGGTTGAGGGTCGAGGTCATGCAGATAACAGGAATTTGGAATGACTCATGGAGCTCTCATTCGATTGGCTGATTTGTACGAGAAAATCCCCATGAATGCTTCGTACTGCACTCATATGCACAAACAAAATATTTGACTTGCAATACTCACAAACAGTTAAGGTCACAACTCTCAAAATCTCTCAAATTTGATCTTTTAGTTCAAGGTCTGAAGTACAGTTTTTAAGACTTTTTAGGACTGAGAAATGTAAAAAATACTGAGCCTCACAAATAAACAACCTCACAGATGGGCTTGGTATCTGTAATGCTGACTTTGAAGAGATTCTCTCTCTTTATTCCTCAGGCTCAGTCAGTCTTACCCAGGATTAAGGTTTTGGGATCAACAGCCTGTTATTAACTGATGTCAGTCTTACCTATGTCTCAGATGGTATATGTCTGTTTTATATTTTGCTATCATAGTAATATATTACAACAGAATCTTTAAATTATTATAAAGAAAACAATTAGAGCGCAGAACTCACAATCACTATGTTAGAGTGACACAATGTGGTTGCTGGGTTATTATATTTTGTAAAGTAGCTGCTAGACAGTTGCTTACAGGCCCAAACAACGGAACCTGCCTCCAAGTTTCTATGACATCGCTGTCCTTAGATATGTTTTAGATTGTCTGTTTTATTGTAGGCAAATAGGCGACTATCATGTGTCTGTTTGCCTAAAAAAATTGTGGGACACTTCTTCTCAACAAGCAAACAACTTTAGGTACAGTATATTTCTTGTCTGTAGGACAAATGTGTAGGATGTTTAATACTTTAGGGGTTTACTTTTATGGGTTTAAGGGCTTATTCAGATCCCTAATCCCAAGTATGATTAAACACTTGAGCAAGCAACACAAATAATAAGATGAAAAAATGGCAACTGGAATTCACATTGGGTTACCCAAGGTGTACCCAATTCTGGTCCTTGAGATCAACTTTCCTGCAAAGTTTAAATGCAACCCTGAACCAGCTGATTAAGATCTTCATGAACACTTGAGAACTCAAGACAGGTGTAGGCGAAGGGAACTGAACTCTGCAAGTAGGTAGATCTTCAAGAATAGGATTGGGCACCCTTGGGTTTCCCCATTGGAGAAATGCATTTACTTTACTTTATCTCTCTTTCTCCAGGTATATTCTGTTCCGGTTCATCTGACATGTGTGCATCTTCACCTGTCAAAATGGGGCGACATGTGTGGATACAATGGACGACTATGTGTGTTTGTGTTCACGGGAAGGAGTTCGGTACACTGGGAGGGGCTGTGATGAGCTGTACAATGCTTGTGTGTTTGCTGAATGCGAAGGATGTGAGACTGAACTTGGCACGGAGCAGTACACCTGTCCAGAGGACATCAACGAGTGTGAAAGTGGACCATGTGTAGGTGCTCTCTCTGAGTGTGTAGATGAGCTGAATGGCTACAAATGTCTGTGCCCACCTGGTTTCGGAGGAGAGGACTGCAGTCATCGTATCACAGACTGTATTGATGAACCCTGCCTCAACAATGGCACTTGTAGACGGATAGTGGATGGATTTGAATGCACCTGTTCACAAGGGTTTCGTGGTGAGACCTGTGAAGAGAATGTGGATGATTGTGATTCACATCCTTGTCAGAACGGTGCAATCTGTGTGGATGGCACCAACAAGTATCACTGCTTCTGTGTACCTGGATACCAAGGACACAACTGTGAGATTGACATAAACGAGTGTGCATCACGACCTTGTTGGAACAACGGAACTTGTATTAATGGAAAAGACCAGTACCTGTGTGAATGTCTGCTGGATATGCAGGTAATATATGTGGGTGTGTGAACTTGTATATATTGCCATCTGGTAACTGTATTATTAACAGTCTAAAGCATTTGTGCTCAATCCCACTCCTGACAGGCCAATGTTCTGCAAAGTATAGCTCCAACATACTTATCTTGCAGTTTCTAGCAATTCTAAAGACCTCGACTGGCTGGTTCCAATGTGTTTAATTAGGATTGGAACCAAAATCTGCAGGATTATGGCCCTCCAGAAGCAGGATTGGGCACTCCTGGTCTACAAGGATATTCATTCAGACAACAATTGGAAAATCGTTGTTAGTCATGTATTGTGTTCTAAATCTCTGTAGGAATAAACTGTGAGATGGAGATCGATGAATGCCAGTCAAATCCTTGCCAAAACGGAGGCACCTGTCATGACCTAGTGGGGCTGTACACCTGTGATTGTGTGCAGGGGTTTGAAGGTTCTGACTGTGAAATCAATATCGATGAATGTGAGAGTGATCCATGTCAGAATGAAGGAATCTGCTATGACCTCATCGATAGGTAAGGGAACTCAGGAATTATGGGAATGCCCGAGTCATGGAGATGGCATATCCAGCACAGCTCGTGGTTTCATCACTTACTCACTGTGTGTTAAAAATATATGTCTTCCTGTCTAAGTAGTTGGTTGTTGGACAGAAATGTAGACCTGATTTTATGTTGATAGTTAAATGCATAAGACTATGCATGCACTGACTTGTCTGATTTGGTGTGTGTTTTAATGTAGTTATAGGTGTGAATGTGAAGGCACTGGCTTTATGGGAGACCACTGTGAGGAGGATATTCTGGAGTGTGCATCACATCCTTGTCAACATGAAGCAACTTGTCTAGAGGGCATTAACAACTACAACTGTACCTGTTGGCCAGGTAGCTCTCTTTTTTCTCCAAAAATTGCACTCATGTCTTTAATCTAACTTTGCAAAAATCATAAATGATGTTGATGTGTGTATAGGTTTTGAAGGGGATAACTGTGAAGTGGATATAGATGAATGTGCTGATACTCCCTGTGAGAATGATGGTGAATGTTTTGAGAAGTCAAAACCAGAACACTGGGAAACAGACTGGGAGTTCACCTACGCCACAGCTGCAGGTTACATCTGTCAGTGCCAACCAGGATACACAGGTATTAGCAACAAAAAAACAGTATGGTAAAACAACAGATAGTACAACATTTCACTCAACAATACAACAGCTTTCATTTTAAAAACTTTTGAACCTATGTAGCCCAATATGTGATGGGTGGTTAAGGCTACGCAAATATTGATGCAATGTTTTACTTGAAAAGAGCATTGCCATGCTGTTTATTTGCTTTGTTTGTTTGTTCTCCCCAGGAGAGACCTGCTCAGTGAACATAAACGAGTGTGTATCTGAGCCATGTCACAATGGAGGAAGCTGTGAGGATCTGGTAAACGGATACAAGTGTGTATGCCTGGAGGGGTTTGCAGGTTGGTGTTTGCATATGGGAAAGAGTTTGCATGTGTTTTTGTTTGTATTGTTAATTTTGTTATCTCTTTCTCAGGTGTAGAGTGTGAGGCTAACATAGATGAGTGTGAGAGCACCCCCTGCCTGAATGGAGGTGTATGTGAAGATGGTGTGGCTGAATATAAGTGCCATTGTGCAGAAGCTGAGGAAGGTCTCTTGCCATGGGGGGGACCCCAATGCACTGTGCAGCTGCTTGGTTGCATTGACCATCCATGCCAAAATGGTGCCACCTGCTTGCCATGGTTGAATGGAGAGACACATGGACATACTTGTCTTTGTCCACCTGGATTCTATGGTGACGTATGTTCAACACCAACCACATTCTCCTTCTCCTCACCAAAGTTTTTTCTTATTGAAGTTCCACCACTTGAGCGCAGAAAGAGAGACATAGGAGAACAGGAACACCCCCTGGGGTCCGCCTACGCTTCCGCACCACACTGCCTGATATGCTGCTGTTCTTTCGTGGCAATGCTGAGTTCTTCCTCTCTCTGGAGATTGTTGGGGTGAGCTGCGTGCCAAGGCGATATCAAAGGAGGGAGGTTCACTGGAGGCAAAATTACCAGCGCTTATAAGTGATGGAGATTGGCATGAGGCAGTGGTGAACATTGATGGATGGAATCAGGATATCAGACTTGTGCTGCAAGTTAAAGGTCCAGGCTGTGACAATCATGCATGCAAAGTTGAACACAAGCTACCAGATGGTCAAGAAAGTTTCTTGCACCGTGACAGCCTCACAAAGTTATATGTAGGTGGAGTACCAGAGGAGTACATGGAGCTAACCTTAAGTGGTCATGGCTTTTTGGGTTGTATGGAGGACCTACAGGTGGATGGCCATCATGTTCTGCCGCATGATCTTGGAGATGAAGAGGTGATTGTAGAGTTGGGCTGTATAAAGACGGAATGGTGCGAGGTGGAGCCAAATCCCTGCTCTCAACAAGGGCACTGCGTCGACCTCTGGACGGGCTACCGCTGTGACTGTTATAGACCTCACTATGGCCATGACTGCAACCAAGGTATGCATACACATATGATCAAACACTCAAACACTTTTCTTGTGGTAATGTTTAGAGCTGGGGAAATAAACTTAAAGTTTAGCTCTAACTCATCTCAAACACCTGAACAAACTAATCAAGATGGGAGTTTTACAAAAACTCTGGAGAACAGTGGCCCTCCAGGACTGGGGTTGTGGTGTAGGGGAACTTGTATAATAATAAATAAAACATTGCTTGACTTCCACAGATTTCTCCTTTTGGACATTCGGTCATGAGGACTCTACTAGCTATCTTGCATTTGAACTGCTGTCTGATATTGGCAGGAACTTTAGTGTGTCATTCTTCCTACGATCTCTTAAATCAAGTGGATTATTATTCCAGCTACATAGAGCAGGGCATCAGCGGACAGAGGAGGAGGATCCTTATTTTACCATGTACCTGGAAATGGGACGGCTAAAAGTGACCTCTGTGGTGGGGTCACCAATCCTATCGTCACCAGTGTTTGTCTGTAATGGAGAGAAACAAATGCTTCAGATGGACGTACAGGAGGGTCAGGTGTTCTTTAGCCATGGTGGATTGCGCTACGGTCTTGGCTCTCTGCCTGACTTGGAAGTTCTGGAGGGAGACCTGGTGTATGTTGGTGGGTTTCCAAATGAAGAGGGTGCAGCTGATTGGGGGGGTCATTTTAAGGGCTGCCTGCAGGACCTGAGACTAGACGATGTGCATCTGGATGTGGAAGTCTGGAATGGTACCCTCAGTGAGACTCTATTTATCTCCAGTGATGCAAAAAATGTGCTTCCTGGATGCAGAAGTGATGACATATGCAAGGTATGTGGACACAAATGTTACTTTTATCCCATTAGATCTGTTTAAATTGATAATTACATCTGGAAAGAGCTGATGGAGTGTTTCTGGTTTGCAGGTGGGGCCTTGCATAAATGGTGGAGAGTGCACAGTCACATGGAATGACTTTACTTGTTCCTGTCCACAGGATTTCACTGGAAAGACATGTGAAACTCGGGTTTGGTGTGTTAGCGACCCGTGCGTAAATGGTGGACGCTGCATGGATCTGTTGGATGGTTTTGAGTGTATGTTATATTAAACATCCAGTTGATATTTAACAGTTGCCTAAAGGTCCTATTACAGGAGTGGTGAACTCCGGTCGTGGAGAGCTGCAGCCCTGCAGAGTTCAGCTCCAACCCTAATTAAAACTCACCTGCCGTAGCTTTCTAGTAACCCTTCAGACCTAGATGAGCTTGTTCAGGTGTGATTGATTAGGGTTGAAGCAAAACTCTGCAGGGCTGCGGCTCTCCAGGACCGACATTCCCACCCTGTCCTATTAAAAAAATTATTAATTCAGAAATATAATGTGTAAAGGTTGATAATCATGTAGTAAAAATAAATGTGTGTAAAAACAGTAAATGGATATTATAATAAGATTTTTTTTTTTTTTACAGGCATTGCTAATGCAACTTTTGACAACACACCCTTGCACTACAGTGCTAAGGGATCTCTAGATTACCCGGTGACCAACGTGACCATGGATCTCCGTACAAGGCAGGAAAATTCTGTATTACTTCGTGCAGGGAGAGGGGCAGAGTTTCTACTGATTGGTCTAGTGGATTCAGCCATTCATGTGGAGCTCCAAACAGAGAACAGTGTGGAACCAGTGATATTCTCTGGAAAGAGGCACATTGCAGATGGAAACTGGCATCACCTGCTGGTTTCTATGGCCAGTCCAGAACATGGTGCATCGCAGTGGTTGATTTTGGTGGATGGCATCATCGATGGTAGCAGTGCACCAGAATTTGCTAGTAGTTTAAGTTTTCTTAAAGATTTGTCAAGTGAAGTTGCACTGGCAGAGACTTACACAGGATGTCTAGGTGCTGTCAGAGTGGGGAGGTTTACCTTCCATTTGTAGACAATGCCAAATCACCCCAAACATCACAGTTTTGGCGACGACAAGATGAGCGTGTGCGCTTAGGCTGCCTTGGTGCTCCAGTGTGCCGCTCTCATCCCTGCAGACGTGGTGGTACGTGTGTGGATCTCTTCAATATATTTGGCTGCCTGTGCCCATCAGGCTGGGAAGGGATCACCTGCGATAAAGAAACAGACGAGTGCGTCTCAGGACCCTGTCTTCATGGCAAGTGCAAAGACAAGTTTAATGGGTTTGACTGCTTGTGTCACCCAGGATATGCTGGACCTACATGTTCAGAAAACATAGACGACTGCAAAGGATTGAAGTGTAAGAATGGGGGAACCTGTGTGGACGGAGTTAATGACTTCACCTGTATCTGTCCACCTAAGTATAGTGGAACACGTTGTCAGTAAGTTCCTACAGATCACACGCACTCATGTCTAGACTTGACTCATTGGTAACTTACTGTACATATACCCTCCAACAGAGAACAGGGGTAATAAGGTGGCCTTCTGTGAGACACCTACAAACCTGGTTACAATTGTAAATGCTTGTGTGCCACAATTGAAAAATATCAAATAATTGACAATTAATGTTTTCAAATCTCCCACTTTCTTTCACATTAGTTATTTATTGTTACTGGAGTTTGAATGAGACAGTGAGACTGAGGTTTTGGGGGGTTATCCATTTGTTTGTCTATGTTCTTGTGCATCAGGTATAACTACCCTCCTCTAAAGTGTGAACTGGATGTTGAATGTGAAAATGATGGTGTTTGTCATGACACTCAATGGGGGGCAAACTGCACCTGCCCAACAGGATTCACAGGAGACAGGTGGAATTAACACTTACATCACTGTCCATTAGAAATAAATTGAATATACAAATATATTAATATAGATGACTAAGTGCATATGTGTTTGTGTACATATTTATTTCCACAGATGTGAGAAAGAAATTGATGAGTGTGCATCTAGCCCATGTCTAAACGGTGGATCGTGTCTGGATCGGCTAAACCGGTTTCGGTGTTTGTGTCCAGCAGGATTCAGTGGCCAATTCTGTGAAACAAATGTATGTAAACACGGAGTATAATAATAAGCATGCAATTTAGGAGTGGAAATGAGAATGCAAACTAGTACAGAAGTGCTGAATGTTACTTTTTTTTTTACCTGCCAACAGTAACAATTTGAATCTCTCTCTGCAGAAACAGGCTCAGCAAGAACATATACCATGGTTGGCAATAGCGGTTCCATTGGCATGTGGCTGTATTCTCTTGGTGGCCATTGTACTCATTTTTATGTTGATGACAGCACGCAGGAAGCGGCAATCAGAAGGAGCTTATTCCCCAAGCCATCAGGAGATTGCTGGTGCACGCCTGGAGATGGATAGCATGCTGAAAGTACCACCTGAAGAGCGACTTATTTGAACACACAAACAGATGTAGATAAAGGAGCTCTAATATTATCTGTGTGACTCTGGAACTACACTGGAACTTTCCAAGGCCTTGTGGTATTACGGAGCCACAGTGAGTGGCAAATGCTACATCAAACAAGCAACCTGAAGATGTAGATACGAGAAGAGTGAAAGAGGAAAAACATGAAGGCATTAAATATGGTTGGTCTTTTGTGGAGACCTAAAACTTTGGAATTTAACCAGCAACTCTCTCACGTGTAGTTGAACTTGGACTTGGTAATCCTTTACCTCATGGCATTGTATGCCTGAACGGCTTTGACAAATATTGCAAAGAGACGGAAATAAGAGTTTACATTCTTCCCACAGCATTTAAAATCTTTAACCTATCCCCTCTCAAAGATGAGCACTAAAAATAGTGTTAATGAAGGAGCGAGCAACATTTTGACTTTTTTTTTAATTCACAGCATTTGAATGTACAAGGTATGTCTGTAGCAAGACTGTTAACTAGCTACTATTCCTGCTGTAGGCTACACTGGATATGATAATCAACAGGGAGGAATGTGGCTTCATATTCATGCCAATGTGAACAATTTGCAATATATTAGCATTTTCAAGGGTTGAAAACAACTGAAACTAGTTACCCTTTTAAAGTAATGCATTTTCTTAAAAGAAAAACTGGGCGTTGCTACTTTGCAGTCGCGTTCACATTATGTCAGAATTACCGTAATTATACATTCCCGAATACTAAACGCTATTTAGGTCTTTGCTGAACACACAATCACAAGTTTGTAAGAAATTACAAAAACCTTTGAATATTGAAAAAAAAAAAGCTCTGGCTTTATTTGACTGTTGTTACATCATGTATAAACAACCAAAATGACTACAAGTAATGCTAGTTGTGTAGAAATCTCAGCACATCTTTGTCTGAAATGCTATTTTATTTTAGCCAATAACTTGCACTTCCAGTACTCATTAAATGAGACAACAAGAAGTGTTTTAGTGATTACATTTTTTGCTATCAAAAGACATCAAAGCTGCACAGCTATTTAACTGTTATGGGTGGAGTCACAAGACAAACAACTTTGAGCTGAATCTGAGTATTAGCAAAAAAGAAATTATGGTAATTCAAACAAAATGTGAACACAATATTTTTTTATTCTGTTTGAGGCCATTATTGGAAAAACTGTGAACATGTTACTGTTTGACAATCACTGTACTTGACATTTTAGTATACTACTAAAGATAAATACACACCACCACCACCACTTACCTCTGCATACACATGCAAATATGATCGCAATAAGCAGTGAAATAAAATTCTGCCTGTGTATGAAGATGAAATAAGAGATGAGAGATAAACATAAGAACAAATCCTTGCTGATGTCTAAATGCTGTAAAAACTGAGTGAGTGTATATGTTGTAAATTGTGGCTATAATTTGTATTTTTTGTCACATATCAGTCATACTTTCTTAAAATGCATGCATAGGATTTACTCAAACTAAACAGTACAGTGTGAACTACAACGTTTTAGGAATACATTTTTGAATTTGTAAATGTGAAAATTGTTAAATAAAAGTGTTTATGTTTGAATGTTTAAAAGTAGTTACAGCTGAAATAATTAGGGAAAGTAATTTGCATTTTAACATGTTAAACTTACAGTCTTAAAAAATACAATATGTGCAAGAATACTGGGAAAGAGAACGGTTAAAAATAAAGCAATAAATGTGAGCAAAACAAATCTCAAACTCACCACTTTCACGTGAATATACTGTGTGCTTTTTAATTATGGCAAACACAAATAATAACATCCAAATAATAATAAAAGTGCAAGATGATAATAACAGGATATGAGTTCACATTAGAATACATTCCAAGAGAAAATTCTATTTTAAATCTCAATAGTTCCACCTTGCTGAGAGCCACACTCTCTTACCATTCAAGCTGAGAAACCTCAAAGGATCCTGTCAAAATAGGTCCTACAAATCCTCTTTTACCCAGACATAGTGGAATATAATTTGACACTTTTCCTCTGGGATAAAGAATACAATCACATTCGGTGACTGTTGTGCAGTGGTCATCTACAATACTTCACCCAGAACAACTTTTAACACCAAACATGTTTGAATGTCTTGCCAGTTAAGTCACTGTATGGGGAAAAAATATCACAGCTTCAGCTCATCTGACGATGCCCTAAAAAGAAAACAGAAATACTGTATCTGCTGCAGTTAAATGTCTAGGTACTTTAACAGAATACTTATCAAATGTTTTTTGTCAATAAAAATAAAATATAAATGCCTCGTTTTATATCAACCAATTAATTTTTACTGAATATTTCGATTTAAAAAAAATTCTGTTTTATAGTAGCACTTTAATATGCACACATCTTGCTGTAATTCATTTTAAGTTTTTCAAACATTATTAAAGTCTCCCTACTAGAAGCTCACTGCAATCCAGTGCAAGGCCGCTCAGTGTATTCTGTGATGGGGTATTGGCTTCCATTGCCCCTGAACTTTAGTTTTAAACTTTCAGTATAGATTACTGACCAAGGACAGTGCTTCACCAATCACATTTCAACCTAACAGCTGATGTGAAATGTACAAAATCATATTTTTAACATTAAGACCAAATTTGATCCAAAACACTGGAACAACCCATGCAGTTAGACTAGGAATACACAACAAACCTCTCACCACAAACAACTCTTTACACACACACACACACACACACACGCATTCTCATTTAAGGCCAATTTCGAAAGGTGATAGAAACGGATAAACTAACAGCCCTACAGGGTGTATAGAGATGTTCAAGAACACTTTAATAACACAAATAACATTATTTCATATTCTTAAATACAACAACAAAACCAGAGAAGAAGAGACACCAGTTCACTCCCTGATGTTCCCTGACATGGACAAAAACGTTTCTTTTGGATTTGAGCGTTTGGTTTAACACAATTATTTTCCACGTCAAGATTTGCACAAACAGTGTTCGTCTACTTGCAAGTCTCAGACAAAAATATAGCAAAAAAATGTCATGAAACAAAGATCCTCCAAAACAGATTGTGTATAGTGCTGTTAAGAGTTAGAATTCATGTTAACACACTTTATAGCAGTATGTGTGTTTAAAAAGCTCTATTAGAATAAATACCCATAATGCAGAGTGCATGGCAGTAGCAGATTAGATGGAAAAGGTAGTGCTAAAAAGAAGGGTGGTGACTGGTCGCTTTATGAAAGCTATAAGTCTATCGTGTGATGCTCAGAATAAAAAAAGAAAACGTCAACATCAAATCAAAACAAGTGGACAATTAGCATCTAAACTAAACTATATTGAAACCAAACAGAACCCTGTTCCATAAGACCCATTTTAATACTTTTGGACTGACATGCAGGAAAGCAGAACTAGAGGTAAAGCCGGTACCAGTGAAGGGCGTTCACCATGTATTTAACCTAAAAACACACTCCAGATTGGTTTACCTACTGTAAATTACACTTTATTTGGTCAAGAATTGATGCATCCTGCATTTTTTACCTCTGACTTCAGACCTCTAGGGGGCAGTGTCATGTTCTACAGGGCTGTTTACTCCGAGTGAGTAGTATATAGCTTCTACAAGGGCACGATATGTAGTGCAGTATGCATTATTGTATGCCATATGTGATGTAGTGCAAATATGAAGTACACGGCAGGTACTGCAATCACAACGTTATATGCAATTTGCATTATAGAGTCCAGAATGTAGTATGCCCTTGTGTCATGTAGCAAGTAGTGTGGGATGTGTGGTATGTCATATACTAGGGATTTGCAAATATTTGTATTCAGGTGCATTATAAATGCCCATTTAACAACTGTTTGTAGAAGTTTACACAAGAAATTGGATGTTAGGGTGTAACGGTTTTAATTAATATGCGTGTAGGGTTAAAAAACAAGCTTATTGTTAAAACAGTACTGATTGTTAAGAGGATGTGCAATTGCCGCCATAAATGCAACAATGGCAGTCTAATCGCTAATGTAGGACTTGGGTCATATATAGTGTGTAGTATCTTTAGTATTGTAGTCTGATCGATCCCTATGGAAACTAGACTGCTAGCTACAGAAAATACAGTGTTATCCAGCTAATATGGTTTTTCAGTGTTAAACTTGCTGCTATTGGAACAACACGGTTCATCCGAAATGCTATGGGAAATACATCATTAGCATCTGTGTGCATAAGGCTAAGTGTGTGAGCTAGGCGCAAAAAAAAGCACGACACTCTGAGAGGGAAAATATCCAACAGTGCTTTCAGGCCACTAGAGGGCGCAATCTTAAATACCCACTGGCTCTAAATTTGCAGTCCCTCATTGATTGGTAGCAGCCGTATAGGAAAGATGTGGGCATAGCTAGTCAAACGTTTCCCACCTTCTTCGCAAATCATCTACCTTCTTTTTGGGGGGCGTGGTCATTACAGTTGGTGTGGTTGCCATAGTAAGAAGGTCACTGAATGGGTCACGGGGTTCGTCTGTAGAGACTTGCGCAGGCTGAGCTAGAGTAGTAGGAGCAGGTGAGTCCAAGAGAGTTGAAATAGAGCCCCTACTGCTGGAGGATGGAGGAACACGTAAAACTGGCCACGCCCCTCCAGTTGGGGTCACACCCACAGTAGATATCTGACCGAAAACAGAGAATGGGTGGCCAGAGGTGGAAAAATAGTTGGCACCTGGGAGAGGCATGTAGGCTGGGACAAAAGGGTTTGCTGGGACAACAGGACTATAGTGCCTTTGTGGCAGGTACTGGGGTGGTGGTGCAAAGGGGTTCAGTGATACTGGAGGTGGGAAGGCGGGCAGGTTTGGGGGGTTGGGTCGAGGAGGTATAGGGGGTTTAGTGAGGGACGGGGTGGCCTCATTCTTTGTTCCTCCACACAGAGGGTCCAACAAGCTGAGCAAATCCTGTCCCTCATTTGACTCGTTGGGCTGTAACAAGTCCGCCTGAGTTTGTGATTGGGAGTGAGGAGACATGTTCAGTGCTTGCCGAAACTCTTGCCCTCCAGTGGAAACTCCTCCATCCTTTTCGCTGGCCTGTTTAACCTCGCGCAGCAGGGTCACACCAGGTGCCAGAACTGTACCCGGTTCAGGTGTTTTTCGACCTTGGGGACGAGGGATTGTGATACAAGTCCCTTCGGTCTTCTCTGCACTGGGATTTGAACTCTCCCTGCTGGGTGGCCGTGCCTCCGGAGGTTCAAAGGGTGGCACGGAGAGAGGTCTCTCCCAGGAAGGTGACTCTTGGCCAAGCAATGTGGACGGGTCTTCTCTTTGACTCCAGAGCTTGCTGTACGGATTGGTGGTTTTAAGACCAGGGAGTGTGCGTGTGCGCTCACCAGAAGTAAGATTCATCCGCTGGAGAACAAACAATTAGAACAGGTTTTAGGATAGAAAAATATCAAGTGTTTGGGTGCTTAAAGGAGTGACAACTATAATCAACCCCTAAAACATGATAAAACGTTGCTATGGTTCTCACCATAAACCATTGTGAGTTTGGCAGATTCTCCTGTATTCCCTATAACTGGAACAATAGTTTAGGGCAGTATTTCTCAAACCTGATTCATGTGTCATCTCTGATCGCATGGCTATCTGATCGTGAAAAGGCCAGGTGTAAATGCCCTCCAAATCGCTTTCAAGACGGATTTAAATCCGATCGCTCAAATCACTTCAGGAGGTGGTCTGGGCCGCATTCCAGATGAAACTGGACAAATGTAAATGCATCCAGTTGTTGAAACCACATTTGCTAATTTTACTCCTCCCAAAATATTAAAATATTAAAGGTGTGAGAGCGTTTTATAGGTTATATGGCATGTTATAGTCACATATGACTGCGCTAATGCAACAGCATCACAGCGGATGAGCAGCTGAGTATCTCTTCAGCAAGCCGATGCTCAAACTGCCACAAATGAAAGTAAGTCGCAGACACTCAAGTTCAACACAGTCATCTTCATTAAAAGTAGTGAGACTAACTTATCTTTCTAGTGCTGATGCCGCACTCTCTCCTGTTGTGGTCTTTGATCTTGAAATTAGCAGTTGATGAATAAAATAGCATAAAATGCAGTGCATATCTGTTGCTTTTGTTGACATGAAATTCGTTAAATTTGTATATAGCGCAGGAATTGAGGATCGGTTTTGTATCCGTTTTGCGGAGACACATTTATGTGGCCAAGTATAAATGGAGCCACTTTAATAAATCAGATAGCTATCCAATCAGAGAAAACGCATTAGGTGACCAGGTGTAAACAGGCCCAAAGAGTTAAAAAGTTTGTATTTTTGTTGTGACTCCGGGAACAAAATTGGGAAACACTAATACACAGGATTCTGTTGTTCATTAAATTGTGGCTGTCACTCCCAAAACTTTGCAGCATGATCTAACCTGGTAGTTGAAGTTGACATGTTGTGGGTCTGCTCGAAGCTCCTCCAAACTTCTGGTGGAACTAAGTGTAGAGTGTGTGCTGTGAGAGGGTTTTGTGGTATTTGTGGTTTCTGTACATTCTGGCTCCCCCTGCTGACTACGGAAGGCATCCTGCAACAGGCTCAGGTCAGAGAACTTGTCTAGCACAGGGCTGGACGGAGCAGTGTTACCTTGGAAGCGCTCCCCAACCTCCTCACCTTCTTCCACAAGCTCTGCCTCTTTCAGAGACCTGTATGGCTGGGGCCTAAGTCACATACGCAAACAAAGACATTTGCACACATCCACGCCAAAAAAACACAAATAAGCGCACACACAACACATGCACAAACAAGTACAGACACACAATTATAATTTTCATGTTAGATGAAGAGTTGTTGAAATGGGCAGATTTGATCAACAATCAAAATCACTTTACATAAATAAGCAGTTGCATGCCTCAGGCTACGACATCACATTCATTAAATCTCACCATGCAATAAAACTGATTTAAGCCAACATTAAAACAAATCTAGCAGGCCACAGCTTAACAAAATACTATGGCGTACAGTGGCCACAAAAAGACACTAGAGACACATGAAAATGAAGTTGTCATTGCATTAGATAACAAATTGCCCTCTAAGCCCAATCCAGGAATAAACACTTTGCTGTTTTCTTGATTATATGCAGAACTTTAATAGCACATACCTGAGAAATGTAGAGATGACAAGAGTTTAGACAAGAAGCTGTATGACATGCTCAGATTTGAAAGGTTTGTTAGTTTTAAGTACTTTGTCATTGGAGACTAAACACGCTGGCCCATTCTGTATTACATGCCTATGCACGGTCAGCTAGAGGAACACTGGGAGAAGATTAGGGGGCTAAGCACCAAGCCCTGGGCTATCTCTATGTACAGTTGATAGAATTTATGCTGACAAATTAGATCTACAGTACTATAGATAAGTTACACAACTAGAATCTGTTTTGAACAGTATCAGTATCCTTAATGGTTTAATGCTTGGTTTGATATTTTGTAACCTAATGCAGTGACATCTTTAAAATGTTTTAGTGTGTCTTTTTGCGGGTATAGTATGTAAAAAAAAGCCATCAAATATTCACTTTAAGACTAATGGACAATAGAGAGGTCAAAAATGAAAACCACTTGAACAGAGACCATTCAAAAGGAGCAGAAAGCAGGAAGTGTTCAGGAAAAGCAGCAATGGAGTCGTCATCCTGAGACAGCTCATCACCCGATGAATCCTCGCACAGAAACACTGTATATTGACGGGTTGGACGCACGTAACTACAGCGTCAACACGCACGCATACAGAGATGCACAGCAGCAACAAAAAAAGAAAGCATAAACAAATTGGCAGAGACAAACAGAGCAAAGTATCAGGTGTAACCACACACAAATCACAAAAACGACCATCCCAGTGTGAAAGAGAAAACACAAGAGTGAAGGAGAAAAAGAAAGAGTAAGTGAGACATGCAATCACAATCAAGACCACAACAGTTTTTTACTGTGCTGATTTGTATGTGATAGATAGTTGAGGGACAATGTATAGCCTAAAACTATACAAATATAAAACTAACAAAAACAATTTTTAACTGAAATAAAATATAAATACTGAAAAACACTGAATTAAAAATGTTGTTTTGGCAACAAACTAAAAAAAGTTTTGGTTCGTTTATGTAGGTTTAATTACTAAAATGACTAACTGAAATAAACTGAAACTTTAAAACGCACTGCACATATTTAGATTTGTTTTTTAAGTTTTCTTTTTAAAAGGCAAAAGTACATAAAATCAGTAAAAATTGTATTAAAATTCAAATGAAAACTGAAAAAAGCTAAATCAAATTGTTAATTAAAAAAACTATAACAGTATACAAAAACTTGGTCTCTGCCACTATTGCAAAATAAAACGAGAACAGCACCCAGATGCAAAGTAGTGGCGTCTATCATACTGAAGGAGTTTGTTTTGCAATAATGATCTGCTGGCTCTACATTATCCCACTTATTATATTGAAATTATTATAATAAATAATGAAAATAGATTTGAGTTTGAATTTTTTCATTATCTTTATTTAAGATTGGCTTAAATATTCTGCGAAACAGTTCATTACAAATGTAAACAATATGCCTAACAACAAGAGAATCTCTGATACAATAATACAGTTTTACCTTTATATATTACCAATCTGCAAAACAAGTTACTTTTTCCTAAATTTAGTCAACATGCATTGCTACAAATTAGCATGTCATCTTCTATTTTAAGTTCACTCATCCAGATCTTTGTGTATCTACCTGTTCACAATTCTCCTGAATTGACAAAATATAAAGTTTAGCTGGCATTGAACAATAAAATCTGACCAATGCCATGAATGCGAAGTAAAATGCTCCCTAGTTAGAAACACAAAGAGCATTGTCTATTTGTTTGTGTTTGGCAAATGCATGTGAGAAAGGTTAAATGTTTGAGTCTTACTTTTCAGGGCTTCCTTCTATGCCAATGTTACTGCGTGGTCTCTTTGGCACCAGAGGCCGAGGTGGTCGAGCCTGCAAACACACACAAACACAGGTTTTTTACACAGTATACCAAACGTTCTGGATTTGTTAAATCCTTGTAGATGTCACTGCAGTCACTGTTAGGTCAGAAGTCAATTGCTCCTTTTTAGACAGCAAGGATCAGAGGTCAAGATCCTGTCAAATGCAAACAGAAATGCGGTATCCAAGACCCGAAGAGTGACAGACAGAATAAGCACCCTTTAAACCGAAGGAAAAAAGTTTGTGCGGTAGAAAAGTAAGTGCAAGCACACATGATTAACTCGTTCATGTGTGTGAGTGAGCATTATTCTGTAGAAAAATAACTGATGTTAGATCACACAGGCATGTAAACACACACACGCACACGTACACAAACAGTATCCTGTCAGAACACACACATATAACACACTCCAGTGCAGCAGTCAGGGCGGAGGGGAATATTTGAGCTCAGGGTGACAGGTCAGAGGTCAGGGATGAGAGTGCTGTACTCACTGGTTGTGTGCTGCGCTGTAGTTTGGAGGGATGGGGGGGAGGGGGACGTTGTGGCCGAGGGGGCCGTGGGGAACGTGACTGCTCAGTCTGCTCCAAACATACATACACACACACACACACACGCACTTTTATATGTGAAAATATGACTTTTTTCGCACTTTCTAAAATGTAACAGTTAAACACAAGGACCGAATCCTAATTACTATGTCCAAACTTCCCATTTAACATATCTGAAATAGGCATGTGGCGATATCAAAGCTTCATATCACAATAATTGCTGAAGCTTTTATCAGATATCGAAATACATTAATACATTTTTACGAAATAAAAAACAGGTTGAAAAAGATGAGAAAACTTTACTGCTAGCCTTTTAATGACAAATTTAACAGCTTTTTCAAATAACAAAAATAACAATTAAACACAATAAAAAATGTAAAAAGTAAACAAATGTTTCAAAATGATAAAAAATTACTATAAAGAAACAAAACATTTTCAACTAATATCATGGCATCTTTTCTAGGCTGGTCTTTAGCCCATATTAAAATGTGAAAATGTTTGAGTGTAAACAAATGTTTCAAAATAAATATTAAGATTATACAGGATTTCTGGGAGACGTGTGTGTCGCGTTCTTTAACGTTCCGCCTGGAAACAAACATGCCGTGGCGCCAAACCCCCTCACGAAAGAAGAAAGCCGTCGTGTTTACAACTGTGACGACAGACGCTTATCAGGATCAACTAAACGCTGGAGTTTCAAAAGTATGTGAAATATTTAAAGTTAATGGCATAGAATCTTTAAAATACGTCCGAGAGTTTCACACACCGGTTTGTTATTGTGGCGACATTTCCACGCCCGAAACATGACGCTGAACGAAACTAACTGTGATTGGTTGTTAGACATGTCAAACGGCATCATGGGCGGGCCTTGACCAATGAAAACTGTCATCTATTCCAGACATTAAGCAGTCAGTCTGAAGGTCTGGCTACGCGAGACTACCACGATAATAATACCGTACATGTCACTTACAGTGATATACTATATCATTTGAAATCAACAATAATTTACACTATATTAATAAAACTTTGTAATTTCCAAATCAGTTATAATTCCCCACACCCACCTGTCCAAAGTGAACTGTAATTGGACGTCTCTGGTCCCAGGTGAGGGAGTCTTTGCTGTGTGTGGAGGGTAGCTGGGTGGAGCTAGGCTCTTCTGAGTAACCATTCTCTGTAAGCTCCTGCAAGTCAATACACAAGTCTTGCACATTATTAAAAAATGCATGTACATACATATGACGAAAATAATTGTGTTTTTGTGTGTATGTGCACGTGATTGTGTGAGCACCTTTTGTTTGAGTCGACTCTTTACTTCTTTGATGCCCATCTTGGCATGGTCTTTGGCCTGTAGAGAAAACATGAGAGAGATTCTTTAAAGAGGCAGCACAGAGAAATGTCTTATTGAAAAAAGAGAAAGCAACAGAAGAATCTCTCTCAGAGACAAAACAAGAGTTCACTCACACATAGAGAACTGAGAAAGAAAGTGTTACACATGGATACATACAAATTTGTAAACGGTCTTCATCGCAGGATTTGCCCTTGTCTTCACTGTGTTTAAGATGGCCCCACTGCCCTTCTGTAGGTCAAAAGTGAAAAAGACATTATCAGACTGAGGGGAAAAAGCTCATTAGCAAATACACAAAGAATCAGTACAAATCAGCCTCTCCAGCACACATAAAACAAAAGAAATTTCACCTTCACTGTGAAAAGCCACTGATGATATGTCTTATCACTGCCTGTAACACAAATATTAAACAATCACAGAGAAGAGTGAATGTAGAAACAGTAATAACTCAAAATTACCTGAAATTATAAGCTTTAAATATAGACAAATTAAAAATCTCTTACCAGCATATTCTCCCATATTGATCTCCTCCTCAAACTGATCGCTGAACCCTTCACCGGAGTTCAACAGCTCCAGACGCCCATCTATAAACTGCAGACACACACATTAAAGCAATGATATCTATGTAGGTGTCACATGAGAGGGATTACTGTGACGCTTTATAAAAGAAACATATGATTTTCCATTTAAAATAAGCTATACGAGAGGTTAGCCAAAGTTGACCAAAGCTCTGTGTTTGATTATAAAATTGCTATGTAAGCAGCATTATTTATTATTTTCAATAGTTTTAGTTAACAATAACAACACTGAAGTCTGATGTTGCGAAACAAGGTTGCTGATATAACATTAACAAAATATGGAAGTGCCTTAATATGCATGAAAATACTATAAACACTGGTAAAAAGAAAACAGCTGCTGTTTTATAAAAAAAAGATACAAATATAAGTGTATAGACTAAAAGAAGGAATATTTATTTGAAGCTATATTTATAATTGCTTTATATAAAATAATAGAAATATATTGTATGCTCTGATTTAGATGTTAAATGTTTGTGTAATACCTGTTTAAAGAACTGTAGCTGTATAGCGTTCTGTAGAAACTGTCTCATTGTGCTGGATCGGTGTGTGACAAACGTTTCCTCACTGAACGTAATTGGCTCCTCCTGAACATATGGACACATGGAAGTCAAAAAACATGTTAACCAGAGCATTTATATTTCCAAAGGCACATGGACTGTCCACTAGGGGACACTGTCTCACAGTCATCCTGCACATTCTTGCATGATCAGCTTAACAAATACTTCATCAAATGCTCACAGCCAACATTTATGAGTCTGAACTTCACTCAAACCCATAAGCACATCAATACTTCAAACTCTCTCTCTCACCGGATCAATGTGTAGCGCGTTCCTGTAACTGCCAAACAGAGCTGCCTGCGCCTTCAGAAACGCTCGGGCCACTCCATCTCCTGTCGTCGAGGAAACTTTTCTTAGGCGGTTCTTTAAAGATGAAAGCTACAACACACACGTACATCACTTGCTGCAACCATCATAAATATATCTCCATATCAGATCATCACTGGCACATCAAAACCAACCACGCCCAAAATAGATCAGACTTTTTGGAGATATGAGCAGGACGTGTTCATGCATATTTACTCACCACATCATTAGGAAGGCTTTGCAGGTCATCAAACGGCGTTTCAAGAGTGTTTGTGTCTACATTGAGAAGTACCACATCATCTAAAGCCATACCTCGCACCTTCTGTTACGACAACACATACAAACACAGACACACACAAAACATTCTAAATACAGCCTAGAAGTCTGCTACACTAAAACAAGTGACTCAATACAACAGCACTGTGATTTAAATATGGATATGCAACAAAAAATATGAATAGGCAGCTAAGGTCAAATAAAAAAGCAATCAGTCACCTCTATAAAACTGGAATGCACTCCGACGAGGTATGGCATTGGAGCGCTAACAAAAAAATAACAATAGTTCAGTACAGTTTCTGCCTTTTAAAATGTATTTAATATATGATTATTATATAAACAGTACTTCTCAAAAGTTTGGAAACATGATTTTTTTATGAAGCCTTTTATGCTGAGCAAGACTGCATTTATTTGTTCAAAATACAGTAATGTTGTGAGATATTACATTATGAAATCTATTTAGATTCTATTTGAAAATATCATTTAAAAAGTATATTAATAATAATATTTAATTTAATTATATATGATTTAACACCATATCAACAGTGTTACATTTTTTTAAACAATTATGATTCCAATATAATTTTAATACACTGTTTAAAATAATTACAATACAATACATTTTGTCTAAAACAACATACAAAAATACATACAATTTACAAAACACATGCATTAAATAATAATAATAACAATAATAATGATAACAATTATATGGAATATTTAAATTTAATGTATGATTAAAATTAAAAAAATATTAAATTAATTTAATAAAACCTTTGTAAATACATTAAATCCTCCTAAATGGGCCAAATAATGCTTATTTTTATAATAATAAAAAATTCCAGTCAAGTAATTAGCAACTTCATTTGTTATGGAGTCCTTAAGAAGTATATGTGCGCAAATGTGTGTGTGTACTCACCAGCAGTAGTCTATTAAGTGCTGTGGCAGGACTGGAATGTAAACATGCTGCCAGTACATGGGATACAACATAGCTGCTGCGCCATGAACACATGCGGTTAACTGAGAGGGAGAATAAGGTTTATTAATACCTCTAAAACGAGCAAAGAAACAACCAACACATAGAGAGAGAGATAATGGTAGAGATGTTGCTCACAGTGCTCAGCTTGCTGCAGCTAATGAGGATTCGTCTTTCGTAAAGCATGCTAGCATACAGATGCAGCATGTTATTCACATCCACTGCTACGAAATACTCTGTCAGATTTCTCTGCAAATACATAAAAAGGAATCATATATCCTTTTTTAATGAGTGTCAATGTGTTAAATGGATTGATGAATTATCTTGAATTTTCCTAGGGAAATTTGACCATTTTCACAGTCATTATAAGCATGTGCATTTTCAGACATCCTTAGTTAAAATTACAACTAGTCCCAACCGAACAGTTTTGTATAAGTCAGACTTACATTTTCAGGTATACTGGGTAGTTCCCTAGGATCAGGCACTGTGAAAAACAAATGCTAGAGAGAGAGAAATACAATTAGCTTTATACAACAAATTGATTGTAATATAAACATCTTGTGTTACAGTACATTACCACACTCAAATGCACAGGTACTCCAGGATCAGGGATGTTTAACGTGTGTAAAGACTCTAACAACTCTCTCCATTGACTGTCCTGTAACACAAATACACACAAATGAAAACAGCAAGTTTCACATACAAATTATTCACTATATATAATAAGATGTTAAATCACTTTAATCAAAGCATATATGCATTATAAATAGTGCTGTCAAACGATCCAAAATGCATCCAAAATAAAATACTGTGTATATTTATTATTTATATATAAAGACACAAACACTGTGTATATTTATTATTTATATATAAAGACACACACACACAGCATATATTTTGCATATATTTTGCATATAATATTTTGCATGTATATATTTATATTTATGTCTGTGTATATTTATTTTTTTCTTAAATATATGCATGACACACACATGCGTACTTATATATACATAAATATATGAAGTCAAATGTATATACATTTGCAGAATCTGCAAAATGTTGATTTTTTTCTTATTTTACCAAGTAAAGGGATCACACTCACTGATGCTCCAGAAGGAAAAACATACATTAAGTGCATTTTGAATTTGAAGAAATTAAAATTTAATTAAATTTACTATAAAAAATTAATTGTAATAGTAAAATTAACTTAATTTGTCTTCTAGAAAACATGTCCAGAAGGAAAAACCATACACTTAAGCTTCTGAAGGGCAGAAAACTTTTGAATTTGAAGAAATTAAAAAATTTAGGCAAAACAAGAATTAAATTTACTATTAAAAATTAACATCTTCTGTATAGTACGCCCTGGCTAACTTAATGAATGTTTTTTTCTTCTAGGCAAAACAAGAAAAATATACACATCTTCATCTTGTTTTCTGAAGGGCAGTCTGTAATGAAAAAATGTTTCTGGATATGAGTCCCTAGTGTTTAGGCAAAACAAGAAAAATATACACATCTTTATTCTGTAATAGTTGTATATGGTCCCTCATGTTTTTTTCCTTCTGGAGTCCTCATTGTTGGAAAGGGTTCAAATACACAAAAATCTTCTCAAAATAGTTGTAGCTATTTTTCTGAAGAACAGCAGAGTCCCTCAGTTTAAGTTGTCCTCGGTGTCAGGACAAACAAGGGAATGCTGGAAAACTATACAGCTAAACACAAAAACACAGCTGTGGATTTTTTGAAGAACAGCAGACAGTATTAAGTTCAAATACACAAAAATCAGGACAAACTGGAAAACTTTTGAACGGGAACAACTAAATTAAACAAAAAAACACAAAAAACACAAAAGCAGGGTAATTTTTATAAATAATTGAAGAACATTTTCTCTTGTGGACTTTGTGGATACATGTAAACATCTTTATGTGAAATATCTTATTCAGGTCAGTATACTAAATAAACAATAGCATGCATTTTGTATAAACAAAAAAACACAGATCCCTCTTACTTGGTCAAATAATCAACATTTTGCAGATTCTGCAAGGGGATGTAAACTTATGACATTTTTATAAATTCAACTGTATACACAGTACACACACATTATTATATTACTTGTAAAATAAAAACTTTTATTTTGAATTCAACTGATGCGATTAATTGTTTGACAGCACTAAATATAAATGTCTTTCCTTTCACTTTTGATTAAATTAATGTCTAATTGCTGGATAAAAGCATTAATTATTTTTTTTCAATACTGTCCAAACCTTATGAACAGTAATTTAAATCTGAAATCTTTAACGGGAAAATGGTAGATATTGAACCCATCCGTATTTACTTGCCTTTATTAAAAATAATGTCTTTATACAAAATGTAAAAAGCTATATTTCAGGGTCAGGTTGAAGTTTTTCAAGGTAATTGTAATTTTAAAATTAATGTAAAGTATGAAATCAGCAAGAAATCCTCTATTATGCAGCTAATTGAATGTGTATGTGTACATCTGCGTGTATTAGACCCAGCATCATATGAGTGTTGTTGTATGTGCACCACTGACCTGTCCTTTGGTTGTATAGTCTGCCAGGATATTCAGCAGCTTGTAAAACACCTCAAACCAGGGTAAGTAGCTGAACAGAGACAGTTAAACTACAATTAGATTAAGCTGATCTGAAGCAGGTGGATAACAAAAACAGGCCAAAAGTTCACATTTAAACTTGTACTCTTAAACCCAGCAGTTTGTACCTGAGGATGCAGTGGCAGCTGTGAGCTCCCGATGAGAGCCGGCAGAAACCGAAGCGCTGTTTGCTCTCGATATCCGTCAGAACAAATGTGAAGTTCTGCCCCACCTGGCCCACTGACATACTGGAAGACAGGACAGGGTCAAAAACAACATTTTGGTCAGAACAATTCAAGGTTCAAGAGGTGCTAGAATCAAATGAAATGATGGCACTCACACAATGAGAACAAAACAAAAGAATCGCTGGGTGGGGGTGAGTTTTTTGTAGAGCTGCTTTTCAGTTGAATTGTGTATAATTGACAAATTGTGACTGAACTGAATCAAGCTGAATAACAACACTAGACAGTAGTCGAGTCAAATTCTGTAGTTGCTTATAGCGTAACTGAACTTCCAAACTGAGCTGATAAAAACATTATAATCCACATGACTCCAGTCCATCAACTAATGTCTTGTGAAAGAGAAAAGCTTCATGTCTGTGATAAACAAATCCATCGTTAACATATTGGTAACTTCAAACGTCTAGCTAAAATACAAGTCCTCTATCCATAATATTGCTTTCTCCAGTGAAAAAGTTATCTCGACAGAATCAAGAGAGAAATATGCACCGATCAAGCACTGTTTATAAGCCAAAATAGTTCAAAACAGTTCTAAACAAATATGTCGGTGGATTTTGATGTGAGAGGACAAACGTTTTTCAGGTTTTTTTTACTGGAGGAAGTGTTATTATGAATTATGGAGCAAACACACAGCTCTTTGCTTCACAAGATGATAACTGATGGACAGCAGTCATGTAGATTACTTGTGGATTATTGTGATGTATTTATCAGCTGTTTGGACTCTCATTCTGACGGCACCCATTCACTGCAGAAGATCAATTGGTGAGCAAATGATGTAATGCCAAATTTCCCTAAATCTGTTCTGATGAAGAAACAATGTCATTTCAAGCAAATTTTCATTTTGGGGTGAACAATTCCCTGTGTAAATAAAGGTGACTTGATTTGATTAAAGATTGTAATATTACCTGTCCATATTGAAGGGGAAACAAAACTTTGGGATAGTCTGTAGCGTTTCCTGAAAACAGATTGTGAGAAAGAAATAATTCATACACTGAAACATAATCATTAGCTTCATTCACACAAAAGACCACCGTGTACAGATCAAACTGTGTGTCAGGGACAATGTTGTTGCTCTGGTACCCCTCCATTTGGACTTGAGCCCCGTGTGTGTGTGTGTGTGTGTGTGTGTGTGTGTGTGTGTGTGTGTGTGTGTGTGTTGTGTGTGTTGTGTGTGTGTGTGTGTGTGTGTGTCCTGTGAGTGTGTGTGTGTGGTGTGCGTGTGTGTGTGTGTGTGTGTGTGTGTGTGTGTGTGTGTGTGTGTGTGTGTGTGTGTGTGTTTTCCTGCCCTCAGCTGTGTCAGGAGTTAGGGATTATCCATAACAATAGCATGACAGAGGAGAGGGAGGGGACACAGCCCAGATTACAGAGCTTCCCCGCTGGGTACGACACCAAGAATGCCTTCTGGGACCACTGGACCCAGCTCTCAGGGCGAGTAAAGCTGTGTCTGTGTGTGCTGAGAGAGTGTGTGAAACGGCAATCAACGGGTATATAGAGTGGACAGGTACACACATCTGTTCCAGGAGAATTACACCTGCTTCAGTAGGTGAAGTTTAAAAACAGTCGCCTTGTTCAATCCCCATTTCATTTTTAATGCATTATAGCTTCCTTAATTCCTGACATTTTTATTTGGCTATTTTTACAATTCATCAATAAAAATTGTAAGAATAATAGTAAGAAAATTATGTATATGTATATCTATATTATACATATTTGTAAATAAATTAATACTTTTATTTAGCTAGGAAACATTAAAAATAAACGCATTTAAATCGATGCTGTTCTTTCAATTCATCAAAGAATAGCTGTTTCCACAAAAATATTAAGTTAAACTGAACTATTATTGACAATAATCATAAAAAAGAATTCTCGAGCACCAAATCAGCATATTAGAATGATTTCTGAAGGATCATGTAACACTGAAGACTGGAGTAATGATGCTGAAAATTCAGCTTTGCATCACAGGAATAAATTAAACTTTAAAATATATTCAAATAGAAAACAGTTATTTTAAATTGTAATAATATTTCACAAAAGTACTTTTTTTTATGCAGCCTTGATGAGAATAAGAGAAATCTTATTACATTTATTAGGGATTAAAGGAAATATAAAACATAAAATGGTTGCTGGTCATTAATTTCAGAGGCACACAATATTTGCATCAGCATACATATTTGCTCGCTACTTCCCCATATGTCATTCACTGTATAATTTAATATCTTATTTTAGTTTCCAAAGAAGCCAGAGTCAGAATCTTAAGTGAGTTTGGTTAAAACTCCATAAAGAGGGTGTGTGGTACCACAGACCCCTTCAGAAAATGACACACACTCTCTAGTGGTTAACCTCCATCTGTCAGAACAGGTGCTCACTGCATTATCACTGAGGTGAACAACAATTACGAGATCCCCAGCCCAACATCCCCAGAGAGAGAGACAGAGTGCAAATAATGAAGTGCAAACCTGGTTAGCGTATGTGTCGGGGAAACTCCTTCGTACCTCTGGTCCTGAAAACAACCCAGAAATCATGTTATTAACATTATTAGAAACAAACACACAGCTTTTCTATATACGTTTGGTCTCCCCACATGTTGCCAGCCCACTTAATCACCAATATCAGACCGTTTTAGATGCAGAATACAAAACACAAAGACCGTTTTTTATTTTGTTTCATGTGCAACAATGAACCACACACACTAAAGACCAAGAACATGTTTGGTGTATAGAAAGTAAAAGGCATCAGTTTTGATTTCATCAAGATTTTATCATACTTTTGGCCATATTATGCATCCCTGAGTACCATACATGTTATTATCAGATTCCAACTTTCAAAGCAAACCATGCATAGTGACAGCAGGTAAAAATAAACAGCTTTTACTTTATAGTTAACTGTCAAATATGTTCAATGGGCGTTCTGATATTGACGCTGCAGTCCCTCTGAAAGGGTTTTCTCTTTCGTTCAGTGGGATATGAGACTCTGTGGATGTGTGTGTGGGAGGGTTTGTCTCAGGAGAACAGACCCAAGATGCTTTGCTCCTGCTGCCATCATCAAACCATACGGTCACCAAGCAACATTTGCCTAGGGGTCTGCATGGGGGAATTCACACAGCTCAAGTACATGCTACATACACCAAGGTTATTATAGTTTTGAATTTTTTTAATCGTTTTATTTTAATATTGTTTTCAAATTTGCTATAAAATTCAGTTTAGTTTTTATTAGTTTCATTAATATTTTTGTTAGTTTTAGTTTAGTTTTTAATTTGTGAGCACATTTTTATTTAGTTTTTATGCAGTTCAGTTTCAGTTTGAATTTAAGTTTAGCAGAATCAACAGATCAGTTCCAGAGCGAAGGTCAAAGAAAGACGTAGGCATAACTTAACCTTAGGGAGGCAAACGTTTAGCGACACAAAATGAACGCATGCTGAGATTGATCAGATGGTAAAAGTATACAAATATACACCAAAGGAAGCAGTCAAGCCTTTTTACTAAATAAATCTACACAAGTTGCTCTTAATATCATATCTAATGGTGTATTGAGATATTTAACATGAAAATAAATGTAGCCAAATTTGGTTTATATGTCTTTTTTCTTATTTAGCCATAATCATGATATTATAACTGTCGTGTCTTGCTCACTTTTCCGTAAACAGCCACGCATAAATCATAACTGGGACTAACGAAATTCAATAATAATGGCAATCGTATTTAACATAAAAATGTTGTGACCGGTACTTTGTCAGAAGTGTTCACCATAGCAGTCTGGTCCCTAGTAAACAAGTTTTCTGGTAATACCCTCAGTAGCCTAAGTTCATTTAAGTGCTTGAACCCACATACTCTCCCAATGCATTCAATCACTCAACAGGCCTCTGACCACATTTCTCATCACAAACCAGGAAATTTAAAGCGTTACACACTTAGGTCACTTATATATATATATATATATATATATATATTGAACCATTACAGATTCATCATATATGGAACTAAATGTTCTAATCTAGTTCTCTTCCCTACTAGAAAAGACTGATAAAAGGAAACAGAATTCTAATTAAACAGAACTACAATGGATAACTGCATTCTGAGGAAGTATGTGTGGGCGACATGCATATTTTTAGAAGTATATTTCTGAAACATGAACTTATTGTTAGAGTGAGAGGACTCACCAGAGCCAGCCGTCCCAGAATGCACCACCTCCATGTACACCTCAAAGGGTGACCCAGGGCTCTCCCTGAAACAGAAATAACACAGGGTCAAGGGTCAGAGGTCACATATGAATACACTCTAAAGAATGTGACGACTGAGAAAGACAACAATTGTTTTTTAGTTTAGTATTTTGTATATTCATTTTTAAGTTGATTGTTCTTTTAAACACCGGCTCTGGTACCATGTTAGTGGAAAAGTGGTAAATGTGAGCGTGCAAAACATATGCCTTCTGCAAAAATAACATCCAGTCATAAGGTCAGGCTACCACATGAAAAATGTAACTAAATTGCTCTTGTCATATAGCTAATGTACCATGATCTGATGTGGGGTCAAAGGTGAGATGAATATGGTCACATTCCCCACATTACAGATAGTAGGCTTTTCTACTGTCATGAAAATAAGATACTATTTGACTACCAAAACAGAAACCACAAGATAATCTTCTCATCTATTTGGAAATGAAAGCTAAAAATAAAACACTGACTAAGTAACAAAACCTTTGCAAGTACTTTTTCAAGTATTGCAGAAACCTGTGTGAGAAATTATTTTAATAAAAAATTAGTCAGAATATGGAGTCAGTACAACAGACATAAATTCATAAAGATACTATTAAAGTAAATATAATATTTCAGCAAAATATAACCTGAATCTGTTCTAGAAGTGAAATCAGAGTTAATGATATCTAATACCTCTACTACCTATCGACTATAAACAGAAAGATCAACAAACTTCACACACTAAATGAATGTCTTGTCCATCATGTGGCTGTACAAGTGAAGCATGCACTACGCTTTTTAGTGAGGGAAATGTGTTTCTAACCGACTTTGTTCTGTCCTTCAGGCTGTTTCCAAAACAGTCTTATCATGGGCCGATATTAAACCCTGAAAAACACTGTGACCACAGCAAGGCACTGACTGGCCTCGATCATGTCTTATTCATAAAGTGCATTCAATTACCAAAGCAAGAAAGTGTCACTGAGCTAAACAAAAATTGTAAATAGACTCCAAAACCTCCATATAAATACATGTTTCTACTTTCTTTCACGCAGATATGCATTTGTTTAATCATGTCGTGAAGATTGTTTCTTAATAACATAAAGTAACATTAATGCATTCCTGTAGGACATGTAAACAATGATCAGTGACATGGACTTCATGCGTCTCCACATATAAGACAGTACTGTACAAATACACAAGCCTCCAGGTAATATAATACATCAAAACATAATTAAGTACTACGTTAATTAAGCAAATAACTAAATAAACACCTAAATCCCAAAAAGCACAGTCTCTCTCTGTCGCAACAAGTCTAAACAGGCCTTTTAGGGAGGTCAAAACTCGCATTTACAACAACACTGTATGTTATACAAAAGGTGATAGAGACATTGACGCTTACTTGATACGAGAGCCCATTTTATCCTTTATTTAAATCCAATCCGTTCCTCGGAATAATGTGACAATAACCCGCTGTCGGAGTTATATTTCCCGTTATACCCGTCACATACTGCACAGGAACGCCATGGTCTCCACGCGCGGATCACGGTACTACGGCCTTGGGGGATTGTGGGAGTTGTAGTTTCTTGGGCGTGTCTCCGGCTTCCGATCGATACAACGCCAAACTACATTTCCCACATAGCGAACAAGCCGTGGCGTGTGAGTCGCCTGACACAGAAGGGAGTGTGGTATGAAGTCTGGGCATTGCAACAATGAATTGCAATAACAACTGTCACAGCTGTATGGCAGATGAACAGTGCGGATGCGTTTGCTGTTAAGAGTGCAGAGTAGACCGAGTCAGAGTCTACAACTACTGTCGTGTCGGCTATTTTATGACAGGAGAATATACTGTGGTATTTTGCTGATTGGGTTGCTACGGATCATGTTGATGTGAAATAAACTTAAGATGAGTTTGGCGGTGGTGTCATTGTTCTTTCTTTCTTTCTTTCTTTCTTTAAGACACAAAACTAACAATGATAAATAATTATATAGGCCTATGTATAAACATTTAAGGTTAAATGCTTGCAGATACAAAATGAAAATAGTTTTATATACATGGAGATTACATAATAGACGTCACATATAGACTATTATATATCTCTGACCGGATGCCAATTATTTCTATGAACATTGTATTGTGTAATTCAGTTCGAGGACGAGTATCGGTATATTGTGCTGCTTATAGGCCTAGCGGCTTGTATATTTCTGGATAAAGTTTGCCGTTTCTGAATCGTTTTAGAATATAATATAGCATGCGCAATAGGTTGCCTACATTGTGGCTATAAAGTGAATAAGGACATGGATAAGCTTGCTATTTCTTGCTACTCCTAAAATGACTTTAATTGATTGCCTTTAAACACTGTAGTCAAGATGATGCAGTAGTATGAACATGATTCAGGATCCATATGATTGTCTTTGAGGAGCATGCGAGCAAACACCTCCTGTCCCCAAGCGCAGGGAGTCTCCACAAACCCTGATTCTGCGCAGATGCGACTTCACCCCGTCCACTCTCATACCCAAAAGAAAAGGGGGCAAGTGAGGACGAAACTAGAGACATTGACGAAGACAGGCAACATCCTCACTGGGAATCTGTTATTCCAAACAAAGTTTCTGATTAGTTTATAGACTCGGAGATTTAGTTAGTTTTGGACACGCTTTTTAAACAGCTTCGTCACTAGTTTTCCTTTATTTACGTTTAAACCTTTAAATGCATAGTGAAAGATTATAGATTTATTTTTATAGATATTAGATAGATAGATAGATAGATAGATAGATAGATAGATAGATAGATAGATAGATAGATAGATAGATAGATAGATAGATAGATAGATAGATAGATAGATAGATAGATAGATAGATAGATAGATAGATAGATAGATAGATAGATAGATAGATAGATAGATAGATAGATAGATAGATAGATAGATAGATAGATAGATAGATAGATAGATAGATAGATAGATAGATAGATAGATAGATAGATAGATAGATAAACAGGTGGAACATCCTCCTCTTTGGAGACATCTCATCATTTATCTAACTCAAAGGAGTTAAATATAGACATTCATCCTTGCACCGCGCGAGAGAAGGATCTCACACATATCAACATGGAAAACAATGAATCAGTAAGAATTCAATTTATTCTTTTGTAATGTAAATATCTATATTTTATTATTTCAACTTTTAGAAATGTAAAAAGTGAAAAAGTGCAGTAAACTGTCTGTTATTCGATATGTGTATTGAACAAGTTCAGTTGTGTTAAATAATCAGTTTGTGTTTATAAAACCTTTTGGTTTCGATGTTACAATATCAAATACCTTTTTATTTTATTGTATTAGTTGCCAGAGATGTTTTTTAGTTTTGCACAAGACATGGAATATTAAATTCAGTATATAGACAATTGTTTTAAAGTAGGCTATATAGCCCATTTATAAGTATTAGGCTATTCAAGTTTACAGTAATAATATTGAACACCATTAACAGCATTGCCAAGTTCTGCATGGCACAAATAGTACAGTAAACCACATATTAATTATTTTAGGTTGATTAATGAAGAAGTAGACTAGTCGGCTTCAAAACAAATGTATTCAAATAAATTAAATGTTCATCACATATTGAAAATGAACGAGAACTTAAATAACATATATGCTATATAGGCTATAAATGAACCGATTTTGGTCAAATATTTGTCAACTTAAACTCGGGATGTTTGATAGCGACGGTAAATGTTTAGCTGTGGTGTTCCAGGGCTGTGACGAGTCTCCGGTGTGCGCGGGCTGCGGCGCGCGGATCTCAGATCGCTTCTACCTGCTCGCGGCAGACAGACGGTGGCACGAGCGCTGTTTGAAATGCAGCGCGTGTCACGCTGACCTGGAGTCAGAGCTCTCGTGCTTCAGCAAACACGGAGACATTTACTGTAAGGAGGACTATTACAGGTAAAATAAATTTATATTTAGATAAACTTCTCTATTAGGGGGCTATTGTCACGCTTTTTACCATATTTACGCATATTTGTCATAGCAGGTATATTTGTAATACCTTTTTGGTTGCCTACTTTAAAATGTTTAATCCCCACACATATTTACCAGTTTTTTTTTTTATTAATTTAACGAACGTTGACCTTGTGGCCTTGTTGCCACATACAGTGCAATTTGCCACCATGTGAACCTCCTGTTTATTGACAGATTTGAAAAGAACAGGGCTATCTTTTAATTAAATATTATCTAATGTAAAAAAATACAATTATCCACAACATTTTAAAAATATTAAATGTATAAATTGTGTAAATGTAAATGTGTAAATGTAAAATTAAATGTATGATAATTATAAAACATTCCATAAAAGAACAGAAAAGCTAAATACTGAACCATTGTTTTGTGACAACGTGCCCCAACACCCTGTCCAGTTTTCATATTTCACACATGCAGTTTAATGTATTTGTGTAATAAAGGTGTATTCTCTTAAGTAGGAGGTTTTCTTTGCAAAGATGTGCGCGGTGCCACCTGGGAATCTCTGCCTCAGAGGTAGTGATGCGCGCCGGGGATCTGGTGTACCACTTGAGCTGCTTCTCCTGTGCCACCTGCGACAAAGTGCTGCTCACTGGAGATCACTACGGGATGAGAGAGACGTCAGTGTACTGCCGGGTACACTTCCAGACGATGCTGCAGAGGGAATACAGTCATACAGATATGTATTGTTTAGACATGTCTCCAGGAGAGCCAAACCCTGAGAGCGGCACATGCAATGAAGGGACCCCCGTGCACAGAGGACGGGCCCGGAAGAGGAAAAACTGTAATGCAACAGACCATGTGGCTTATAATTCAGGTAGGGCATTTTAGATATTAGCATAATTTTATAAGATTTTCATAATCTGTATTTTTACACTACATGTCAAAGGTATGGAATAAGTAACCGTTTTTAAAAGTCTCTTATACTCACCAAATCTGTACTTATTTGATTTAAAATAAACAAAATATAGTAATATTTTCAAATATTATTACAATTTAAAGTAACTGTTTTCTATTTTAAGTGTAATCTACTAAGATATTAAAATAGTTGTGATGCTTATTTATTTATTCGTCTACTTATTTTATATTTATTATTTATTGCTTATTTATTTAAATGAGACTACAAATACAAGTTTGGGTAAAGTAAAAAAAAAAAAAAAAAAAAAAAATGTTTTATTGTTTTAATTTTTTATCAAAGAATCCTTAAATAAAAATGCATCATAGCTTCCAGAAGCAGCAAATTAATATTATTTATTGTTTTTATTTTGATCAAATAAATGCAGCCTTGGTTAACATGAGAGACATTTAATGCTTAAAAAAGTAAACATCTGGATTATTCCAAACTTCTGACCAGTAGTATAGGCTATATTTATAATTTATTTAGGATTGACAGAATAAAAATAATTAATATGTCTTATCAAACAATATGTCAGCATTACAAAGTCAGATCCTATAAACATAAACAAATATAATTTAAATGTAAAACACTATTGTTATTTTAATAATAATACAATTTTACTTATATTAATATGTAAATGTACTTAATAAATATGTATATATATATATATATATATGTATTTATATAGGTACAGTGTTTATACAGTAATTATCATATAGGTCAGAATGTATTATAAAATATATAATTTGCTTAATAATATATGAAAAACATAAAAATGTATTAATTATTCCTATAAATATTATAGATTGACTGTAGTAAACCATGCTCTATATAAAAGGGTCTTTAAGAATAAATTGTCATAGTTATGGCACTTTTGTTCTCGAGTATAAGCAGGCAGAATATGAAAATGAGAAGACAATGTCTGCTATTGTTGACTGTAAGGCCCTGGCCTTTAGCGTGAGTCATATCAGTGATGATTAACTGTTTGTGTGCACTCTAGATGTGAGCGATATGGGTGTGGACCTGTCGGAGAGAGTGAGCCGTCAGAAGTCCAAACGCATGAGAACGTCCTTCAAGCATCACCAGCTGCGGAGCATGCAGCACTTCTTCACCCACAACCACAATCCAGATGCCAAAGACCTGAAAGAGCTCGCCCAGAAAACCGGCCTCACCAAACGTGTGCTCCAGGTCAGAAAAACGTTCAACATTCAACATGTGGCATTTAAGCATGGACATAAACAGAAACGTTTAGAATGGAAGCTTGTTTTTCTTTTGTTTTTATCAAATACTAATGATGAATTATGAGTTTACATCTCACAATTCAGAAAAACGGTCAGAATTGTACGATAAAAAGTCGCAATTACCTTTTTTATTTGTTTTTTATCCCATACAAGCTTCCATAATTGCAGAATTACGGAAAAAAAGTCAGAATTCCAAGATGTAAACTAGCAATTACAAAATTATGTTTTGCAATTCTGGAAAAAAAGTAAGAATTGGGAGATTTAAACAAGCAATTGTGAGAAAAAAAGAGTGTGAGATATAAAATTGCGATAATATTAGATAAAAAAGGAGAGATGTAAACTCACAATTATGAGTTTATAACTTCAAACTGCAAGATATACAATTAAATTCTGAAGACAGGTTTCACAATTGCGAGAAAAAAAGTCAGAAGTGCGAATTGTAAACTTACAATTGCAAGAAAAAAGACAGAATTATGAGATAAAAAGTTGCAGTTACTGCTTTTATTTAGTTTTATTCCATGTTGGAAACGAGCTTCCATGTATAGGGTTTAGAAACTGTTTAAATGAATGTTATGATGAAAATTAATACAAAATATTTGAGGTTTGGCACTATTTCTAGGCCACTTATCAAAGTAAATTTACAACATCGTTCTAATAAACATTCCTTTGAATACAGACAGTCAGATGTTCTTGTTTCCGTGAAGAAACAAATCTCTCATTCCCTCCATCACCGATGATATTTAAATAAGCCTAATTGTGTCACATCCTAATGATGTCTTTATTTTCTGCAGGTTTGGTTCCAGAATGCCCGTGCAAAATTCAGGAGAAGCTGTCTATATCAGGAGAGCGTGGGACTGGACAATGTTTCGGACAATTCCACCATCACGTCCCCATCAGTGCCTTCACCCCAACTGTCCCACAGATCTCTGAGCCCTTCCAGCCCCACACAGCACAGTCACAACACAAACCCCCCGATGCCTTCTGAGTTCCTCTACCACTCTTAAACATAGCTTCGATTGTTATATTAACTGAAGGAAAGAGAATCACACAGTCAAAGAAAGGCCTCATCCAGCACTGACTGCTGTCATGCCATTTCAATTCGGTTCGGAATGGAATTCAGAATACTTGCATGTATGTACAGCATACTGCATATTATGATGCCTGCTACATTTTAAAAGTAGTGTAGCAATATGCAGTTATAAATGTTTCATGTGGCTTGTTAAACTGTCACTGGAAATCGTTGTTTTGTGTATCTGCAAGTTGCATCCAGATGTCATCTTGAAAATGGCATATTTTCCTCCAATAGTTTGTCTAATATAATTTGTAAGAGGGCACTGATCAAAAATTACAGTGAATACTTTTCAAACTTTTTATTCATCAAAACAGTTTTCACAACAATATTAAGCTGAAAAGACGGTTTGCTATATTGACAATGATAAGAAATGTTTCTTGAGCAGCAAATCAGCATATTAGAATGATTTCTGAAGATCATGTGACACTGAAGACTGGAGGAATGATGCTGAAAATTCAGCTTTGCATCACATGAATCAATTACATTTTACAATATATTTAAATAGAAAACAGCTATTTAAAACAGCAAAACAATATTTAACAATATTACAGTTTTTACTGTATTATTGATCAAATAAATGCAGACTAAATAATAAAAAAAATCCTACCAAGCCCAATCTTTTGAACAGCAGTGTGTACTAATATCAAGTCATTACGAGTCTAAATCATCATGACTGAGCTGAACAGTAAACATTGTTCTTGAACATGCACCATATGTGCACAGAGCATCAGATGTGGTAACTTTTATTTGAACTCTCTGAACACGATTAACTAGGCTTAAATAAAGTATTCATATTCTGAAAAAAAGATGTTTGTTTCTTCAGCACTGGTGTGTGTGGTGTTTGGTTATTTTAGCCTTATTTTGTGTGAGTGTGAGTAATTATCCTGATCCGTACTGAGGTGATTGTGGTTTGCATTGTGCAGTTACGAGCTGAGACTGAAGTCAGCCAGAGCTGGAGAGATTGGTGGAGATACGCGGTCACGACATCAAACAGAGAAAGAGATTCGCTGCAGTCTTTCCTTCCATGGCCGCATTTTTTATTAGCTGCTAATGAAGTCTTAGGTTTGTACTGCAGAAAAGATTTCCCGGAATTTCTCTTCATTAGGGGTTCTTTAAAATTCTGCACAGTTGTTGAATAAAACAAATCAGAAGAACGCAGAAATAATGAAGGAGTGTTGTTTGATTTGGACTATTTCTATATGCTGCACATTTCATGCTTGTGGTTGTGGTTCGACCAAGTGTTTACCACGAGGAAGCACGTGTGTGTGTGTGTGTGTGTGTGTGTGTGTGTGTGTGTGTGTGCGTGCGTGTGTGTGTGTGTGTGTGTGTGTCTGGTTTGTGTTCACGCATGTGTGCTTTTATGGATGGAGAGATTACAGGACACGCTGCTCTTCTTCACACAGACCACTACAGACACTTACACTGAAAGCATATAGGCCTACACACATGATTTAAGTGTATTTATATATTTGTGCTTATTTACTTATTTATTTTTAATTTTATTATTATTTTATTTGTCTTTTATTTTTGTCCTTGCATATTTACTTAATATTTACCTTAAACATTAAATATGTAGGCATACAGTGGTCATTTTCTGAAACATATACACTAATATATATATATATATATATTTATATAAATAAGTTTATCCAAAATAAAAGTTTTTGTTTACATAGTATATCTGTGTGTACTGTGTATATTTATTATGTATATATAAATACACACACACACATCACACACAATCACACACACACATGCATGTATATATTTAATAAAAAATATGTTATATAAATTATATAAATATATTCATGTAAATATTTTCAAAATATATGCATGTATGTGTGTGTATTTATATATACATAATAAATATACACAGTACACACAGATATACTATGTAAACAAAAACTTTTATTTTGGATGTGATTAATCGAGATTAATCATTTGACATCACTAATATATATGTGTGTATATATATATATGCATCTATCTATCCACATTTATTATCTTTGTAAAAAGTGTAAAATGTAAATACATTTACATTTATTAAAATGAACATTATAATATATGTATATATATTATATGGACAATATATTATAAAAAGTATATTATGTAATGTAATTTTTACATCCATTTTCTTAAACTTGCCTAGCACTCTACAAATTCACTGGCTAGTCGTGGTCTGAATGATTACTGTATTCATGGAACTCTTTGTCCAGAACTATGATGGCTACGACAGGCTCTCTCTCTCTCTCTCTCTCTGTTCACTGTCTGAGACCTCGAGGGGGCGCTAGTGAATTTCAAATTACTGAAAAGCCTGATGACTGTTCAAGAAAGAATCATAAAAAATACACAAACCTAGACCACACATTCATTCATAGTTTCTCTATATGCTCTCTCTCTCACACACACACACACACACACACACACACACACACACACACACACACACACACACACACACACACACACACACACACACACACACACACACACACACACACACACACAAAACACACAAAAAAACACACACACACACACACACACACACACACACACACACACACACACACACACACACACACACACACACACACACACACACACAGTTAAAATGAAAAAGCAGAAGTCCTCCACACACTCTGCAGTTTTGTCATTCTTTTTTAATGCCACTAAACAGATCTTTGCTACTTCCTGTAGTACACCACGTGTCAAACACGACTGTGTCTGCAACAGCAAACTTTGACAAGTTGTCTGTGAGTGTTTGCGTGTTAAAGGCAGACACATCTCTGAAAGGCTCATAATTTCCCCACAAGAATGACAACTAATTAGTTAAAAATGAGCGTGTGTGCGTGCGAGAGACCGAGAGAGGCAGAAGGTGTGGGTCCGCTTTCCATAAATCATAGCAGGCCACATGAAAGTCTGGGGGTTTTGCTGCCGTACCGTTATTGCACACGGGGTTATACTGAGACAAATGTCGTCATGACACCGTCAGAGACCTGTCTGAATTACCCAAATAAAGGTCAGGTTCGGGACGTGTTAGGCTGCAGAGCTTCATTTATTTATTTCTTACAGACTATTTTTTTTGTCAATATACCACCACCACTACTACACTACCACATAACATTTATTATTATATTATTATTATTAATCGTTTGTGATATTGTCAATTAAATACATAATATAATATAAAAAACATTATCAGAACCCTTATTATTGTTATTTATTTATTTACTCGTTAATCATATCACAAACACATACTACTAAATTTGTTATTATTATTTTAGTAGTAGTAGTCATATTTTTTCCAAATTGTATTTGTCAACTACCCATTTAAATAAACAATATAACATAAATAAATATTAAAAGTAAGTATTATCATTCAATAATAATAATAATAATAATAATACAAAATATTATTATTATACGCTCCCAACCATGACACAAAATATCTGAATTCTAAACTTATCTTTTTTTTCCAAACCTTGCTGAGAAAGTGAAGGGCACGAGCAGTGTAGTTACTGTAGTCACAGATCACAGCCATGTGATGCGCGCGCGGGGTGTGACTCAAACTTGCGTGGCCCGTGACATTAGTGAGTCTGGAAACTGTCCAAAGCGGCATCGCAGCGGTTTTCAGTCCTGTAAATGTCTGCGGCAGCGCGCTGGAGAGGTAAGTGGAACTACTGCGTGACTTTGAACCCAATTTGCTGTGAAAATGCTCGTGACGCTCGCGCGCCTCGCCATACGGCGGTACAGTTGCACAACGTGCTCATGTTGAAGAGAAATATCGTGCCAAATTATTCGTGGGGGGCATAATGTCGCCGTGCTGTAATAGGAAAAGGAGAGAGAGAATCTAAATGAACATATTAATTAATTTATATGGAACGACGCTAGGTAGGCAGTGCGAGTATTGCATGCTTTAGTTCACGACGTCTATGCTCTTGCGCGGAAAATAGATCTGTTTTGAAAGTTCATGCATCTGTTTTCTGTATATAAGGGCCTAGTTCCGCTCATTGATATGCTTCCAGAAGCTTTAACGGCAATAAATAACACCAAAACAATCGCATTGCACTGTAAATGTTGTATAGGGAATAAAACACATTAAATATAAAGAAATGCTCCTCTAGCTCAACGGGAACACTGTAACTTCGATTATATGTGCAACTATAACTTACTGCCCTGGATCAACACTTGCATGTTATTGTGGCTCATTTATGATGATAATAAGACGCGTTTAATGTTTCGTAATTTGCACGATAGCACTGAAGAGCGCTTGTTTTTTTATAAGGAAAAGCTGCAGTTCTGACTCCGCCCACACACACTGATTGTTTGCATCCATTCACGTGTTTTTGGACACAAAATAGCTCTTCACCCCCCCCCCCCCCCCCCCTATTTTTTTTAGATGACTCACAATTAAAGGAAACATGTTTAAAAAAAACACTGCATGATAGCTATTAAAACATATTTACATAAAAAAAATATTTAAAAAATCACGTGGAATTCAGTACCTCTCAATAAAAAACTTTCAAAGTATTAATTAACAATATTACTAAAGCAGCATACACTATGATGTCACCTATCAAGTTTACGGCTTCTCTTCCTGTCAAAATATTTAGGCTATTCCGAATAATTAGGCCTAGTTACGGCATGTCGTGAGTATATGCGAGTGATTAATGACTTTAACTGTACGTTATGTTGTTTTCATCCAGGCACAGTAGATCAGTGCCAAACGAGTCAAACATGTTCATTTTTGTGACAGGTTACGATGCAGAACTGATGTGGGCTTCTTTCAGATATTATCATGCAGGTCTGTTTGATCAGACACGCGTGTGTGGGTTTCTGTACACGCTCGGGGCTTTTTGGAAGTGAGATTGTGGATGTGACGGGGGTTTCTGGTATTGAGCTGTTAGATCTGTAGCATTTTACCGGGCGGAAACAGATGCGCGTGACTCACCAGACAGGAAGACACGCGGCTTGAAATCGCGCGCAGTTTACTTCTTCAAGACCACCGCTAATCTTAGATCCTTTAGTATTAATATTAAAGGAATGGTTCACTCTCTAATTGTTCCAAACCTGTGCAAGTTGCTTTCTTCTGTTGAACACAAAATATATATATTTTGAAGAATGCAGGTAACCAAACAGTTGACGGTAGCCATTGACTTCGTTTTCATACGATCTTTCATACTATCTGTCAATATACCAACATCTATTTTTATAATAATACCGGTGGTAAAACAGAAAACCGCGCTGAATCAGAGTTCATCCTGTCCATACTTTTCCACCATAAATTATATTATAAGTAGTTTTTGTATGCCATGCAAAAAAAAGCATGTACAACATAGTAGTGTACATTAAAATTACATATAATGTGATGTTAAAGTATTTACAGTTTTTTTTACCAAGGTAAGTAAGGTAACTTACAGTTAACAAATTAACATGTTATTACTGTAGTATGTTTACACCGTAAATGTGTCAATTTTTTACATATAATTGTGTGTGTGTGTGTGTGTGTGTGTGTGTGTGTGTGTGAGTCAGTGGTGAGTGAGTGAGTGAGTGATCCAGAAGAGTAACATGTATACTCTTTTTATTACAGATTTAAATATAGTACCACCTAAGTATAAGGGTTGTGTAAATTTTTTGTGGAAAGTACACCGAAAAACACAAAGTACGCACGTCTGTCTGGTGTGTCTGTGTGTGTGTGGTCTGTCTGTGGTGTGTGTGTGTGTGTGTGTGTGTGTGTGTGTGTGTGTGTGTGTGTGTGTGTGTGTGGTGTGTGTGTGTGTGTGTGTGTGTTGTGTGTGTGTGTGTGTGTGTGTGTGTGTGTGTGTGTGTGTGTGTGTGTGTGTGTGTGTGTGTGTGTGTGTGTGTGTGAGTGAGTGAGTGAGTGAGTGAGTGAGTGGTGAGTGACGTGAGTGAGTGAGTGAGTGAATGATCCAGAAGAGTCACATGCTAGAAAGAGTATACTCTTTTATAAGTGTAGTGTTATGTGTGATTCTAAATATAGCCATCGTGATACAAATCCTGTGTAGATAAGAATTAGCAAGATGATGCTTGTCGGGTTTCTAAGTATTCTAGGGTTTCTAAGAAAATGTGTTTCACCTCCAACCCGTCTGAAAATACACACCGAAAGCACACACAAGCAGTGTGGTTTTGGAAACAAACACAGTGGTGTGTGTTTGAACGGAGTACCGCACGTCCAGATGTGTGTCTGTTATAATGTTCCCTTGTGTGTGTGTGTGTGTGTGTGTGTGTGTGTGTGTGTGTGTGTGTGTGTGTGTGTGTGTGTGTGTGTGTGTGTGTGTGTGTGTGTGTGTGTGTGTGTGTGTGTGTGTGTGTGTGTGTGTGTGTGTGTGTGTGTGTGTGTGTGTGTGTGTGTGTGTGTGTGTGTGTGTGTGTGTGTGTGAGAGAGAGAGAGAGAAGAGTGGCACTGTTTCTGGCGGTAGGATATAATTCTTCCTCTGCATTTTTCTTCACATGAATGGAAGGAAATTGGTACAGGACCACCCTCTCCTTCCCCTCCCCCAAATCTCTCGTTCGTTGTTTTTTTCTCCTGCTGTAGACCTGTTTTTCTCAATCCCTGTAGCAGGAACTAACTTGTTTTTTTTGTTTTATAAAAAATATGTGCACTGTGTTCTGTAATCTATTTTAATATATGATTAGCTACAGTATGATAATAGTAGTCAGCAGTATTACTGTACTCACATTGACTAGATAGTTTACACAGTCCTTCAGTCTGTTCTCTCTATGTGCTGTGTCTTTTCTATCTATCTATCCATCCATAGATAGATAGATAGATATTTTCATATCTCTAAATATACATCCACATTTTTTTATATAATATATTATATATATATATATATATATGCAGATGTGCTCATACAAACTCATTTAAAAAACGCGTTCAACACATGCTCATTCTGCTAATTAGTCTTTATGATGCCTCTTAGGCATGGAATGTTACAGTAATTTGTGTTTGTGTGTATTTGTGAATGTGGGTCAGTAGGTTTGTCTAGAGTTTAAAATAAAACAGGAGCTGTTTGTACATGTCAAGCCGTGCAGTGCGGAAGAGAACACGTGCCCTGAAGAATACATACACATTACACACCGCTGTTCCCATGCGTCTGCACACTTACAGTACAACAGACGTACAGTGTATTCTCTGGAACACTACACTCAGGTTACACTGATCTGACACCTGGATAGGTACGGAAACTAAAACTGACCTTTTTTAAAGGGTTCGATTGAAGTGAGTTAGGCATGATCGTTACTGTCAAGCTCAAAAGAGCATCATCTTGCAGTTATCAGGATAAAGTGGAATGTTGTATCCCTGCACTTCTCCAGAAGACACACGCTTCAGTGCACTCGCTTTATCTTATGATGTGTAACGTGTTTCATGTCCTACATGTAGTTTTAAAGAATTTCCCTAGTATTTTGAGAATGTGTGTTTAAAAAAAAATTAATGCTAAAACAGGGTGATAAGAGACGAATTTGGTGATCATCATTTCCTGCTGCGTATCACTTTAGAATAAGAAATCATAAATTGGGGGGGGGGGGGGGGTTAATTGCTTAGAGCCAGGAATGTTTTTTTTTCTTAAGTAAAAGTTTCTTCATATTTTAGTGGCATAAATGGTTGTGGCTTTAGACTTTATTCTGACACAATTGGTGTGGATGAAGCATAGCTCTGGGTGATGTATTGAATATTCACAATAGGATTTTGCTAGTGGCATAAAATTAAGCAAGCAACATTTCATTTAGTAACGAAAAATTACTGCATTTTACTTGCATTAAACATTTGGAAATAAGCACAAATTAAATATTACATTAAACATTTTAAAAATGTATTTTAAATTTAACAGTGGACAACGTCCCTGATCAATGTGGGTTCAGTAAGGGTTTTGTTTTTTAAAGAAATTAAAAATGTATTTAGCGAGGATGCACATAATTGTGATAGTGACGGTGAAGACATTTATAACAATGATAATTATGCTTTTTTTAAATAAAGAAATAAAAAACTCCTGCAAAAATCATTTTTTCACTATTTCTACAAAAATATGAAGCTGCACAACTTTTTCTAACATTGATAATAATAATAATCAATATTTCTCGAGCAGCAACTCAAGAAAACACTTATTTGAAGGTCTAAAAATATTTCACAATACTGCTGTTTTAATTGTATTTTTAATAAAAAAATGGCACTATAGTGAGCATAGCTTCTTTCCTTTTCCTCAAAAAGAAATAAATCAATTAAAAAATCTTATCGATCCCAAACGTTTGAACAAAAACGCAGGATGATTTATACCACAAAATTCCATTATTAATTTAAGTCTCTTCTGTCATAATCCACTGCTGTTTTAAAGCACTGACAGCTGCTTTTTGATCTCAGGCTTTGTTTGAACGGCTCAGGATTGTTTTTACTGAAAAACTACAATTAAACAAAGCAGCCATCTGGAAATAAAACGACCCGTTTGATAAAGCAGACGCTGCGAATGTCAGCCTTTTGATTGACTCTGTCCTTTGTGTTTGCCTGCAGGTCTGGAATGTCATTATGGAGCAGAACAGCCTTCGAGATCTGAATCTAAATTACACGGTGCCAGTACAGAACGACCAGGTCTGCACGCACGCACGCACGCACGACACACACGCACGCACGCACGCACACACACACACACACACACACACACTGCACCACACTACAACTACTCACTACACACACACACACACACACACACACACACATGCACACACACACACACACACACACGTGCAGCTGCTGTCGCAGGCCTGGGCTCACGTGGGCACACGCTGTTATTATTACAACTGCAGAGAGAAGCTTTTATGAATCATCGCAGTGATAATGCTGATATTAACCACACTCCTCTGACTCTCACTGTCTCTTTCGGTTCCTCTATTTGTCTCTTAGAGGAACATGTTAGGATATGGATTCTATTCAGTGATGTCCAACTTCCTCATTGAGAAAAAGATCGGCCGCGGTCAGTTTAGTGAGGTTTATAAAGCCACTTGTCTACTGGACAACCAACAAGTGGCACTAAAGAAAGTACAGGTGGGCATTTTACTCCTACTGTTGCAGCTTGTATACTAAATGCAAATGTATGCAAAATGTGCAGCGTATAACCAAAGAAAACTGTCCATAATGCAATGCACTTGACCTTATCTTGGAGACGAATGAACCAAGAACCAATTTTATCATCCATTGCTTAACATTGAATTACCAAACTTTACACAAGCGTGCATCTGGGTGGATGTTGTAATATTGTGTTGTTTTCTCAGATCTTTGAAATGATGGATGCTGCCCGGCAGGACTGCATTAAAGAGATCGACTTGTTAAAGGTTAGCAGCGTGTGTTTTTCAACTCAAACAAGTGTGTCTGTTTGTGAGAGCTGGTGATGTTTTATTTTCATTCTGTGATTGCAGCAACTGAACCATCCAAACGTCATTAAGTATTTGGACTCGTTTATTGAAGGAAACGAGCTGAATATCGTTCTGGAGTTAGCAGACGCTGGTGACCTTTCCCAGATGATTAAAGGTCAGTGTCATGCCACACGTTAAATGGCCAAATACTATTTGAGATCTCAGTCTTTCAGTCAAAAAATGAAATGTGTCACATGTAGTTTGTTCATATTTTGAATAGGATACTATTCTTGGATCTTCGGTTTTTGTTTTAATTTTAGTTAAAAGTTTTAGTAATTGTTGTATGTTTATTTTTTTTAAGTGTAGTCATTTTTATTATTGTTTTAGTTTATATAATATATATATATATATGAAGAGTTCATTTGCAAAAACAGATAACTCCATTTTTATAAATTCTCAGAAATCAATTTTTGTGCATTCCAATTAATCTCAATCAAACTGCTGGTGGGTTATTTTGACTAGGTTAAAAAAACAACAAAAAAATAGCTAACTAACACAATAAAAACATGATAACATAATAAAAAACATTTTTGAAAATGAAAAAAAAACGGAGTTATCTATTTTTGAAAATAAACTTTATATATATTTCGTTTTTAGAATTAGTTTATTTATATATTGCCTTCTAAACAAGCTGAAATATTATATGACCCTGGATCACAAAACTAGTCTTAAGTCGCTGGGGTATAGACCCTTTTAGGGCCGACGTCACGATTACGTCACAGCGCTAACTGGCGGCAAAACAAAGCGAAAACTGGACGCGTCCAATTCAAAACAGCGCAGATTCAGTTACACAAGGAGCTTAAAATATCATCTTGTTGTGATGTTGGGTGCCAGAATCAATGTAGTAGAGGCTTCAATTTGACATTTTAACACATACCTGCTGTCTCTGCCAGACAAAAACGACCATCCTTTGAGTGCGGGTCGGCCAATCTGGTTTCGTCCGTTAAAGTTAACCTTTTCAAATAACAGTCGCGGTCCCGGGACAGTGCGTGACCTTACATATGCAGGTAAAATCTGAATTTCTCCAGTTATTGTTAAAAAACAAGCTTACAGACTTCATAGCTAGCGTTAGGTGAAGCGGTCAGGGGACTCTTTCTGCCTCCAGCTAAGCTCCGCCCACAGAAAAACGTCACTATATTTACTAACAGAAAAAGGGTCTAACGTTAATAGCCAAAAATGCATTGTATGGGTCAAAATTATAGATTTTTCTTTTATACCAAAAATCATTATGATATTAAGTAAAGATCATGTTCCATGAAGATATTCAGTGAATTTCCTACCGAAAATATATTAAAACCTAAATTTTGATCAGAAATATGCATAGCTAAGAACTTCATTTGGACAACTTTAAAGGTGATTTTCTCAGTATTTAGATTTTTTTTGCACCATCAGATTCCAGATTTTCATATAGTTGTATCTCGGCCAAATATTTTCCGTTCCTAACAAACCATACTTAAACAAAGCTTATTTATTCAGCTTTCAGTTGATGTATAAATCTCAATTTCGAAAAATGTACACTTATGACTGGTTTTGTGGTCCAGGGTGACATATATTATAGTTTATTTATAATTGTCCTTTATTTAATCTTATATAACTGTTTTGTGTGTTCTTGTCATTTTTATTAGTTCAATTTATAAATATGTATATATAGTTTTTATTAAGTTGTATTTTAGCATTATTAGAATCTATCTATGTATCTATATCTACGCATCTATCAGACGCTTTGTGTGTTTTTGTCATTTTATTAGCTGAAGTTTTTAGTATTAGTTTATTTAGTTGTGTTAGTACTACAAATTAAACTAAACATTTATAATTAGTTTTATTTTATTTCAGTTAATATTTCAAGCAAGGGAAATGTTTATGGTTTTGTTATTAGTTTTAGTGAATGATAATAACCCTGGCATGTGTTTAGTATTTTAAGAAGAAGCAGAGGTTGATTCCTGAACGAGCGATATGGAAGTATTTTGTGCAGCTGTGCAGCGCGCTGGAACACATGCACTCACGCAGAGTCATGCATCGAGGTAAACTCACTAACTTTCTTTCTAATACAGACACACGTGATTATTTCATTAATGTGTCCTCATTTATTTTGTTCTTTTGTGTATGTGTACCAGATATAAAACCAGCCAACGTCTTCATCACAGCTACTGGAGAGGTCAAACTCGGTGACCTTGGACTAGGTCGATTCTTTAGCTCCAAAACCTCTGCTGCACACTCTCTTGGTACCACTGACCCTCCACACAAACACTCAAATAAACACACACTTCATGCATGTACTGAATGGAGTCAATATCAAAGCAGTCAGTCAATTCAAATAGGCTAATGCACGGGAAATGCATACCTGCTGCTTAACATCTATCTGTGTCTTTGCCAGTTGGAACTCCATATTACATGTCTCCCGAGAGGATTCATGAAAACGGCTACAACTTCAAATCAGACATCTGGTCCTTGGGTTGCTTGCTGTATGAGGTACACAAACACAGCATTTGTTCATACTAGCGTCCAAAAGTTTAACTTAAAAAAAAGAAAGAAGTCTCTTATGCTCACCAAGGCTGCATTTATTTGATCAAAAATACAGTAAAAAGTGAGAAATATTATCGAAATTTAAAATAAATGTTTTCTATAGGAATATGTTTTAAAATATAATTTATTCCTGTGATACAAAGCTGAATTTTCAGCATCTTTACTCCAATATTCAGTGTCACATGATCCTTCAGAAATCATTCTAATATGCTGATTTCCTGCTCGAGAAACATTTCTGATTATTACAAATGCTGAAAACAGTTTCTGCTGCTTAATATTTTTGAGGGAAATTTGATTTTTTTTCCCCTAGATTCTTTGATGAACAGAAAGTTCAAAATAGCATGTATTATTTTTTACCAATAAAATTCAGTACAAATTAAGGTCAACTGTTGATTACCATATACAATTATTTTAATTTGTCCCTTAATATTTATAAACAAGCTCAAATTGCTTTACAGTAATGCACTTGCAATCAAAGGCACTGTACCAGAATAAATACTGAAATACATTGTTTTGAAAGTACAGCCGCAAGAATAGTGGAACAGTAATACTGTCAAATAGTAAGCAAGAACAGCACATAGAGACGTAATTATTTTTTTTATTTTGTCTCTTGATGGCGGTGCACAGCCCCTATTTACAGCGGACAAGATGTCTCTCGTTGTGCCACAAGATGGAACAGTGCGATTACCCTCCTCTGTCTTCACAGCCCCTTCTACAGCGACAAGATGAACCTACTCTCGTTGTGCCACAAGATCGAACAGTGCGATTACCCTCCTCTGTCTTCAAAGCACTACTCTCAGAAGGTACACACACACACACACACACACACACACACACACACACACACACACACACACACACACACACACACACACACACACACACACACACAGCATTACATGCTTCTGTTACGAAAACCATGAGCTAACATCTCAATACTCCAGTGAGCACAATCATACACATTGCTATAGACTAGACATAGAGCTACTAGAGCTATTGTCACTTCATAGTTATAAATGATGCATCTGCAATAGTTAATGCATTTAAGCATGCAATTCATTAAATGCTTCAATGTTATTTGCTTTACAACACTATAGAAGTTTGTTTCCACCTCAGTAAAAAAAAGGTAATTGCAACTTTTTTTACCTCGTGATTTTGCCTTTTTTTTCTTCTCATAATTGGAAGTTTATGTCTCACTATTGCAAGTTTTCAACTTGTAATTGTGAGTTTATATCTTGCAATTCTTGCACTTTCTCTGAACTGCAAGAAAAAGTCAGAAATGCGAGAAAAATCAATTGATATATAGATTTGTTTTTATTCTCTGGCATAAAAATAATGCTCTATAATAAAAATAGAAAATAAAACAAACAATAAATAAATAAGCAAGCAAGTCTATGAAAAAACATCTATATTTAAATATACACTTCCATCCAAAAGTTTCAGGTCAGATAATATATTTGTGGAAACCATGAGCCATTTTATTAAAAGGATTTGATGAATAGAAAGTTTATAACAGAATTAATTTGAAATGTAATTTTTTTTAAGTGCTAATTTCTTTCAAAAATAGAAATCTTACTGACATCAAACTTTTGAACACTAGTGTTTAGAAATGTGACCCTGGACCACAAAACCAGTCATAAGTGTCCATTTTTTTAAATTGAGATTTCTACATCATCTGAAAGCTGAATAAATACGCTTTCCATTGATGTATGGTTTGTAAATGACAATATTTGGCCTAATGATTTTTGTCATAAAAGAAAAAATGATATTTTTGATCCATACAATGTATTATTTGGCTATTGCTACAAATATACCCCAGCGACTTAAGACTGTTTTTTTGGTCCAGGGTCACAAATATCTTCTTGCTGTCTAGGTAGTCAGCTCACTAGATTTTGTAACACAGTCCATCTCAACCATAATTTCATAAAGAGACAGCATATGAACAGTGATGTAAACTACACACCTTGTATGTGTTGCAGCTCAGAGATCTGGTCAGTATGTGCATCAACCCAGATCCTGACCAGCGGCCTGACATCAGCTTCGTCCTGCAGTTCGCCAAACAGATGCACCTGTGGACGTCCAGCACCTGACACACACACACACACACACACCTGCAGAAATGAGGAGGACCATTGCGCAAACCTGTGATCTCTGCTGCTCTCTCAGTCCAACTGATCAAGCTATAGAAAGATCTAGAAATGGAGAGAATGCCAACAGTGTCTGTACTGTTTTAAGCTGAGCGTTTCTCTGGATTTGTATTGAAAGAATGCAGATATATTCTGTTGTGGCCTTCGAATGATGTGTCAGTGCTTTATGCTGATTGGTTTAGAGAAAGTTGGTCAGGTGACCAGTGCCTCATGTTGATGATGTCAAAGCAAGGTGGTTCCATGTATACATACTTTTTCTGTATTCATAACTGCATTTAAAGAGCCTTACAGTTCGTTACTTATGCCTCTTTATGTTTCTAATACACACACGCACACAATTGTCGAGTGTTTTGCAAGGAAACACTTGTGTTGGACGGTGGGTTCAGCAGTTTTGTTCTCTGGTCAAATATCTACCATAGGAAAGTATTCATTATATCCAAAAAATATGTTATTTTTACAGAATTTTGAAGTATTTTCTTATGTTTAAATGTGTAATTAAGAATAAAATGTAACTGGAAATATTGACTTTGTGACAGCTTTGTTCTGAAGGACCTCTGAAGCGTTTGAAATCATATTTATATTTGATTTTCTGATGAAAAAGACACAAATTATTATGAATTGATACGGTTATGTAGTGCCCCCTGGTGATAAGCAAATATAATAAGTACTATCATTTATCACATGAAACTACATGTATTTCAACTCATCAGCCACTGTAACTCGAGCACATCTACAAAAGATTTATTTCAAATAAATTCTGTTCTTTTGAACTTATCAAAGAATTCATAAATTAGCAGCACAACTGATTTTAAAATTGATAATAAGAAATGTTATCAGCATATTAGACTGGAATAACGATGCTGAAAATACAGCATTGCATCACAGGAATAAATTGCATTTTAAAATATATTCAAATAGAAAAAAGTTATTTTAAATTGTAATATAATTTCACTATTACTGTTATACTGTATTTTTGATTAAATAAAGAGACTTATCTAAAAAAAATTACCAAGATTAATATTGCCTGCCATACATTTATATTAAAAACACAAAATAATAGGCTATCTGAAATAAATAATAACAGATGCACACAAAAACTTCAACTTGCAATGTCTTTTATTGGAAATAATGCAAAATTCCTAAACCACCACATAAGATTAGGGGTCAATGGTTATGGGGGAAACAAACAGATCAACGTGTGGTGGGTTGTGTCATCTCAGGAGGTGTCCATGGTCTGCACGCTTTCCTCCACCACCTCCAGGTTCAGAGGAGTCACAGTCTTCGTCAGGACCCCGGTAGTTCCATGCTTGTACTTGTAACTTCCGGTCCTGTGAGGAAAATACACAATCAACTCCTGTAAAGAATCTAAAGCCTAATGACACACAACTCTAATCAGGACTGCAACACTACATATTTTTCACAAGATAAAACCAATCCAGACCAGGGAAATACACTTTAGTGCTCTACAAACACATAAAATGATGTCAGCAAAAGACTAAGAGAAAAATCATCAAACAGCTTGTCAGTTTAAACAACTCAACCACTTCAAGCTCACGCCTGGTTAGTCAAACACATGCAGGTTACAGTTGTGTCTGGACATGGTGCACATTTGAACACACGGGTTACTCACACAGGGCGTCCATAAACCTTATCCTCCCTTAAAAGGGAACAGTGAAGCATGAGCTTTCATTTGGTTAAATTGTCTGATTAATATCATGCACACATGTGGTGGCCTGCATTAACAGATTGTTAATAATACTGACCATTTGTGTCTAGACTGCACAATAAGCTGATTATGTAATAATCATAACATGCCTTTTCTTAATCATAGAGGTGTATAAGCTGGCATTTATGTCGGTTTAAGATTCTTTTTAAAAAGCACACTCCGATGTTCACGTGAATTAGACTGATTCCACAGATTTCATCACTGCTCCATGCCGCTGTGCAACAAGTGTGACTGGTGACAGGTGTGTATGAGGAGATGCATGCAGACGCTCACCTGACTCCCTTCTTGTTGGCCATGTCATGAGGTCTCAGGTAGTCCACCTTCCCCTTGGTGATCACACACAGGTCGATGTTGCTGCCTGAGCCCAGGTCATTAAAGATACCGGCCGCTATGGCATCGCGCACCAGACGCTTGGCCTCTTCCTCCTGATGGACACAACCAGCAGAATCATTATGTTAACTACAACGGATTAAACTGTTCCCGTGTGTTTTAACCAATTGACGGGGAATACTGCATTCACAAAAATAAATGTACAGCTCATATTTCAAATGTCAAACCCAAAATTATTAAGATTAGCTCCCATGACTTTTATCAGTTTAAAAATCACTTTGTTTTGGGAATCCTCAGATATTGTAAATTTGTCCATATCTGTTTGAATCCTGGATATATAAACTAACATTCAAAAGTTTAAGTTCGGTTTTTAAATGTTTTTGAAAGAAAACTGGTCTTATGCTCACCAAGGCTGCATTTATTTGATTAAAAATACAGTAAAACAATAACATTAAGAAATATTACTACAAATTAAAATGACTGATTTCTAATTTGATTTATTATAAAATTGTATTTATTTCTGTGATGCATAGCTGAATTTTCAGCATCATTATTCCAGTTTTCAGTGTCACATGATCCTTCAGAAATCAATCTAATATGCTGATTTAGTGCTTATTTCTATAAATGCTGAATGTTGTGCTGCTTAATATTTTTGTGCATTTTTTTCAGGATTCTTTGAGAAATAGAAAGTTCAGAAGAACACCATTCTTTAAAAACGAAATATTAAACGACATGTATAAACATTATATGTCTTTACTGTAACTTTTTATCAATTTAATGCATCCTTGCTGAATAAAAGTAAATTCTTTATAAAAATAAAAGAAAAAGCCTTGCTAAGCTCAAACATCTGAATGGTAAAAAAAAGATAGGTGTGAATGCACACAAGGAAGGGTTACCTCCATGTTGGGCCTGTAGCGATCCTCAAAGACTGCCATTGCTGCCAGAGATCCAGAACCTGATGAGACAAACACATACTGATGTTACCAGTGAGAAAGAGCCAATCAAAAGATATTCATTAAATGATGCATGTTATCTTGTCATATGGGGCACAACTAACCAAGCCAGTCAGTCAGAGAGACATCTATTTTGGCACCAATCAACAGCTTTTTAGATACACAATGTGTCCCTCTTTTGGTGGAATGTGTAGATGATTCATGGGTATGTTAGTGTGACTCACCCATAGTGACGTAGGGCAGTTTATCTGTTGATCCGTGTGGATAGATGCTGTATAAGTGTGGGCCGTTGCAGTCAACCCCTCCGAGAACTAACGCAGCGCCAATATATCCCTGATACCTACATATGAAAACACATGGTAGACTCAGCCACATGGCCATATGCACTTCTGATCACAAGATTGGAATGAAGTTTTTTTTCATTATGTTTTTTAAATAAATCTCTTATGCTCAACAAGGCTGCTCTTATTTGATCAAAAAAATACAATAAAAACAGTAATATTGTGAATAACTGTTTTCTATTTAAATAGTTAAATACAGTTTGAAAATAGTTATGTTAGTTTCTATAATTATCAGTGCTGAAAACATGTAACTGCTTAATATTTTTGAGAAAACCATTATATATTTTTTGAGATTCCCTGATGAATAGAGAGTTCAAAAGAAAGGTTTTTACTGATATTTTACTGATCAGTTTAGTGCATTCTTGCTAAAAAAAATTTTTTTTTTATCTTACAAAGTGGTAGTGTATTGAAGTTTCCATAAAAAAATTATCAAACTGTTTTCAGCGTTGATAATAATAAATGTTTCTTGAGCAGCAGATCAGCATATTAGAATGATGCATCATGTGACACCGAAGACTGGAGTAATGAATGCTGAAAATTCAGCTTTGCATCACAATAATGAATAAATTACATTTATAATATATTCAAATAGAAAACAGTTCTTTTAAATTGTAATAATATTTTTCAATATACCTGTTTTACTGTATTTTTGATCAGTAACACCCAGCCTTCTTTCAAAACCCATAATTATTCATCACGGAGCGCTGTGATGATTCATTACCTGAAGAGCATCTGTTTGAGCATGCGGTTAGCGGTGGCGATTCGTGGGAGACGGCCGGTGGACAGAGAATGGAGCTCCAGGTTGGAGGAGATGATCTGTGTGGTCATCTCAGTGTCCGCCGCGGTACCGGCTCCACAACAGCTACAGAACGAGAGGAAGAGAGAGCGAGACGGCTTCAGAACAATGGCAATGGATTTCAGGGATTGTAAATTCGTTGAACTGTAAAATTGTTTGTAACGAGGTGTTCGTACTCACTATATGTTGGGAGAGATGTAGTGAATTTTAGAACAATTCTTATCAGCGACGATCATTCCTTCAGTCGCACGAGTGTCCGCACCTAAAACAACACCATCCTGAGAGAGAGATGATTTTTATGAGACAATCGTTCTTCTAGGTCACCTTTTTGTGACAGATTTGAGGCTATGAAGTCAATCCGTTTACTTTTAGATATCACACTCATCTCTGCTTTCTCTTACCTTGTAAACGATTCCACAAATGGTGGTGCCGGTTTTACGAGCAGCAGGAGAGCTGAGCCCGAGCTTATTGATGTCTGCCTCCAGAAGAGCATTTCTATAAAAACACAAACATTTCATATTTTTTCCCAACTTCATTTTATTTATTCAGCGCTTTGCATTTTAAATTCTACAATAGCGACAAAAAAAATTTGAATATGGTGTAAAAGTTAATTTTTTCTTGTAACTTATTTCAAAAAGTGAAACTTTCATATATTCTAGATTCATTACATGTAAAGTAAAACACAAGATGATTAGATCTTACAGCTTATGAAAGTCAAAAATCAGTATCTCAAAATATTAGAATATTTACATTTGAGTTTCAATAAATGACCATCCATACAGTATAAATTCTGGGTATCTCTTGTTCTTTGAAAGCACAATAATGGGGAACACTGCTGACTTGGCAATGGTCCAGAAGACGATCATTGACACCCTCCACAAAGAGGGTAAGTCACAGAGGGTCATTACTGAAAGAGGTGGCTGTTCAAGGAGTGCTGTATCAAAGCATATTAAATGCAAAGTTGACTGGAAGGAAGAAATTGGGTAGGAAAATGTGCACAAGCAACAGGGATGACCGCAAGCTTGAGAATACTGTCAAGCAAAGCCGATTCAAACACTTGAGAGAGCTTCACAAGGAGTGAACTGAAGCTGGAGTCAGTGCATCAAGAGTCACCACGCTCAGACATCTTCAGGAAAAGAGCTACCAAGCCACTTCTGAAACAGAAACATCGTCAGAAGCATCTTACCTGGGCTAAGGAGAAAAAGAACTGGACTGTTGCTCAGTGGTCCAAAGTCCTCTTTTCAGGTTAAAATAAATTTAGCATTTATTTGGAAATCAGGGTCCCAGAGTCTGGAGGAAGAGTGGAGAGGCACAGAATCCATGTTGCTTGAAGTCCAGTGTGAAGTTTCCACAGTCTGTGATGATTTGGGCTGCCATGTCATCTGCTGGTGTTGGTCCACTGTGTTTTCTGAAGTCCACAGTCAACGCAGCCATCTACCAGGAAATTTTAGAGCACTTCATGCTTCCTTCTGCTGACAAGCTTTATGGAGATGCTGATTTCATTTTCCAGCAGGACTTGGCACCTGCCCACACTGCCAAAGGTACCAAAAGCTGGTTCAATGACCATGGTGTTACTGTGCTTGATTGGCCAGCAAACTCGCCTGACCTGAACCCCATAGAGAATCTATATATTTTTTTTATTTATCTTATGTAATATTATAAAAATTATGAGACACTGAATTTTGGGTTTCCATTATCTGTAAGCCATAATCATCAAGATTTCAAGAAATAAAGACTTGAAATACTTCACTCTAAGTGTAATGAATCTGTTCCTGTGCCTCAGTGGTTAGAGCATTGCATTAGCAGCGCAAAGGTTGTCTGCTAAATGCATAAATGTAAATCTATATAATATATGGATTTCACTTTCTGAAATGAGTGACAAAAAATATTGACCTTTTTCATGATATTCAATTTTTTTTAGATGTACCTGTATGTATCATGTTTTTTTATTTATACTGACAGCAAGTCAACAACAGATTATTCATCGCAAAGTTCTCCTGACAACTAGTGGACACTTTTAATACAACCTTATATAAGCACTCTTGCGGTCAATACAAAAATATTTACTTTCATGAAGAAACAACCAAATTAAGCCAACCTAATGAGGTTTTTAAAACAGAAAGCATTCGTTATTACAAAATAACAAATGAAAGTTTCGTCCTTGCTGTTAGGTTACAAGACTCAGTCACGTTAAGTCATCGCGTATCTAATTTGTTCTCAAGTCATTAATCAACTACAAATCGCATAACGTTTTGATGAATTAAAGGAAGTTGTTTTTAACGTAAAAATGAATAAACTCATGTTATTTGAGAGTTGAAATGTTAATTAGACTGAACTTGCGACAGGCTATAATCGCGGGATCGAAGCCCACCAATAAGGACAAAATATCAACAATGATAAATAAAAACACGTTAACCTTACAAAACATATTTCTACATTTTAAACATAACGTATAATGTCATTCAATGTGTTTTCATTAAATAAAACCGCTATTCAAGTGAGTTTGGATAAATTATCCTGAGTCATTCACACAGGCCGTGACACAACCGATCGCTAAAAGACCTTTAAAATACACTCAAACTCTTTGTTGTTTCACTGAATCAATAATAGAAAAACTACCCCACTACACCGGCTACACCCCGGCTAATATAACGCGAGAAATCTCACCTCTTGCAGTTTTCGAAACTGAAACCTCCGGGTTGATACTGGCACACTGAGACGGTCGCCATGATTCTGCGGTCCGGTTTCCGGGAAGCGCGAGACTAGCTTCCCTCTGTGTTACAGGCTTGAGCTTCCGCGCCCCACCTCATTTCTATAGCATAAGCTGAAGCGTGGTAGGAACCTATAGAGCAGGAACATATACCATGTAACACGTGCTTCTGCGTCACGCTCTCGCATAGAGACAGCTGTCATGGAAAATCAGCGTTTGCACTCCTAAATCACAATTAAACGTTATAGTCATTGTATATTTGGTAAAAATAGAGGGGTTCGAAGATATATGTCACGCTTTTCACTCCAGTGAATATTTTTCAGGGTTGGTTCATTCTTGAAAGCCCATTTTTCTATAATCTCTCTTATAGTCTTGGCTTTAAAAATGCGTTTGGACATAACCATCATTACTGTACTCATACTTTATGACTCAGTTATCACAACGAGAACCTGGTATTTGAGGGAAAATACAAATCTGACAAATTAATTTAATGTACAAAAATATATAAAAAATAACATATATATATATATATATATATACAGGAAAACCTAGGGCAAAAGCTGGTTTAAACACAAAGGATGGTCACACCTAATGTTGATTTAATTTAGTTAATAATTGATGAAGAAAATCTATGATATACTTTATGATAAAATATATGATAAACATCCTCGTTTTACTGCATTTTTACACAAGTGCCTAAAACTTGTAACACTACTGTATCTTTGCAGGCAGGTTTCTTGAAGCATCTTGGAGACGTTGGCACAGTTCTTCTGGATTTAGTCTGTCTCAGTTTGTTCTGTTTCTTCATGTGATTCAGACAGACTGATGATGATCAGGTCAGATCTCTGTGTGAAGCACTGCGGTTGTCAGACTCCTTGTGCAAAGAAAAATCTCGCTGTATTATTACAATTAATGGCAAAATGAATGTTTGGAAATGTAAACTGATATTTCCTACTGACAATAAATACCTGACTTAATTTTAAATCAATAATTACTTTTTAATTAAGTCCATTTTTTATTTTAAAAGTACAATTTAAAAAAAATTAGCTGGTGAAAATACTAGTGTTCTAATAATTTTGGCCACCACTGTATAATACATTACATTTTTATAGATATTTTATATAAAAAACATGAAAAGTAAAATTAAGTACATTTAGGTGCACAGGCAAAATACACTGATTACTGATTAAAACAAATGTTCTTTTTTTCATTTTGTTTTGATAAAGAACAAATACTGGATTTTATTTTTTTTCTTAAATTCACAGTTTTTCATTTTACAAGCGTGTTCAGTAGTGGAGAACATCCAACAAAATACCAACATCCACAAACGTTAGGTGAAATATTCTATCCACTATATTCAGACATATATGATAATTACACATACCAGGAATGACCGTAGAACTGGTTTTAGGATTGATGAGTGTATAGGTGTAGAACAATTAGTGTTCATTTCTACATGTGGCCTCTGGAAGGCAGTATACACTCAGATCTTAGTACGCCAGGGTAACAAGGCCTGGAAGAGTCATACTTTTCCATACTGTACATTTCCATGATTATATTGGAGTTTTGACGCATAAGGCTTCATCCTAAACCCCTATTAGCTGTAAGTAGTCTTTCTCTTGAGCTATTGTCAATTTTGTCAACTTACTCTTTCCTGAACACAAAATACAGTTACGCCTGGGTTTGTTAAAAACTGTTTGTTGGCCTACATTTCCTTACGTCGAATGACTTGATGTCTATAGCTATTTCTCCAGCCATTAGATATACATCACTAAATGTTAGGAACAGCGCGTGCTGAAAGACTTCCCCTTGAAAGAGAATTGAATAAAATAAGGAGAAATAAGCACAAAAGGCTCCATCAATCTAAACGCGCTCTTCTCATCCACTCAAAACGAAACGAAACAAAGACTAGCTCAAATAGTCCTGTACACTGCAGAGACTGCCTGTATCCTGTGTGTTTATGTGTGTGTGTGACTGGAAAAAAGATGACAGTTTTTCTTTCATTGGTTTCTTTCGCCGCACATTCTCCTTTTATTCCAATTCTGACTGAAAGGATACTTTGAATCATAATCATGTTTTGCATTTATAGTGCTCTGAAAGAATGTGTGTGGATGCATGCATTGTGTGTGTGTGTGTCAGATCTGGTCAGTAAGGACATACTTTTACATGTTGTCATGGAGACAGTATTCAGTGGGAGGATTCAGAGCACACACAGGTGTAAGGTGTGCTATCTCGCGCCGAGCTTCCTCCCTATTATACAGAGCTCTGCTAAATGCTCTGCATTGATGAGTGAGTCATTCTACAAGTTAATGTAAATTACATTTTTTTTAAATAAAAAATAATTTTCTGAAAATTTTCTCCAGAATTTTTTTTTTTATCCATTAATGAAAACATATAATATCATGCAATTATTTTGTGCACCCTATGTTTCAGTATGCTTGAAATAACGTCAAGGAAATAGTTCACCCAAAAATGAACAATTACTGAAAATCTACTCACTTTCAGGCCATCCAAGATGTAGATGAGTTTGTTTCTTTAGCAGAACAGATTTGGAGAAATTCAGCATCACATCATTTGCTCACCAATGGATCCTCTGCAGTGGATGGGTGCCGTCAGAATGAGAGTCCAAACAGCTGATAAAGACATCACAATAATCCACAAGTAATCCACACCACTCCAGTCCCTCAGTTAACATATTTTGAAGTGAAAAGCTAAGTGTTTATAAGAAACAAATCCATCATTAAAGCATTTTAACTTCAAACCAATTGTTTCTGTCTAAAATATGAGTCCATGATCCACAAAAACGCTTCCTCCAGTGAAAAAGTCACTTCTCAAGATGTTGATGTACCGGAGTCATGTGGATTACTTGTGGATTATTGTGATGTTTTTATCAGTTGTTCTGACGGCACCCATTCACTGCAGAGGATCCATCGGTGAGCAAATGATGTGATGCTGAATTTCTCCAATTGAAAATACAAACTCACCTACATCTTGGATGGCCTTGGGAGGGTGAGTAAATTCTTAGCAAATTTAAATTTTTGGGAGAAGTATGCCTTTAAATGAAAGTATTTTGTAACTTTTTGAAGCAAGTGAATCTTGAGTTCAAAATAATTAATACAAATGTAAGATCCTATTGGGAATTTGTCAAGGGAACCAGGGTGATACTAACTTTTGGGTTGTCCTACCAAAATGCATCATCACAGCACTCTGTTTACTGGCACAAAGATTTGACAGTAACTCTACTGCCCCCTTGAGTACTGAGGTTTTTTACCACTACAGTAATACAAGAGCGCACTTGCAAAGCATACATTTCTGACTAACTCTTTCTTTCTCTTTTTCTACAGTAAATCAGAATTAATGAGCAGTTCTGGGCAGATGTAAGAGTCAGATCACTAATTAAACAACACAGGAAATTGCTCTTCATTAGAAAACACTTGCATGTGACTGTGTGTGTGTGTGTGACTGTGTGTGTGTGTGTGTGTGTGTGTGTGTGTGTGTGTGTGTGTGTGTGTGTGTGTGTGTGTGTGTGTGTGTGTGTGTGTGTGTGTGTGTGTGTGTGTGTGTGTGTGTGTGTGTGTGTGTGTGTGTGTGTGTGTGTGTGTGTGTGTGTGTGTGTGTGTGTGTGTGTGTGTGTGTGTGTGTGTGTGTGTGTGTACGGGAGATTTATAGAAAGGGATGATGGGTAAACAAAGTCTAACCTCGCTCTGACCCGTCCTCCTGGCATAACATGAAAAACATACACCGCATACAAAAAAACACACTCAGCCAAACACTGTGTATATAGTTATATTGCAGTATACATACAAATATGTATTTTATGACGAAACAAAGATGAAAAAACATATACTCATTAATATGCATGTTATGCACTTCATAAATACACATGCTAGGTTCTTCACACAACACACACAAGAGGAAGACTCTTCTTCCTCACGGATGTGATAAGTGTCTCTCCCACAAGGAGCCACAGGATGTGTGGGACACCACACACACACACACACACACACACACACACACACACACACACACACACACACACACACACACACACACACACACACACACACACACACACACACACACACACACACACACACACACACACACACACACGTTTATTACAGTGTCTTCAGACAATGAAGCAGTGTTAGGAACATTGTGCTCTCCTTCTGGCCTCATCAGTTCAGGCAAGAAGGAGATAAAGCTTGTGCACTCCTACAGATTTAAGACACTCCACTCTTTCTATACTGTAATTATTAAATTACTCATTAAATACTATTTTAAAATGACAAAGAATTCGATGTTTCTGATCTTTCATTCGTTCTGCCATATAGCCTGCCCTACACTGATTATTTTGAAAGAATTTTAAGAATCACTTTTTATTTTTTCAAAACACGTAACAGCTTTTAAAAAATCACGAGTCGGCTACTTATATGTATTTTATGTAATTGAATAAAACTGAAAATATCCTGAGCTTCTGTTAACGCATGTTCACACAATACAACTTTTAGTTAAAGTTGTAAAAAAAATCGAATTATATTATAATAGAGAAGTTCACACAAAGTACCTATTATAACGATAACGACACAGATGAACGACCAGTAGGCTATGCAAAATCCTTTTCAGAACAATTATTTTTTCAGTTTGGCTCTGCAGCTGACAAACGTTAAAAACATAGACAGCCAATCAGAATCCACTACTACAGTTTGAGCATTTAAAGTGGCAGAATACAAAACGGCAGCACGTGTTTACACTGTAGTCTCAGCCTCACGCCTGATTCACACATGCTCCGTCTGCAGTGCGTATGCGGTGCATGTACGTTACGTGCAGAAGCAGCACGGACTCATTGTGCTTTCACACAGGACGCATTTGCAGTCCGCTCCTGATCCGCGGCTGTTTACCACAAACACAACATTTATCCATTATTTTAATTTCAAATCCAAACGTTTTTAGCCTACTGAACATGCTTTTCAGCATTATGATCCTCTTTTATCACAGTACAGTAGCACAATCTTTCATAGACATGTTCACGTGTAAACTCAATTAATATAAATAACGTATTAAATGCATTTGGCTTCTAGATTTGTATCTTAAGTTGCTCAAGCAAGTGCAAACACATTTAAACATAGCATATACTTTTCACAAGTATTTTCAATTAAAACTTTGCACTGACAGAAACAGTCGACTCTCGTGCCTACATTTAAATCTTAATTACAAACAGTCCTGCGGGTCTTAAAGAACACAAAAAAATACGCAAGTGTCGAAGTCGTCGTCGGATTGGTTGAATTATACAGGATTTCCAACTGTGACGACAGACACTTATCAGGATCAACTAAACGCTGGAGTTTCAAAAGTATGTGAAATATTTAAAGTTCATAGTATAGAATCTTTAAAATACGCCCGAGAGTTTCACACACCGGTTTGTTATTGTGGCATATTTCCACACTGAAAAAAACTAACTGTGTTTTTAGACATGTTTTTCGAATGTCGACCTCACGTGGGCCTTGACCAATGAATGCAGCCATATACTCCAGACCTTCAGCCGTCAGTCTGGAGGTCTGGCTATGCGAGACTAATACTGCAATAAACAGAAAATTATCCTCCATTTCTTTACAGTCTATGGTGTGGACACTAATAGGCTAGTTATGGTTATGTGGCCTAGTTATCTTTCTAAATGTGAACAGGCCTGAACTAAAACCCATTAAAAATTGTTTTTTTAAACTCTTGACTCTTTGACAGAAAATCGTTTCTGGAGCACTATGTTTTATGTAGCCTATCATACTACAAACATGTCATTGATTTAGCGGTCTTTAACCAACTTCCTCAATAAGATTCTCCTCAAACTGTTCCACCATGACAGTAATTGATCTAAAAGAGATGAAATACTGTATCAAGACAAAATCCACTATATCATAGGCCTATGGTGAAACATATTTACATATTGCATTTGCATCTGGCACATTTTGCAATGCAGTAATAAATGAAATCAAGTTTAGCTTAGCTAGATTTATGTTTCAGACTTCGTTCAGAAATACTTTGCCTAGATTTGCATTTTGCAAATGAAATAGCTGTGTTTTCAAAGCAAGAACGGGTTTAGGTTAGGTTAGTTTAGGGATTTGGTTTTAAGTAAATTAAATGGCACGTATGCTTAACTAATATGTGTTTACTGGTGAGATGGTAACCACTACAAACCGTTTATTAAGTTGTTGACCTGTCCTGGGTTTTGATCTCTCAGTTTCCACAAGGATGATGGGTAATCTGATCATATGACATCACTGTGATGTAATCACCACATAGGTAACTAAGCACTTTAGCACTGGTTATCATGACCATTCTTAACACGCTAAGCCTGAGTGTATGAAGAACTGTCATGATAACCACTGCTAAATCCAAACCCTAACCTGAACTCTAACCCGAACAAATCTATAAGCCACGGGTTTCACTGAGGTGTGTGTGTGTGTGTGTGTGGTGTGTGTGTGCCTATGTGTGTGTGTGTGTGTGTGTGTGTGTGTGTGTGTGTGTGTGTGTGTGTGTGTGTGTGTGTGTGTGTGTGTGTGTGTGTGTGTGTGTGTGTGTGTGTGTGTGTGCGTGTGTGTGTGTGTGTGTCCGTTTGAAAGAGACTAAGACTGGAGAAACTGAAGGGAAGAGCTCAAATGATCCGGTATCAAACAGTTTGATCAGAAACAAACGGCTGTCATGGTAACCCGTGCCAGGCAGGTGGCACGGAGCGGACAAGGTCATTAAGTTTTTGATGTAACTTAGGACAACCGCAGGTGGGCACTCTCTGATCAGATAGCTAAATACACACAAGGTTAATACTGACACACACACACACACACACACACACACACACACACACACACACACACATCTGCCACATGGATCCGGATTTATACTCTGTCTTTGACTAACTTTGAGCAAAATCTGACAAGCACCTCAGATGTTCAAAGACAGTCAAGCCACTGACAATGAAGGAAATGTGTTAGTGAAAATTTATGCTGAAAATTGTCAAAGTCTAAAAGTTGTGAATTAAAATAGATCATAGTCCGCAGATGTCTCTTTATTTTATTAATGGGTTAGTTAGCACCATCAAAGTATGGGTGTCATATTGATTATCAGACAATATTTGAGATTTTTGTCATGTGTGCATTTTGGATATTTAATTTACATTCTAATTTTCCCCTATTTTTGTATTTAGATGAACTAATTAACAATCAAAATTAATTTTGAGTAACTAATAATTTAGTAACATTGTTAAATTCAATCTTTAGCCATCAAATATCTAGATGAATATTTGTATTCTGTACTGGACATTATGATGCCTAACTTCACTTGTAGCATTTACAATGATAGATTTGAGCTTTCAGTGTTTATATTAAATTGATTGAGAACCGAGATTTGGGCATGCAATTATAATAATGATTAACTAAAACAACTTAAAAAAAAAAAACTATAAGTGAAATAAAATATTTAAAATCAAAACTTATTTCAGCTAGCTGCCAAGGAAACGTTTTTCAATAAGTTAGCTTGATAAAATAACTAAAACAAAAATTATAAAAACACAACAAAAGTACTGAAATGAAAATATAAAAAGGAATTCAAACTATTCATAAAAATTACATTTAATAATTTATATTTGATCTGTTTTACCTTTTTAGTTTTTAAATTGAAATGCACAAAATATTAGTAAATTTGATTTTAGAAAATTGAAATTTTAGTAATATAATGCAACATATCAAGTTTAAGCTACAAAATAATATAGAATTTTAATATCTGCAATTTATCACTTATTATCCATAACACACAAATAATTATTGACTTATCTATGTTTTAATATCAGTGCAACATAAGGGCCAATACATAATTTGAACATTCAATCTAGGGCAAACAGAAACGGACATAATAAAAATACTTTTATGTGCAGGGGCATATCGATAAGCGTTTCTGACATCACTTCCCGCCTCGGAGACAGAACGTGACATCATTGGTTCTGACAACGAAAAATAACTATCTATTAAAAGGAGTGAGAGGTGATATACAGGAGGAGATGTTAGCAGAGGTATCGAGTGTGTGTGTGTGTGTGTGTGTGTGTGTGTGTGTGTGTGTGTGTGTGTGTGTGTGTGTGTGTGTGTGTGTGTGTGTGTGTGTGTGTGTGTGTGTGTGTGTGTGTGTGTGTGTGTGTGTGTGTGTGTGTGTGTGTGTGTGTGTGTGTGTGTGTGTGTGTGTGTGTGTGTGTGTGTGTGTGTCCTTTCTGAGGGTGAAGGTTTTTGGGTCTTCAGGAAAGCAGCCGTGTGAAAAAGGTGGTATGAGGTCTTTCATGTCAAATGACCAATTAATGGAGCTGAAGAGGCCCTTAAGTGTGCCGTGTTTGCACACACCCTCCCTCAAACACACATACACACTCAAACATCCACACACTGGCTGAAAAGACCCATTTTAAGGCTCTCTAACACATCAGCCACTCACACACCTGTTCCCACGTCCACTCTCTCACACAAACACACGCTGCCCTGGCACTAAACCAGAAGCTCTCACGTTAATTGTGTCCTGACTTTCACTCCGGCTCTCTCAGGTGCAGTATTGAACCCTCTCACACACTCACGCACATACACAACCATGCACACACACACAGCTCTTTGAAGATCTGTGAAAAGAAAAATGATTTTTTTTCCCATTTTAATTTTGCAGTTTCAAAAGCCCCAGCTGTGCTCTCCCGCTCTCCCCCTTTACTCGGTTTTCTTCCTCTTCTTGCAAAGACTGTGTTAGATTGTAGTTCAGTGCAAAGGAAATAATGTAATATTGTATCATGACTTGGATGGCTATTCACATTTTTTTATTCTATACATTTTTAGTTTTACTTAATATTTTAAAATACCATAGAATCTGTAAAGGCAATGAGAAAACTTTGATTTGTTATTTATACTTGTTTTATGTATTTGTATATTCATTTGTTTCAGGAAAATAATTTGAGTTTTTTGATGTTTCATTCATCAAATAGCTTGTTTTGTTTTTAGAAATATGGTGAATTTTCTAATTTTCTTCTCATTTTCTTCTCTTTTAATTTAAATGATAATTTATTTATTTTGGTATGTAAATGTTTCTGGAAAAGGAATGATTTGCACATTATTTTATGTTTTATAATATGTTGTTTTATTTTCTATCTCTCTCTATTTTGCACTGCATTAAATAATTTGGTTTTAATTTTAGAATACAATGCTTTCCTCTGCTACTTAAAAGAATGTGGACAGTTAAGTCATGCTTAAAATGAAATCTAATTGCATAACAATATTAAACTATGCACCATTAATTAAAAAAAGACAGCATAAGCTCAGTTTTAAAGCAAAACTTCATCACAGAAAATGCTTGGTGGCTTTAAATTATACTTTAATGATAAATATTTGAAATGATATAGCTTTATAATGTTAACTTATGCAAACTTCTGTAGCCTAAGAGGCATAATTTTCAAATTTCGACATCGCTTGTATTGATTTTTAAAAGCATGTTTAGGTGAAATAAAGGTTTTTGAAACTGAATCAGTTAAACCATTATGCAAAATGATTCCCTGTTTTGAAGCACTCCAATCGCATTACTTATCATGAATCATTTGATTTAGATCAGGATTTCAGAGCGGGTTCATGATATGCTCCAAATCCTAATCTGGAATGATGGTTTGAATCATTAATCTGGGATGCGTTTCCCAAAAGTATACTTATATTAGCTAACTATGGTTGTTAGTTCCATTGAACTCTATTGGTAACGACGGAACTTGCGGCCATCGTTGTTTTTGGGAAACAGATCGAGACTTCGCAGATTGTGAATCATTTGATTAAGATTGGAACTTCTGGGTGGGTTTGCAAATCTTTTGTTTCAGATCAGACTTTGGTTCGTAAATGCTTTTGATTTTCATCGAGCTCAGAAATGGGTCTGTATTCACGCTGCTTTTGGGAAACAGAACGGACTCGTTGTTGCGAAAAATTTGATTTAGATCGCAAAGATCAGAACTTTGGAGTGTGAAAGTGGGTTTGAATCATTTGAATTCAGATCGGGACCTCGGATCGGGTTTGCAAATCTTTTGATTCAGGTCAGAACTTTGGAGTGTGAAACTTTGGAGTGAATCATTTGATTCAGATCGGGACCTCGGATCGGGTTCGCAAATCTTTTGATTCAGGTCAGAACTTTGGAGTGTGAAACGTGAATCATTTGATTCAGATCGGGACCTCGGATCGGGTTTGCAAATCTTTTGATTCAGGTCAGAACTTTGGAGAATCATTTGATTGAAACGTGAATCATTTGATTTGATTCAGATCAGAACGGGACCTCGGATCGGGTTCGCAAATCTTTTGATTCAGGTCAGAACTTTGGAGTGTGAAACGTGAATCATTTGATTCAGATCGGGACCTCGGATCGGGTTCGCAAATCTTTTGATTCAGGTCAGAACTTTGGAGTGTGAAACGTGAATCATTTGATTCAGATCGGGACCTCGGATCGGGTTCGCAAATCTTTTGATTCAGGTCAGAACTTTGGAGTGTGAAACGTGAATCATTTGATTCAGATCGGGACCTCGGATCGGGTTCGCAAATCTTTTGATTCAGGTCAGAACTTTGGAGTGTGAAACGTGAATCATTTGATTCAGATCGGGACCTCGGATCGGGTTCGCAAATCTTTTGATTCAGGTCAGAACTTTGGAGCATTTACTGATTTTTACTTTTGAATTAAACAGTACAAAACATCTAACTATTAAGGCAGTACTGTTATAAAATACAAAGAAAAAGATAAAAGAAAGAAAGAGAAAATATACAAATACAAATTAATTAAGGAAATTAACCATGGTTTTATTACAGTAAAAATGTAGTAACCATGTTTGTTTGTTTGTTTGTTTGTTTGTTTTTGTAGTTTACTATAAGTACCATGGTCAAACTATATGGTTAGTGTAGCAAAACCATGTTTTAACTCTATAGTAGCCTAACCTTTTTTCAAAATCTTTTCAAAAATAGGATGAATATAGAGATGCACTTTTGACTGCAGAACTTTGGATAGTTCTCTCCTTAAATACAAAGAGGTCAAGCAACAGATGAATGAGTTAATCCTAATTTCACAAAAAAAGCTTTTAGACATAATAATAATATAAGTCAGACTTTGAAGTGAGATGCTGTTCTGCCACTCTTCACTTGATTTGATGTACCCTCAGAGGAATTTTGGTCAAATTTGTTTAATGTTAATCCAATCTCATTTTGTAAGTGACTTATCTGTTTTCTTTGGATTGTTTGACTACTCGAAAGAGAATAGGCTATAGGAAAATATAAATTAATTTGTTTCCTGCCAGCTAAATTTCACATTCATAAACAAAATATGTCTCTAAACCTCTATTTTCTTTATTCAGAGTTGATCTAAACAAGTACATGGAAACAATCGTTTCCAAAGTCAGACATCGCTTGTTATGATTTTCAAGGGCATGGAATTTAGTAGGGACGCTATGACATGTTCCTACCAACATCCAGCGATTACTAAATTGTCCCCTAGTAATAATTTTGATCAAACAATTAAATGTTCCCACCAATGTCAAAATCAAACCCACGCCCTGGGAAACTAATATCTGCTGGTTTAAATAATTTGTATTTATTTATTTGAAACAATACAGTAAAGCACATTCATAACAAATGTCATTAACACAAACATGTTACATGAAAGAGAACTTGACCAATCAGACACTCCACTATACAAAAATAAAACATGCTGAAATATCATAATCAGCTTGGCCTAAGCTTGCGAGGGGCTTAATATTGAGATGACATTTCATAACAGTCACACAAACACTCTCTTACACACTCACACGTTAGTACGCATAGAGACACAAACACATCTGAATGGTTATTTATGCCCATTGACTCTCTCAGCTTCACAGGATCAACAGTGTTAGTGTTAAGGCAGAATTGCAAGTCCTAATTTACCTCCCCTTTCCTCAGCATATGCACACACACTCAGCTCTTTTAAAACGCACAATCTTCTGTGTTTAAGTGTGCAGTGTCTGATAAATGCAGGCATAAAGAGCTCTGTTCAAAAACCTAGTGTGCTGCCTTGAGATTACATTTCATAAGAAGCGTATATGATGCTGTCTATGTAGCTCACTAGGTTTTATGGCAGAGCTATTATGGGTGTGCTTTGTGTTGAATGAGGCCTTCCTTCTTTCTTTCTCCCTCTCGCTTTCCATCTTAAAAAGGGAATGTTAATGAAGGTTCTTTAGCTCTTTTACTGGCCTCTCTTGAGGAAATCATTAGATTTCAGCTTATCGTTTCATTAGTGCTTTAGTTTTGTATTTATTGAAAACCTCATTTGTCATGACAGACATGTTGCCGCTTCCTGTCTAAGTGGGCGGTTCTTGGCTGTGACTGTGCCTCACCTTATCTTTTGATAACTGATTTAAAAAGAAAAGAATAAGTGCTTCTTGGTGTGTGCGTGTGTGTTGAGAGGGAAGGCACAATCTGTTGCTTTTTTAAATAGAGTGCTGAAGGGATGATGTATTTTAGTAGGCCAAATCCTGGAAACAAGCATTTCGGTTCCATCGTTCTGAAGTCAATGGGTTTTTGGATAAATGCCTGAAATAAAGTCTGTATTGAACACAAGCTCAATATATTTTCATGTTTTATTCAACATATTTAATTTTATTGTTTAAAACCATTGTTGAGGACATTCAAGGTCATCACATCAAACAAGTTAACTCATCTACTCACTAGCCGCTTTCACAGCCTCACTGTGTTTGCAATCGCACTCTTGCAAACTATCGAACTTTCATGGAAAATGTTTTTAAAATAAGGACTGAAAGAGCTGAAGTCATGGGACCGTGCTGAAGCTTGAGTATACGCTACGTTTAGCTTTTTACTTCTAGTGATTGTTTTTAGGCTTCAAACAGTTGTTCATTTGTGAACCAAATGGTGAGCAAAAACCAATGGAAAAATTGTATTGGGTTTTTGTCAAAGGAACCAGGGTGATGCTGACGTCTTGTTTGGCCTACAAAAATACATCATCACCGCAGCACTCTGTATCATACACACAGTCAATAACACTGACATCTCCCCTCTTTCCTTTCAGAAACACAGTGGCATGGTTGATGAGGTTTTCTGTGTGCGAAAGACGACAAAACATCTAGACAATAACAGTGTCATCTGCAAAGGTATCGGGCCTGTGTGTGTGTGTGTGTGTGTGTGTGTGTGTGTGTGTGTGTGTGTGTGTGTGTGTGTGTGTGTGTGTGTGTGTGTGTGTGTGTGTGTGTGTGTGTGTGTGTGTGTGTGTGTGTGTGTGTGTGTGTGTGTGTGTGTGTGTGTGTGTGTGTGTGTGTGTGTGTGTGTGTGTGTGTGTGTGTGTGTGTGTGTGTGTGTGTGTGTGTGTCAGATGCAGGTTCTCTTGGCATGCAGCATTTCTATGAGGAGGTTGTTGCACGGCACCTCTCCGCTCAGGTGTTTGTAGCACAGGTAGTCTTCGGCTTGTGTGCTCAGCGCTCTGAGCTCAGGAAGGCGCAGTAGAATCTGGCTAAACCTGTCCGGGAATTGCGGATACGCACACAGTGTGTACTCCAACAACGCCGCGTTCACCTGCTCGTACATGCTCTCCACGTAAGGCTGGTTTTCCAACAGCTTCACATCTGCATTTAGAGAGAGCAGGACAGCAGGGTTAGTAACTAAAAGTGTTAACTAAAACTTAAACCATAAAAACATTGAATTACTTATAATCTAAATATAGAAAAAGTACATAATTATAAATTAAAATATAAATTAAAATTGTTAACTGAAATAAAATAAAATACCAAAATGTTCTACTTTATTTCAGCTAGTTGCCAAGGCAACATTGTTCATTTTCATTTAGTTTAAATTGAAATAAAATAACTACACTTGAAGTTAAATAACTAAAATATCTAAAATACATAAAAAATTAAGAAATGCTTTATAGACACATTAACAAAAAAATTATACCAATTTCAGCCTAATGCCAAGGCAACATTTCTTACTTTCATTTAATTTTGAGTTGAAGTACTAAAAGTACTTCAGTACAAGATGTATTGTCGGGGAAGTCGTGGCCTAATGGTTAGAGTCGGACTCGTAACCCAAAGGTTGCGAGTTCAAGTCTCGGATCGGCAGGAATTGTAGGTGGGGGGAGTGAATGTACAGCACTCTCTCCACCTTCAATACCACGACTGAGGTGCCCTTGAGCCCGAACCCCCAACTGCTCCCAGGCGCCGCAGCATAAAAGGCTGCCTACTGCTCCGGTGTGTGTGTGTGTTCACGGTGTGTGTGTGCACTTTGGATGGGTTAAATGCAGAGCACAAATTCCAAGTATGGGTCGTATGTCACGTCACTTAAAATAACTACATTTACATTTAGTCATTTAGCAGACGCTTTTATCCAAAGCGACTTACAATTGGGGAATACATAAAGCGATTAATCTTGAAGAGGCAAACAAACAGAGGAAGTGCCCCTAACACCAAGTCTCAGGCATTGAGAGTATTACTAAAACGTAATAAAGCTAAATCTGATTTTAAAATGATTATTAAATTAAGAAATAATTATAATAATAAGCTAGTTGCAAAGTCAACATTTCTCATTTTGGTTTAGTTTAAGTACTATAATAAATAAACAAAAACTATAATAAAAAATAAATTATATTTTCCATATATAGGCATATTTAATAACAATTTCAGCTAGTTGCCAATGCAACATATTTCATTTTTGTTTAGTTTAAGTACTAAAATAACTAAAACTAAATAAACTAAAACTAATACATGAAAATGAATAAATATGTAGAAATATTGTTTTTCAAACTAATAACAATTTTAGCTAGTTGTCAATGTAACATTACTGATTTTCGTTTAGTTAAACTTTAAGGTAGACCTACTAAAATAACAACAATTATTAATAATGATTATTAAATTAATAATACATTAAAAAAATTAAACTGGCCTATATAGACATAAACAAATCAAAATTGTAGCTAATGTTAGCTAGTTGTCATTTTGAGTTTGAAGCAAAATAACTAAAACTGAATAAAATGTAATAAATACTATACATATATATAAAAAAAATCTAAACTTGACCTAAAACTAAAGTGAAAACACAAAAATTATAACAGTATATCAATGGTACTAAAATAACACTGATATGCACCAACCTAGTCTCAATAAAGACCGCATGAGTGGAAAATGGGTTTTCAAGCACTTTCTGAAGGCACACACACACACACACACACACACACACACACACACACACACACACACACACACACACACACACACAGACAGAGAGAGAGAGAGAGCCCTCGGGCACTCTTATTATGAAAAGCAGCTTTTGTCGGCGCTAAATTGCTCTCACTTAAGCGAACGCGAACAATAAAGGAGCATTTTCTCCTGAAGCTGAGAAAGAGAGGGCCGTGGCGGCGCGGAGCTATATGGGGTCAATCCATTAAACTTCTTTTGAGCCGGAGTCTCCTGTGTGCGTCTGCGAGCGGACACGGGGTCCGGCTCCCTGCCTTTGTAAACGGGAGCGATTCAGCAGCCTTTCATTTTAATTAAGCCCATTACCCAGTAACCGCGCGCCCCGCGCCGCACAAAGCACGCTGCCACTCACCACAAATAGCGCGATACACGCGCGTCCTCGTTAGCGGGGCTGGAAATCAATGCAATATTCATCTTTTGAGAAGTTAATTAGCCTCGGTCAAACCTCAGCGGAGGAAATATAGATACGCTCAATAAGACGCGGAGGACGGGGTGACGGGCGCCGACGCCGAGCCTATGGAAATGTCTTTTATATGAAACTATTAAAACATCAACAGCAGCATTGCTGAACGGAGGGAGAGGAGAGAAAGAGAGGACACTTCACACCTCTAACTCATTAACGAGAAGTCGCTTTGGCCTCTGGAATTAGTTAAGAACTAAAACTCATTGAAAAACTAAACTTTAGAGAAACTTATTAAGGGAAATATTAAAATAAAAAATTATATCATTCCATCAGCCAATCAAATTACTGGAATTCAATAAGTGTAAGTTTAAAACGCTAATGAGATTTTAGGACACAATCTTCTTAGGCTATTTGACACAAGGTTAATAAAAAGTCTTGAAATGTGACACTTTTTTTTGGTCTTCTGAAATAAAAAGTTGTACAATTTACTATGGAAAATATGAACTGCAAAAACGATCTTGGTTATAAGGTACCAAACAAAAGCACATTCACAGACTGTAGGCCACAGGTTTTGGGGGTCAGACTTTTCTTTTAATCATCAAGGACACATTAAACTGAGCAAAAGTGAATGTAAAGACATGTATAATGTTACAAACATTTATATTTTCAAATAAATGCTGTTGTTAATATTTTATTAATCAAGGAATCTTGAAAAAAATGTGAGTTTCCAGAAAAATATTAATAATAATATAATAATAATAAAAAAAAAAAAAACTATTTCAAAGGATCATAAAAATTGTAGAGCTAAATTAAGAATGCATTTAGTGCAAGAAACTTTGTGAGACTATTTCTCCCAGCATCCCCCCCCCCCCCCCCCAAGTATATTAATGACATTAACTCTTTAGTTTTATTCAAGAACACTAAACACCAAAACTGGCCTATTTGCAAAACTAAGTTTCTCTTAAATTCTCTCCATTTTGGAAGTGTAACTGAGGTTTAAGTAGACATTCTCACCGGGGTTGAAGAGCATGAGGTATTTGACACAGGCGGTTTCTCTGCGGTCCAGCTGAAGCTCCTGTAGACAGTGCACCAGCTCCTGACCTCTCTGTATCATCCCACTCAGAGTGACCCCTGCCTGGGCCAGTAAAGACGCAAGCTCCACCTGACACACATACATGAAATCAACACAGCAAGTCTATTTGTGCCTACAGTGTGTGTGTGTGCATGCGTGCGCGCGTGTGTGTGTGCGTGTGTATGTGTATGTGTGTGTGTACCTCCTGTCCAGTAATGAGAAGCACACTGTCATCTTTCCCATGATGCAACTGTCTGGCGATGTAATCCAGCACAAGCAGTTCACTCCAGCAGTTATGCAGCAACTTCATCTGATCTCCCACCTGTGGAGCAGAGAGAACGTCAATGCATGAAATAGACTAAATTATTTCCAAGTATTTTTATATATGCATCATGTATGTAGATTTTTACACAATTTTTATATTTTATATATATTATAATATTGATTGATTAAATGAATCATATATATATATATATATATATATATATACTATACAGTTTTAGGATATTTATATTTGTTACATTTATGCATTTAGCAGACGCTTTTATCCAAAGCGACTTACAGTGCATTCAGGCTATACATTTATTGTCAGTACATGTGTGTTCCCTGGGAAGTCGAACCCACAACCTTTGCGCTGCTAACGCAATGCTCTAACCACTGAGCCACAGGAACACTTGTCACACATTTGTTATATTATTTACCTAATTCATTAAGTGAATCTGAGTTGCTTCTCTGTAAATTATAAAAAATGTAAGTCTATTTGGGGAGAAGTGTTTTATTGATTGAAAGTCAACTCTAGAGGAGACATTTTTTATGAAAAAACAGAGGATATTAAGATTCCAATTTTTTATTAATTTGAATAGATTTGTTATTTTAATAAGCTATATTTATTGATATTTGTTATTTAATACTATTTAATATTTATTTACAATTATATCATATTTATATTATGTTTGATTTAATTAGTGAATAAATAAATAAAGCATAAAATAAAAATATGAAAGGAGAAAGATTATTTGATGAGAAGTCTTTTAGTTTTATTTCTTTATGTCTTGAACATTTTTGAAAATCCTAAATCTCTAGAGGAGACGAAAATGATTTTTCTTATGAGTCTCTATATGTTTTCTAGGAAAAGGAACTAGATAGCCTATTATTAAGAGATCATATTATCCTACATTTTCATTTTTCATTTCATGTATAACTAAATAAATAATAAATAGGCATACACATACATACATATTTTCATATTGGGTGCAATACAATGTGAATGTGGCATTGTGCCTACACACACACACACACACACACACACACACACACACACACACACACACACACACACATCCAGACACGTTTAAAAGGAGCCTCACCCACACAACATTTCCATAGAGCTGTACGTTTTCTACCGCCAGCACAATAGCATTGAGTTACTGTGTAGAAATGGAACAGAATGAACTGAACCCTCATTCAGATTAGCAGAGATGTGAGTCAGGCTTCATTCAATAGCCGGCCGCTATTGTGCGTATTCACACAATTTAACAGGTGGAATTGGATTGAAAATAGCCAATTATGTGGATGATATAATTCTACAGAAACAAATTTCAGCTCCAGAGCATATGAGATTCGTGACCCCTCAGGAGCCTCCTGGGGCGGAACAGTTAATTGCAGCAGGAACGCACTTGTTATTTTTTAAAGCGCATAGAATTGGACGGCAGCTCCATCATTCTCTTTATGCCACGCTCCTGTTGCCATGACGAGACGAATGGCACATTCTGCACACAGTGAAGGAAGCTGGAGTCTGTCTGTTGCTGTAGATACGCAAAAAACCACTTCACTGTACGCTAAACAAATCATTTCAAATCTAAAGAATTCATTTTTTGTAGTTATACAATCAGCTGATTACTAGTTGTAAGCAATTAATGTTATTAAAATCAGATATAATTCACTCAAAATGCAAAAGAGGAATAAAAAACATATGGGTTTGAAATGACATGAGGGCGAGTAAGTGGTGATATTTTCATTTTTTATCTATATCCATTCATGAATTCATGTTCTGTGGCTCAGTGGTAGAGCATTGCGTTAGCAGCACAAAGGTTGTGGGTTCGATTCCCAGGGAACACACATACTGACAATACAAATGTATAGCCTGAATGCACTGTAAATTGCTTTGGATAAAAGTGTCTGCTAAATATAAATGTATATCCTCTTAACCTTGTCGTTTGAAAAAAAAATGAATAAAAAGCAAGTAATGCTAGCTTATTTGAGCTTACTGAAGTAGTTAAAGCTAGTGAGCGTTTGATTTAAGTTAGAATACAGAGAAACAGCTTCAGACTAAAGTTATTTTGAAGCAAGTCATTTCATATTTGAAAAGAAAAAAAATTCTGCATTGCATCACTTGCTCACCAATGGATCCTCTGCAGTGAATGGGTGCCGTCAGAATGAGAGTCCAAACAGCTGATATAAACGTCACAATAATTCATAAGTAATCCACATGACTCTGGTACATCAATTAACAGAAAAACAAGAGTGCTTGTAAGGAACAAATCTATCATTGAGGCTTTTCAACTTTAAACCGCTGCAACCAACTAAAATAATATTGATTTCTCCAGTGAAAGAGTGGTCTTGTCTGAATCAGGAGAGACATGTGCACAGACCAAGCAAGCAAAAAACAGTTCTAAATAAATCGATTGGTTCGTTTTGATGTGAGAGGACAACAGGGGATGGACTTTTTACTGGAAGAAGCATTATTATGAATAGAGCACTCCTCATGTGCCGGTAGCAACAAGTTAAACACGTCCATATGATGGATTTGTTTCGTATACAAACACACAGTTTTTCACTTCATGAGAGGTTGATTGATGGACTGGAGTCTTGTGGATTATTGTGATTTTTTATCAGCTGTTTGGACTCTCATTCTGACGGCACCCATTCACTGCATTGGTGAGCAAGTGCTATAGCAAGTTCTACATTTTTCTCCAAATTTGTTCCTGATGAAGAAACAAACTCATCTGCATCTTGGATGGTACAATTTTCAGCTAATTTATTATTTTTGATTGAACTATTCCTTTAATAGCTACAGTAACTTCACATGACTTTCACAAGAAAGAAAAAAAACAGGTTTATCAATTAAAATGACAAAAAGCCAAAAGAAAATAAATAAACAAAATCAATCAATGATACTAAGTGCTACAGTAAGCTCTTTCAGAAAAACTAACTTCCCTTTTGAACACTGAACCTGCGACTTACTACCATTACTAGTGTACTAGCGTTTTTCAGCTTGTCCTCGGCGGCACCACCATAAGTGCTGTGTGAGGCCGCTTTTGGAGAGTGTCAGATGCCCTTGGCACCCCAGTGTGGGCTATTATATGGGACAGAGAAAAAGCTTTGCTCTGAAAAGATTATGAGTAAAACAAGACCCTTGTCCATTTCTCAGCAGTAGCTGTTGACTCTGAAATCACACACAGACGCGCACACATTCACATCCACACTTGAACGCCACAACACTTCCCTGTCAGCGCTTTATATATATTGTAACCCTCATTTATCGGCGATAAAACCTGCCTGCTGCCCCAGACTTCCACAACACAGGCTTTATTCTTGTTGCTATTTCTCTCTCCGTTTTATCTTTGCAGAAGAAACCCGCCTCTTTTTGTGTTGCAGGAATTTGAGATTTTGACCTAGAAGGACACATATGTCCAGCTGTGTGAATGTGGAAGTAAAACTCACAAACAGACCACAGAGGACAGAAATATCATAGTATATTACTGCTCAATATAGACATTTACTTCTGTGTGTATACACACACACACACACACACACACACACACACACACACACACACACACACACACACACACACACACACACACACACACACACATCATTAATACATGAAATAATATAACATGAAAATAATGCATTAAAATATAACCAGAAACATGCATAAAGAAAATGAATAGCATAAATTTCATTTCTTGTTGACTTTAAAATATTATAAATAGAATGCATTTAGCAATAATAGACAATATGCAAATGTTAATATGCTGCTTTTTTTACATGGCTTCAAGTTTAAATAATTTAGAAGTATCCGTAATTCATTTAAAATATATATTTTTCATTATACTTAAAAACAAAATTGTGTGTTAGAATGTCTTAACTTTGCCAGTTCTGGAGTAAATCATGAAGGAAATGTTCAAAAGTATGGCAGGTTTAATAATCAAACTGTTAATGTCAGTTGAGGGTCGGGTTTATTTATTTAGAAATTAATAATTTTATTCAGCAAGGACACATTAAACTGATCAAAAGGCATTTATAGCGTTACAAAAGATTTCTATTTAAAACAAATGCTATTCTTTGATCTTTCTATTCATTAAATAATACAAAAAAAATGGTATCATGGTTTCCACAAATATATAAAGCAGCACAACTATTTTCAACACTGATGCTAATAATAATAGTAATACTTATTATTATTATTGAGCAGCAAATCATCATATTTGTATGATTTCTGAAGGATCATGTGACACTGAAGACTGGAAATTCAGTTTTGCATCACAGGAATAAATGACATTTTAGAATATATTCAAAACTAACAACATATGTTATTTGAAACTGAAATAATATGTTACACATAACTGATTTTACTGTATGTTTCTGTATTAATAAATGCATCCTTAATCAATCTAAAAGACTTGGAAACAATAAAAAATAAGCATATCAACCCCAAACTTTTGAAATCATCAGTGTATTGCATGCACGCGCGCACACACACACACACACACACACACACACACACACACACACACACACACACACACACACACACACACACACACACACACACACACACACACACACACACACACACACACACACACACACACACAGTCTGCTAGATTGAGATGCACACAAACCATAAGCATCGTTCAAACTGTCAGACACACACTGCATATGTTTGTCTTCAGAGGGTAAATAAACTAACAGATCCCATCCGGTGTATGTGTGGGTGTGATATGTGTGTGTGAACACACCTGTTCAGGTAATAGTGTGAAGTGGAAACAATCCATCAGCACAGACAGAGGAAGTGATGATGGTATTAGTACCACAGCATCCTGCCTCAGTGGCTTTATTACAGTCAGTCAGTATGTCATATCACTTACAAAAAAACATGGTATCACTAAAACTTTTATGAATATGGTATTATGGAATAGGCCTATCAAAGTACTACGGTATTACCAACTGATACCATGACTGTACACTTTCAGAACAAAAGGTATACAAAGCTGTAACTAGTGTGGTACTTTTTCAAAAGATACACCTTTGTACCTTATTTACCTCTAAATGATTCATATTAGTATCTTAAAGTTACATATTAGTAGTTTTTTTAAAGGTTATCGGCCCAGTGACAGATTTTGTACATTTTCTTTTGAGAGTGTACCATTGCAGTTTTTTTCGGTATCACTGATATACTATTATAGTTTTTGTTAATATTTTTAATTTTATTGTATTTTTGTGACATTTTAGACTTTATGGTTATAATTTTAGTTTGAAGATAATTTTATTTTATTTATTTTTTTAATAAGGAATTAGAATGAAGCCACTTCAGAATAGCATCACAGAACAGGTCAAAAATACAACAAAATTCTAAAATACGGTATATTTTGTCCATTTAAATCTGTGTATTTTGCCTAAAAACAGCATGTTGCAAATGGTTCAGTACAATAATTCTGGTCAATCATATTAGCCAGATGAACCTCTGTGTTATTCATTCTCTGAGCCAGAAACATGATCTCCAGACCTGTAGGTGGCAGACTAAATCAAACTGATGGACAAGAGAAGCATATTTACTGCATTTTAAATGAACAAAACAAAAATCCATTACATGCTCAGACTAAACACTGACAGTACATGCATTTACTGTCTAGAAAGAATTGAAAAGCGGAGGCTAATATTGATTTTACTGGTATTTATAAATCAATGACAATAAAATTCAACACTCTTCAATGGTTCTTATAGGTTTGGCAAAACAATGTTCTTTTCATGGGGTGCTTTGGAGATGAAAAGCGTTCTTTAGGTTCTTCAGATCAGCGTATTGGTTTTTAAAGAACTATCAAATAAAGAGGTTTCAGTGGAATGTAAAAAGGTTTTCGTATTACATCAGAGTATAAACAACTACTTTGTTTCTAATTGGAATCTTTCAAGAGCGAATAATAGTCAGCTGAGTATAACAACTATTTTCTGGAGGAATCTGACGAATTAAAAAGAGTGAGACACGTTGAATAAGAAAAATCTTCAGGCAGACTGAACACTGCAGCATTCACATTCTCCCCTTATCTGGAGAGGAATGCTGTTGCGGAACCCCCCCACACACATGCGCGCGCAAACACACACGCACACACACACAGGTCTGAGAACCAAAGGACTGGAGATCGTACTGTTTGTACTAAAATGGAAGAAAATCAAGTAAAAGATTCAATGCTAGCTGATGCAGACACTAACAGTTGTTTTAAATCAAATTCATTTCTGACTATCATGTGTCTTATTGCTGTCTTGTATTTTTATTTGAAGCAAAAGATGTATTGTGATATTAATGCTGCTGTTTCAATGCAATAATTCCATGTTTTCATTCACTAGCTACGTTTTGTCAGATTTGAATAATAATATTTCAGATTTGACTTTGGCCTTCCTATTGTTTTCGAAGCCTCTGTTTCCTACATCCGTTTTATCTCTATGTGTGTTTGTGTGTGTTGAGAAGGTTATTCTATTATGTGTATGCGATTTCACAGAGTATCATTGTCCGTGTGTGAGAATATCGGCCAGGGTTACTGTGTGTGTGCGTGTGTGTGTGTGTGTGTGTGTGTGTGTCTGTGTCTGTGTGTGTGTCTGTGTCTGTGTGTGTGTGTGTGTGTGTGTGTGTGTGTGTCTGTGTCTGTGTCTGTGTCTGTGTGTGTGTGTGTGTGCATGTTTATGTGGTTTATCTGTATTGTGATTTATAGGACATTCAGTCCCATAATTTAACGCTGTCATAAGAGTGAGTTTTTTTGAGGGAAAATAGTGCCGTCTCCTGTGAGGGCTAAGTTTATGTAGGTGTGGGCAATAGCACATACGTTTGTGTATAAAAACCATTACCTATGAAAGTCCCCGTAAACCCAACTGTGTGTGTGTGTCTGTGTCTGTGTCTGTGTCTGAGTCGGCCAGGGTTACTATGTGTGTGTGTGTGTGTGTGTGTCTGTCTGTGTGTGTTTGTCTGTGTCTGTCTGTCTGTCTGTCTGTCTGTGTGTGTGTGTGTGTGTGTGTGTGTGTGTGTGTGTGTGTGTGTGTGTGTGTGTGTGTGTGTGTGTGTGTGTGTGTGTGTGTGTGTGTGTGTGTGTGTGTGTGTGTGTGTGTGTGTGTGTGTGTGTGTGTGTGTGTGTGTGTGTGTGTGTGTGTGTGTGTGTGTGTGTGTGGTTGAAATGCTGTAACGTGTGATTGTGTTCGTGCTGCATTGTCAGCAGGGTTTGGAACACTACAGAGAGCGACAGGAGCTCAGAATGGACAAAAGAAAGGAGTGTATCCTCTATTTCCTTTAAGACAACAAACACTCTGGAGTTTATTTAAAGAGCTCTTCAGGACCACCAAAACTCAAGTGTCTTATTTAAAGACCCCTCAATGCCACAGGTTATAATGGACACAATATAGCCGGAGCTCTCAAGTTATTATTTTCCTAAAAAAGTTAATGAGCCTTCTGAAGTGAACCTGAAATATATCTCAACATTTCGGGCAATAAATACAGACTTCAAATACAGCAAATACAGTTTTAATAATCTTATGATGATAGCAAAATTGCTATTAAATTAATTCAGTTCGGTATGAATTGTCAAAAAATAGAGTTTGGGGTCAGTAAGATTTTTACAAAATAATCGAAAGTGACAGTAAAGACTTTTATTTGTAACATAAAAATATTATTTCAAATAAATGCTGATTGTTTTCAATTTCTATTCATAAAAGAATCCTTAAAGAAATGTATCACAAACATTGTAGGCAACTGTTTTCAACATTGATAATAATAAGACATATTTCTTTGATCATCAAATCAGCATATTAGAATGATTTCTGAAGGATCATGTGACACTGAAGACTGGAGTAATGATGCTGAAAATTCAGCTTTGCATCCCAGAAATAAATTACATTTTACAATATATTTCAATAGAAAACAGTTATTTAAAATTGTAATATTATTTCACAGTATTACTGTATTTTTATCAAATAAATCCAGCCTTGGTGAACATAAGAGACTTCTTATATTAATTAATATTATAAACCCCAATCTTTTGAATGGTATTTTATATAAATGTGCACAAAACATGCCCTATAGTGATTATTATCTATATTCACTCTACTATGTTCAGACTTTTCCATCAACACCAGCTCAAACCATCATTAAAACAGTGTTTCCTGCTATTTGTGTCATTTATGCTACAAAACCTCATAAAATGACCAGACCGCTATAATAATTTCCTCAAATGCACCTGTTGATTGAATCACATCAGACATCACTGTCCCTATGCTAGAGCCATTATAAACGTGACAGTGAGCCAGAGCAAACACAGCAGGCCAGGACTCTTCACCTGGAAACACACACACACACACACACACATTCCCTGTTCATCCATGTCAGCGTCATTTCATCATGCCAACCACATCCGCTCTGTTCATGCAAATGTGTGTGTGTGTGTGTGTGTGTGTGTGTGTGTGTGTGTGTGTGTGTGTGTGTGTGTGTGTGTGTGTGTGTGTGTGTGTGTGTGTGTGTGTGTGTGTGTGTGTGTGTGTGTGTGTGGGTGTGGGGGTGGGGGTGGGGGTGTGTGTGTGTGTGTGTGTGGTGTGGTGTGTGTGGTGTGTGTTTATGTGTGTAAAGTAATGTGTTTATATGTTTATTAAAATGACTAATATTACTTAAACTGATGATGGTGGATTCAAAAATAACAATACAAATTTCAATCAAGTACAGTTTTTTTCACATAATAAGAATTAAGAGTTAAGATATATGTATCAGCTTTGCACTTATCAAAATAGAAAAAAATCAAATGAAAAAGGATGTATTCAAAATGTCATTTACCGTTTTTTTTCAACTACTTACAAAATCTTTACTTGTCACATAATTTCTGAAACCTGACACACAAATACCAGAATCAAACATCAAATCATTTTGCATTTTGTGTGTGCAATTATTGGATTTGTGTTTAAAGCTTTGAAAAAAAGAGGCAAAGTTTTGACAATGTGTGTAAGCTGTTGAAAAAATCTGTAACATCTGAAATGAGTGAAAATATGTTTGCTCTATTTGCCTCAAACGTTTCATTTAATGTCAAATAACTTGACATGAACATAAGTATATAAATAATTTTTTCCTCACAAAATAATAATTTTATGTCACCATTTGGATGAAAACCCCCCACAGATGTAGCAGAAAACTGCTGGGTCATGTTTGCATTTTCTTGTTGCTGGCCATAACCCTAAACTTGATATCAGGATTAGGCATAGAATAGTGTATTCAACATCATTCATATGTGGAATATGGCTAAGAACTGAACAAATAGTTGTTGGTTTACAGGAAGATAAGAATTACAAGACTTTTTCTCCTTACAAATGTCATATTTGTGAGAAAGTTTGTGACTATATTTTTTTAATCAGCACCCCAAAATTAGTATGGAAACAAGTATAGGATTTTGCTCTGCAAATATTATGCAAGGTAGTTTATTAAAACGACAACACACCCAAAAATTAAAATTATGTTATCATTTACTCACCCTCAAGTTGTTCTAAACCTGTATAAATGTATTTCTTCTGCTGAAACTCAAAAGATATTTAGAAGAATTTTGGTAACAGTTGACGGCAGCCATTGACTTCCATAGTATTTTTCTCCATGCTATGGAAGTCAATGGCTACCGTCAACTCAACATTCTTCAAAATATATTTTTTTGTGCTAGGCACGAGAAAGAAGCTCATACAGGTCTAGAAAAACATGAGGGGGAGTAATTGATGACAGAATTTTCATGTTTTGATAAACTATCCCTTTAATTCAGTTTCGCTCGTGTTCACACTTACCTTGAGCTCCTTAAAGAAGATGCAGCTCCGCGCCCACTCCACTATAGAGAAGAGGGTCTGATCGGCCATGTGGCACATCAGGCCGAAGGTGCTGAGCCGGTCCTGTTTGGCAGCGAGACGTGTGTTCTGTTCCTGATTGGCTGCCGCACTCCGAGAGTTCTGTTCCTGCTGCAGGTGGGCCAGGTGAGCGCTTATCTTGCTTTGCACCTGCAGCTCATCTTGCTCACAGCGAACAAACTCCAGAACCAGCGGCGGTACCGTTAAGCCCGGCAGGGCGAGCGGTGGGCTGGTCGACACTCGCATCTGGTCGACGTACGTGTAGCCTGGAACAGATTCTGGGGAGCTGGCGCTGGTGTAGTGCTCTGAGCTTGTGTAGTGGTCGGGGTACTCAGATTTGATGGCGAGGCTGGGCAGGGTGGGATACGCCGGGTACTGTGCTGGCAGAGGCGTGTGGGCCGGGACGGGGACAGATAAGCTCAGGGAACTGGATGCGTAGAAGTTGCGTTCGTAATCTGTAGGGGCCACCAAGGTGCCGATGTTTGGGTGGGTGTTTTTCGGAGCGGTGATGAAGCTGTATTCACACTGAGGGGATGACATCAAAGGGGGCGTGGCTTCCATCTTTAAGCCGCTCGCCCGGATGAGAGCTTTCTTCTGCTGCTTTAACGCCCGGTCTCGTTTGTACATGGGGCCAAATTTATTGCGCCCTCCTCGCATCCTATCAGCACGGACAGCTGTGAGCACAAACAAAACCATATTACAATACATTTTACATTAATATGAATATTTAACAGTATTATACAAAAGTATTTTATAATTGTTCCTGTGGCTCAGTGGTAGAGCATTGCGTTAGCAGCGCAAAAGGTTGTGGGTTCAATTCCCAGGGAACACACATACTGATAAAAAATGTATAGCCTGAATGCACTGTAAGTCGCTTTGGATAAAAGCGTCTGCTAAATGCATAAATGTAAATCTAAATCGAATTAAATATTATAATCAATATAAATAAAACGTATGATAAATGTTCTCTATTTTATATATTTAAAAGCATTATAAAATGTATTCTGAAAATAAATATAGTATTGTTTATATTACAACATTTTATAGTATAATATTGTACATGATTCTAAAAGTACGGAATATTATAATCTAATCTAATTTGTACAAAAAAAATATAATAAAAACAGTCTGATACATGCTCAGTATTAAGTGTGTGTGTGTGTGTGTGTGTGTGTGTGTGTGTGTGTGTGTGTGTGTGTGTGTGTGTGTGTGTGTGTGTGTGTGTGTGTGTGTGTGTGTGTGTGTGTGTGTGTGTGTGTGTGTGTGTGTGTGTGTGTGTGTGTGTGTGTGTGTGTGTGTGTGTGTGTGTGTGTGTGTGTGTGTGTGTGTGTGTGTGTGTGTGTGTGTGTGTGTATATATATATATATATCAAGTATTATATTTATATTATATACAAAAAAATAATTGTGGAACTTAAAAAGGTTCTTTTATTTTTTGCTTCTAATTGGAATGTTTATTTTAGAAGAAAAGAATCGTGCTCTACAAGCAGTTACATGTTGCTTCTTGTCTGTTTCTCTAAAACTCGTCCTTCATTAACTCACGAACTATTTAAAAACACCTCTATCCTGACTGATTAAAAATAGAGCTGTGCTTAAATGAACACTTAACCTTGATCCAGAAGCCGGTATACGGCAGAGGTGCCTGCAGATAACAGCGACCTTGCAGCAAGAACGGCGATTTCTTTCCTGCACTGTTTCTTTTTTCTCGTCTTTTTCTCTAATTCTACATCTTCATCTGAAACTAAACAACCGGCTGCAATGCGATATTTTAAATAGGCCAACCTGCCTTACGCAAAATGATTTAATCGTTTTTAGCCACTTTTTCGATTAGGAAATACACAGATCCTGTCACAAGATTGCCTTTATCCATATACATACAGATATTAATAATAAATGTTAAGATAACAAAAAATGCACGAGGAATTAATCAATAGGCTTATAATAAAAAAATATTTTCAATTGTAATCATTTAAATAATGTATTATTATTTGATCTCCATGCAAGTATCCTTTATGAATTTCATATTCATGCAGCTGTCTGTACTGAACTGAATTCGAGATGAAATATGAGATTAAGCAGATTTCGCTCACCTTCCAGCCGCATCCCGACGTTCAGGCATTTCTGGAAGCGGCAGAACGGACACCGTTTCCTCTGGGTTTTATCGATCTTACAGTCCTGACTCTCTGCACATGTGTACCGTTTGTTATTCTGCACGGTCCTCTTAAAGAAACCCTTTAGAAAGAAGGGAGAAAATAATGTTACCATTCGACAACACATATTTAAAATTATACAGAATACATTCTATAGAATAAAAATGAACAAAGTGACTTTAAAATGAATAAACGGGCTACGTGATTTGTTCGCAGTGACTGTAACATCGAAACATTATTTATTTAATATCTAATATATCGACAAAAATGTCTAACCCTTTATAAGAGGTGCATTTGTCAGCTAAAATAGCTGTTTCTATTTGATCTGACCCTTAAAACAGCATACTTTGCTAAGGCATGCAGGCTGGTTCAGTCATAGGCCTATTAAATGATTCAAGATAGGCTATTAAACATTTAGATTAAACATTTGATTCTTATTTCATTTAGATTAATGTCGACACAGATTTTAGTAACTTGAAAACATCATGCAGTATATTTAAACCGTCTGATTGAATACCTTGCAGCTCTCGCAGGTTAATAAACCATAATGATAGCCAGAAACTTTATCCCCACACACCGGACACAACTCTTCCAGGTCCGTATCATAACTGTAGTCCATTCCGGCCCGCCGCGCGCCGAGCGCCTGCGCACAAACACATGAACACACATTAAACAGCGCTTCTTCAGCGGCTCAGCAAACAATCCTCGCATCCAAACGCTGTATATGATTCTTGCTATTACAGATGAGTTTCTGGGTTGTTTAAAAATTCAATAACATCGAAGGTTTTCTAGAAATAATACTAATAAAAATAACAATATTTTATATATTATAATATATATATTGATCCACCAAATAGTGAAACCCTTGCTGACGCAAGATGCAACCTTTTAAAAAAAGTGAAACATGATATGAAAACTAATTCTATAAAAAGGCCTTGAAATTATCAAATTCAACATATTCACCGATATACACTGTAAACATTATTTTTAGAAGCTATAAATACGAGAAAGTGTTTTACAAGAAAATACTAGTCTTTCAACTTCACAATTTTGCGTTAAATAACTTGCCGTTTCTTTATTCATGTGTGAAATTAACTAGAATTTCTACACCACTTGTTTTTTCTCAGTGAAGTTTATCAAAAAGTAGGTAGCCTATTTACATTCCTGCCATTGACAAATCTAAGTGCATTTAAAGATTTCGAAAAAACATTATTTTTATTATTTTAGTTTTAACAATACATTTGATTTTTTCACAATAAATATTTAGCCTATAAAATCACCTTACATTAAGTAAACGAGAAAATATTAAAGCGTTGTCATTTAAGAACTAATACTATCATGTGCCTATTTGTATTATTTTGTTAAATATAGCCTATAAACACAGTCATGATGAACCTGATTATGTGGTATAAAATGATACGTTTATTAATAGAATAATCATTCTCTGGTTGATAGGCGAATAGTTCCAAATGACTGAAACGAAAGCATGTGATGTTGGCGTGAAAGGCAACTGTTACCTGTCAGTGACTCTCTGTTCCTCTGCGTGCTTCAGTGCTGCGGATCTCTGCGCGAGGAATTGAATCACCAGAGCCGCGACACTGCGCGATCCTGCCGCTTTTCAGCGCGTGAGTGTTTCCCGGTAAAACCCGCGTGATGTGTGCGAGGACAGCGCGTGAGTGTTTCCCCGGTAAAACCCGCGTGATGTGTGCGAGGACAGCGCGAGGGCAGCAGCTCAGTAGTGTTTGGCCTCGTGCGTTCACACAGTAGACATGCCCTCATATTCACACACACACACACACACACACACACACACACACACACACACACACACACACACACACACACACACACACACACACACACACACACACACACACACACACACACACACACACACACACACACACACACACACACAAAACAGTCAATGAGCGACAGGAAGAAGCGCCTATCTGCAACAGGTACTGAGGATGGGAGGAGACAACAGTTTCCAAACGATTGCTTCAATAAACTCTGAATCATTTCAGAGAATTTTATGATTAAAATTAAATACAGCTTTGCTTTCAAATCGACCGACCGTTTGTTTTTAATATGCATATAGCTGTCAAAAAAGCAAAAGCCGTCACTGGGCCGGGACCTTTTCAAAATTAGGTTACTAATTATGCACCATACTAATATTTACACTTAATATGGCCTTTTAATGTACTAATACCAAGTGTACCTTTTGAAAAGGTAGGCCTACTGCCCCAGTGACAGCTTTTACCTTTTCTTTCTGAGAGTGAGGAATAAAAAATAACAATAGTTGCATAAATATAATACTTTCACATCTTTACTGTAACCTTAATTTATATGCATTATTATAAAACGCGTAATTTATAGACTCAATATTAAAAAAATTTTTTTACGTAGCCTACTTTTTCTCCCACTGAGATATGATTGGTCCAATAACTGCTGATGAGTGTCTTCCACACCATCATCTTCATCACAAACATAGGCTACTCGACCAATAAATCACGGTAAATGTTTCCTTCCTCGAGCTATAGAAGATATCAATTACAAGAATAACGTCAACAAAAAATAAGAAAACACGCCGAAAAATAGAGACCCATTTCAAAGACTGTAAAGTATCACTGAATCATTGTGAGCAAGAATTCACCTTTTCATAAATCGAGTTTTCAATAGTTTTGCACTTGACTAAATGAAAATAAAATAAAATTATTAGTGATGGTGTCAGGAAAATCAAAGCTCAAAATAAAAAAAGAGAAAGTGACATTTTAAAATGACAGTCGAAAGTGTCTCTTGAATCACGTACACACACGCACACGCACACACAGCACACATATAATTGCATGTTTTCACACTGCATCAATTAGTCCTGCGCAGCCATTAACAATATAAATTAATAACTTTTTCATTTCTTTTAATGAAGCAATCGGTATTGGGTTTCTAGCCGCACACACACGCTCACACGCACAAAAGAATGTGTCATTCTGTGGCTCGTGCACACGAGTGTCTCCATATGGCGCATTTCCCATCAGTCATTGTGCTGCTTAATCAATAAAGAAGGTGAAAGACAACGTGCGGAGGTGCTGGAGACCTCCCGTGCGCGCGCGCTCCCTCGCGCTTTCAGTCTCTATCAAAGGCACGTGGAACATGTGTTTGCTTACAATAACTACAATAGCTGACGGGCACGCTTACATTTCTCATTAGCATATTAATTAATACACTTCTGGAAAACATTTGAGTGGCACAGATCAGAGGGTGAGTGCCAGAACAATATCCGAACTAAAACATAGGTCATATGTCGGCGTTTGATAGAAATAATCACACGAATCTGACATTATGAAGCTTTGTTTCTCTGTTCTTGACTTCCGTTTGTCAGCCAAAATACACCCCCCTCCCAAAACATGGACAAAAATAACCCAGCATAAATAAAAATCACAGCTGTAACATTGCTGAAGGTGGTGTAAAAATGAAATAATAAATAAAATTTAAAAATAGCAAAAATGTATTAAATATACATTTTAGTCTTAACGAATATATACAATTATAAATATATATATTATACAATTATAAATAATTATAAACAATATTATATTAGTATTTTATATGTGATAAAGTCATTATAATTCTACATTATTGTGTTTGGCACATTATTCTAATTTAATAAATAAATACTAGCCACACCCAAATATTTGATATCATAGAACCAAAAAAATGCTTTGTCATAATTACATTTTCTGTAGTGTTTAGTGAATACGAATATCTATCTATCTATCTATCTATCTATCTATCTATCTATCTATCTATCTATCTATCTATCTATCTATCTATCTATCTCTCTCTCTCTATCTATCTATCTCTATCTATCTATCTCTCTTCTCTCTCATATATTTTGAATATTAATATAAAATTTGTATTATTATATTATTATTTTATATTATATTATTTCAATATTATCATATTAGCCATTTATAATCACATAGAAAATATCAATTTAAGACACACCATCAACTACGGCACTTAAAGACTAAATCTAAGGAAATATTGTCCCAAAAAAATTAAACAACAGCTTAAGAGACAAAAAGAGATTTTGTGTGCCTCAACAAAAGGACTCTGGCAAGGTCAAAACCCCGGACGTCCACAGAAATTGTCATTTATAGCTCACATAAGACCTCAACATTGCACCTGATTTTATTTTTAAAAGAGAAAGAAGAGAAAAGAAGAGATTGAAAAGAGTCTTTGTAGTCTTTGACCTTCGTGGCCTTTCCACCAACATGACTATTATTCAACTATAGTTGAATAAAATTATATTCTGGGGAAAAAGATGAATAGAAGAAGGAAGAAAAGAATAAGAATGAGAATTAGGAGAAAAACTCAATAAACAGTATTTGCTTTCATACTAGCCACACTTTACATCTTAAGTGCACTCCGTTAAAAGTGATATTAGTTAATTGACAGCCTGTATAAAAATGATTAGTCCTAACCATATAATGGTTTATATACTAAACACTAGTATGCTTGTGTGTTGAAGTGTGTGTGTGTGTGTGTGTGTGTGTGTGTGTGTGTGTGTGTGTGTGTGTTTGTGAACACGGTGGTCTCTCCTCTTATCTGTCCTTCACCCGCACACACTTTCTCTACACCACACTTCTGAAGATTGTTTCTCAAATACACACACTTACACATGTCAAGTGTGTTAAGTATGTAGGTCCATAACAGCAGAATTGTGTCTGTCCATCATGTATGCATCATCATTTGAAAGAATGACGCTTTCTTTTATATTCAAAGAATGCCTTTTGTTCAGTAATAGACAGAGTGAAAACTGAATATTCGATCTGACTCTTATAAATTACTTGGTTTTGTTAACCAATTGTTGTCATGTTACTTCACACACACACTGAATAACATTTTTGACTTGAATAAAGACAGCATATTTAGAGGTCTCCACATCATTTGATAGATAGATAGACAGATAGATAGATAGATAGATAGATAGATAGATAGATAGATAGATAGACAGATAGATAGATAGATGTAGTTGTGTGTATGTGTTTGTGAGTGTGGCATTGGACATTGCCATCGGCCCTGAGCTCTGTGTTGCAATGACGTAAAGATGCTTCACCCAGAGACCCCTGAAACCTTGAGCATGTTACACAGATTATTTCAAACGCTCTAATTCACGTACAAAAAACAGCAAGCCATATAACTAACTCTGACTGGGGGCCTTATTAAAACAGCCACGTGTGCCAAACAGGCCAGTGTATAACTCATGTGTTGTGTGTGTGTGTGTGTGTGTAGAGTACAGTGTGTGTGTGTGTGTGTGTGTGTGTGTGTGTGTGTGTGTGTGTGTGTGTGTGTGTTAGGAGTGTTTAGTGTGTGAAGGTCTCTGTGTGTTTTAGTTTCCTATCTGAGCCATCATTTCGAACGCTCAGCTCAGATAAGATTACTCATGTCAGAGTGAACCTGTGTGACTGCATACACAGATTACAATCATTCGTTTTTATGAAAGAGAGACACCTAGTATTAGCTAATGAGCTGTTCTGGTTCCCTGTACAGTAGACTAAAGCAAAAAGCCATAAGAGGCCATGCGTTGACTTATACTGTGGTTAATTAAAAGCTGTATATGTAGAAATCACTGCAACTCACAGACAGAACAATATATAGCCACAAAATTGGGAGCTAAGGCGATCATGTTCATTAATGGTCAATAATTCGTTTTTTTTATTTTTTGTAGAGGAAGAATGATTTATTCTGCTAAAATATATAGCAGTTGGACAACTGTATGAATAAATGTTATTCTTGTGGCAGTCAGCAACATCATAATTTGCCACCAAAACTCTTCCTTCTCTATGTAGCAGAATCACATAATAAAATATTAGGGGTAAGATTTGAAATAAGTTGCAAATACAATGCTGTTGAGAAAACAATTAGATGTTAAAGTCTTTCAAAAACATAATTCATGTTTATATTTGATACTGGAAGAAGCTCTGCATTTTCATTCATTAGAAAGCAGTAATCAAACAACAAGATATTGACAACCACAATACAGAGCATTCACTCTTGGCTAGATAACTATAGATATTATAAACTATCTAAAACTGAATGTTTTAACACAACCTTAGGGGGAAAAACTACTTAACTATCTGAAACTATCGTTTTAATTTACGCATGTGCATCTCAGTCAAACTAACATTAGGCTAACTGTTAATATCTGGCCTGTCAATGTTGGCATTACTAGCTCTCACAATGTGCGGATACGGAGTGTGCTGCTCTGGGACAGATGTTGTCATGAATTAAATAATGCTGCTTATTTCACGAGAAGTCGCCATGAAAAAGAAACAACATCCACGTGAAGGGATCAAGCAGTTATATGAACATTGTCCTTTACCCATACAAAATTGCCCGATGTAAGCATGTTTGTCCTTTGAAAATATAAAAGAGATACATTTTATTTAGGCTAGCTACTGCTCCATTGAGCTGTATGAGGGATATTTACATATATTTAAAAAATATATAGATTTGAGCATTATATTTAATGTAAATAGTGCAAAATTACAGGGACTCAATCAATTTAATATATTTTTAAGATTTTTTACAGAGAGAATCAGTCACCAAAATGAGAGGATGTAGGAAATAAGTTTGAAGAATGGAGTGAGAGAGAAGTAGAGCTGTGCTAAAACAGTCCATTTCTGCACTCCCACAGGAAGGGGCGGAGCCTGACACAGGAAACAGGATCTTCGCTTAAAACTCACATATACTGTATGATGATTCAGGATATCTGACTCTCTAAGTTTGCTAAATATGTTGTATTGTTCGGTTTTTGCCAAACTACTCAATCATAACAGATTGTGACGGAGAAAAGGAGAGAGAGAGGGGGAAGAAAACTGAATGAAAAGTGAACAAGGTCATGGGCATCTAAATTAGTTCAAGTGCGCACTCCAAAATTCTGCTCACAAGTCAAAAAGAGACAAAGACATGCTTCCATATTCAGCACTTAAAGGCAACTCTGCAAGTTTTGACATCTGAGATTTACACAATTTATTTCTCTCTCTCTCTCTCAATGGCCAGTCTTCCTGTAATTTTCCTTAGGCTTCATTCTCAATTCATGAAGATAATATAAGAGGTCAGATAAATCCGACCCATATCGAGTTCTATGCAAATTAGAGGTATCAGAGAGCAAAGTTACTTCATGCATTTTAACTGATTGGATATCTAACGATCAGGGTATTTAGCCACATACATATTTATATACTATTCCTTTTCTATACGCAAATATAACTTCACTTCTGTGATGATGCTAATAGAGCGCAACTGCCTGCCCACATTTTCAGCGGCCTTGGCTCTGGTATTTTTCCGTTATAAGCATAAACCAAACCAACCAGCTATGAGGTGAATCACAACATTTATTTATTTTTTTTTTTTTTTTTTTTGCCTTTTATTATGATACAATAGAGGAGAGCAGACATGAAGCAAAGTTAGAGCAGGATCGGGAAAGTTCAATGTAAATAATGTCTTGTGTATATCGACTAAGACATTTGTCCATTTTTAGCACATAGATGTCCTTAAACTGAATATATAGACTAAAAACAGTCATAAAGCATGCTACTTTAGATCTGCAAGGCCACAGAACAAGGGAAATACAAGAACGAAGAGCACTGTAGAGAAGACCAAACAGAGACACTGATGATAAATCAACACAGAGACATGTTTATCAGGTCTACTTTATGAAACGCAAATAAGCACAGTGTAATTTTAAATGCTGTAAACGTTCAAATGCAGAGAAGAAAAATACCATGCTAAACAGATGAACAATGAATATCAACAGAAAGACAAACAGCTGAGCGACACCGCCCGGGCTTTATGTCATCAACTATACAGGCACTTCAAGGCCTCAGATGGTCACAAAACAGAGAGAATCATGGCGTGCACAAATAAAATGATTACCCCCCTTCTTCAGAGCGACCCTCGCAGCACGCCGCTATATTCTACCCTCTCATTGTCTGCGCTGCGGCAAAAAAAGATATGTAACCTTTCAAAGAAGGAATGGAAGGTTAAACCCACATGAAATTCTTCCAATGTTTAGTAATATGTGGAATGCTCCATCAAACTCAACCCTCATCAGGTAAGACAGCCTTCCTGAGAAATGGCTCCTCTGTAACAGTTCAAACACATAATAACATTCAAAAACAGGAGTAAAAATGAACAAATCGTTAAAAGGAGGAATAACATTTCCAACAAAACTACAACTACGGCAAAATGCAAACACATAAACCCTGTTCGAACATTCACACTTCCTTGAAGACACGTTTGAGAGGAAATCACACATGTAATACACACACACACCTGGGATAAAGAGTGTGCTTATTGCATTTCTCTACCCCGGCGACTGGCTCAAACGTTACCGGAAGCCTCCATCCTGCAAAAATGATGGTCAACAGCACGTATATTGTGGCACACTCAGCTTTGGTACTCAAACTTGTGATGATCATTTCGACTATTTAAATCCCCATAGCTCAAATGTAGCTATCATCTCAATAAGAAACAATGTTTTTTGAATGATATTCAGCACCTTGGCATCTTCACTATTTTATCAGGCATATTTGATCAGTGACATCCTGCAACACAAGGACATTTCATATCATAGCTAGAGGCTGTATAATTCAACAATGGATTGCTGTGTGTTCATTTGAGTATGTTTTATTCTCATTTTGATCATTAACGCAATGGTCAAAGAGTTTTTCCTTCAAAAGTCATGTTCCTGAGGTAATCTTTGCAGGCATCTTGAAATCGAATTTGGTAGATCGCTACTTCGAAATCACACACAAACCTGTCAAGAGTTTTACATTCAATTTTGTCATGTAATAAATACATTGGGGGGGGGGGGAATAAAAACAGCTAGTTGGAGGCGTGGCTTATGTCTTGGAGGTGGAGCTGCAGGCTAGCCAGGGGTTTTGATTGGTTGTGCAGGAGTGCAATACCGCCTTAAATAACAGAGGGAGCTGCTCCAGCGGGATGGCCATCATCTTACCTGTAACCAATAATGACGTCATTAGCAGAGGTACATTTTGATTGGCTAACTGCTGCAAATTCAGACAGCATCATGAAATAGATGCATGACGAGATTTTAAAATATAATAATGCATCTCTATGGAATACTTCACACCAAGTCTGAAATACTGTGCTGCAATGAAACTAATTTGAGGCTAAAACTGTTTTTAGGTTTTCCACTAAATGCTGGAAATAAGCAGTGGACATCTTCATTTGAGTGCCAGTGAGAGTCAAAAAGATTTGGAACAAAATGTTTTTTTTTTTGTAAAATTGTGTAAGATTTTTAATATTTTTGAAAAAGTCTCATAGGCTCACAAAGGCTGCATTTAGTAGAAATACAGTAAAACAGTAATAATGTGGAATATTATTGCAGTTTAAAATAACAGTTTTCTATTTCTATTTCTATTAATTTATTTCTGTGATGCAAAGCTGTAATGCTACTAAACTTTTTTTTTTTGGTGGAAACCATGATATATTTGTTACAGGATCTGTTCATGAATAAAAAGTTGAAAAGAAAAGCATTTATTTTAAATATATTTTTTTTGTGACAAACGTCTTTACTCTTCACTTTCACTTATGATCAATTGAATGCATCCTTGCTGAGTAAAAGTATCAATTTCCAATTATATACTACTCCATTACTCTACTTCCTTTAAAAAAGTATACAGATACACACCTGAGGTGTGGCGTATTTCAGAAAGGCAGGTGATGATTTCAGGGAAGCGTTTGGGTCGGCGAGGGTGGAGTCGTTCTGTCAGGTCACGACACACGGACCAGTAACGTTCACTTAACTGTTCCAGCGTGGATGTGTTGCACACACACACACACACACACACACACACACACACACACACACACACACACACAAATTACACACATCTGCTATGGCCACAAAGATCTCAAAGTTAGTGTATGTGTGCGTATTACCTTGATTGAGCAGGGTGATGGTCTTCAAGCAGCTGTACTCCTCATTGCTGATATTTAGTTGATGAAACTTACGAAAGAGAAAATTTAAACTCTCCATGACCTCCATAGCATCCTCGCCAAACCTGCATACACACATGTATACATTCATAAAGATTTTGGACCAATGAGACTTCAAGGTGGGCGGAGTTACGGTGCACAGCTGGTCATTATCGTTCATACCCCTGTAGTGTCAGGCTGGACGGTGTGTACTGGTGTGTGATGTTGGCCAGTTCTCCCAGTATCTGTCCGCTGTGCACCGTGAGCGAGGAGAGCAGGATGAGCTGATGCCAGGAAGCCCCCAGTAAACGAGTGCAGTCTTTGATGGACAGATCGCTGTAGAAGGGTAAACGCTTCAGCCAGGCTATGTGTCTGAATAACAGCTCATCAGCTATACGACAGAGCAGAGCCGACAGCTCCGACTGAGTCACGTTATACCTGAACACATGACAGAGAGAGAGAAGCTTAGAATGAAACAGGCTGGTTTAACAGTACAGAGCAATGGAAAGCCTCCTTTACGTTATGTTTAGGGATGAGTAATAAAGCAATGCTATAGATGAACTAATATGACTATATTAGTAAATATCACAAAGGTTTATAATATTAAAATGTGAGCGGCAAATCAGCACATTATAAAGATGACACTGAAGACTGGAAATACTGAAAATTCAGCTTTACATCACAGGAATAAAATACATAACAAAATATAGTTTATTAGAAAACAGTTATTTGAAATTGTACTATATTAATTTTTTTCCCTGTATTTTTGATTAAACAAATGTAGCTGTGATAAGAATAAAGTACTTTTTTTCAACAGCATTACTTATATATATATATATATATATATACACACACTACAACTTTTTAACAGTATTGTACATATTTTTGCTAAATTATTTGTAAAGATAAAAAGCCATCCAGGAGCTTCTGGGAATATTTTTGAATGATGATGCAAGCAAATCAATGAATTTGTGTTTCGAACAATTAATTAAAACATGACTCACTGAAAGTAAGCAAAATACCTCTAAATGTATCGCTATTTTCCAACACATTAAGGCAACCAATGTGTTTCCAATATTGAAAATATTGCTTTTATTTTCAATTTCACTCTTCGGAACATCCAGTAGTAGTAGTTATTTAATTGTATTGCCATGTCTGCATCTAAGGCTATCTTCATGGCAAAAACGTAGTTACATAAACACAAAATAATGACCAAGCAAACCCAAAACATATTTAAACTAACATATGATAAAAAATTCTAAAATCTTTTCTGGTAAGCTCAAACTAAAGAAGCCATATCACCCATTAAAATATACAAATAAAAGGTCAGCAGCGTTTTCAAGACAAGCTCCCATGTTACATTTACATAAAATGGTGCCGCAGTTTTTGAGATCTGGATCATTAAACCTACAACTAACACAGATTTTTGGAAATCCCCACAATATTGCTTCTTTTAACAAAAATCACCACAAATATATTTTAAATATGCAATATATTGTCCAGACTTAGACATGTCTCTTTTGAAAAGTCAAATGCAACCCAAGTGGTGTTTGATGTTTAATTGTGTCGTACCCCTCTTCTATGAGCATGGGTGTAGAGAGAGGTGTGAGGTCTTCAGCAGCGAGCAGCTGGGCTGTCAGGGTGTGTGACTGCGTCTTCAGCCTGCTGTCAGTAGAGGGCGGTGCAGGATATTTACACAACAGGAAAGAGTGTGTTAGCTGAGGACTGCTGCACTGATCTGGACAGGTGCTCACATCAGAACGGCTGCAGAGAGAGAGCCAGAACGGACATTGTGCATAAGTGCAAAAGCAATCTTAATAGCATTTACAAGTCATTTTAGTAGTAGTTTTTGTTAATATTTTTTATTATATTTTAAAAAATTGTCTTTATTTTTTGGTAACTTTATTGCGTCTTTTTACTATATTTTAGTTTTTTTTTTAAAAAATATGTCTATATAATATTTATGATTTATTTTAAAATAATTTATTAGTTTTTTGTTTATTTAGTTATTTTAGAACTTCTACTTAAACTAAACAAAAATGGGAAATGTTGCCTTGGCAATTAGATGAAATCAAATCGTTTTAAGTTTTCAATATTTTATTTCAGTTAACCTTTATTTAAAGTAATATTTTTATTGCCATTTATTTTGATAACAATAAAATCGTAATAATAATAATAATAACATTGATTTAATAATATTAACATAATAATAATAACATTGATTTATTGCAACCCATTTCGATTCTCACATATTCCCACAAAGTCACATATTTAAAAGTGCAATAAAATAATCAGATATAAAATATATTTGATCTATGAATTTTATCCATTAGGAACTGAGCAGATAGTGAAGAGTGTCTATTTATGGAAAAGACTGAAGAATAAGATAATGTTGGCAAAAAGTTATGAAAACAAAACAAAAAAAATATTTGTGAAAGTGAATTAAAATAGAATAATTTTGATGTTTTTTTGTTGTTTCGACTGCTAATGTTGTGATTTTTTTAATAATACAAATCTTACATTTTTATGAAAGATTATGAAAATACATTCAAATATTTAAAAAAGTAAAAATAGCATAAATTTCTTTAGCATTTCTTTAGCTTGTTTCTACTCTTTGCTCACGTTTGTTATAGCATGAGGTTCGTTCCACAACAGAAATATTCCCCTTTTTTTAAAGATTATGAAAAAATTTTTTTTTGTCTTTACAATGACATGCACAATAAATCATTATTAAAAAAATATTAATAGCACCAATTTTGAGCATTTCTTTATCTTGTTTCAACTCTTTGCTCACATTTGTTATAGCATGTGGTCGTTCCACAATGAAAGATTATGAAAAAAAAAATGTCTTGCAACATGCAAAACAAATCAATTAATTAAAAACTATACACAGCATCAATTCTGAGCATTTCTATCTGCTACGTGCCATAACACAATACATTTATTCAAAGTCATTTGTCCCTGCACATGAATAGGACAGGCGCAGGTCAGCGCGTCCGTGTGTAAACGCATTCGAACATCTCATTCGGGTCACACCTGTTTGACAGCGTGGAGAAAGATAAGATACTGTTGCCAGGTGAACTGTGGTTACTGTAGCCGTGGCTCCACGAATCTGACAGTTCAGCTCCTTCTTTAAACTCCTGGCCAGACATGATTCGTTCGATCTCCTCCAGTGAGATCTACGCAGAGAGAAATGGAGAAATCCGTGATGAATGCAAGCCATAGACAGCGAGCAGAACGTCGGTGGGAAATAAAGGATGGAGATTGGTCAATAGTGGAGTGGTTTGTTGTGAATAAAGCTGAAATTGCTGATGAGAACTCATGCACTCGTACAGATTATTTTGTATGCTTTAAGTCCGTCAATTAAAGACTAAATCAATAGCAACAGAGGTGTCTGGATAGGCACTCAGCTTTTGCTTATCTTGTGTCCATCCTCAATTTGTTATCCGTCGATTGTGTTTTTAAACAGCGCGAGATGTAAACTAATGCCTGAGAGTCAGCAGCAATTCTAACAAACATTTCAGCGCATATAACATCGAGACACAACACACTGTGCATCTCAGTCTCATGCTCGACATATTATATGCTATATACATGCTTTTAAGAAAGAGAGAGAAGGAGAGGGTTTCTGTTTGTATCAAAGAACAATTGATCTCCTTCATTTGTGGCCTTCACAGTCTCCCTCAGCTCTCAGAGGAAACACACAAATGAGACGCGAGCAATAGTACCCAGCGGCGAGAAGCACTTCAGGTTCAATTCTGCGGGAATGTGCGGAGATTGTGAGGAGAAGAAAGAACGATTGAATCAATTCAATATATTCACTACAGGTTCGGGGTTGGTAGGATTAAAAAATAATTTAAATAAATATCTTATGCTCACAAAAAGACATTACATTTATTTAAAAATACAGCAATGTGGTGATGAAGTATTATAATTTAAAATATGTTTCTATTTGAATATACCTTACACTGTAATCTATTCCTGAGATACAAAGCTGAATTTTCAGCATCATTACTCCAGGCTTCAGTGTCACATGATCCTTCAGAAATCATAATAATATGCTGCTCAAGAAACATTTCTGACTAATATCAATGTTGAATATAGTTGTGCAACTTTTGTTGAAACTGTGATTTTTTTTCATGATTTTTGATGAATAGAAAGTTAAAAAAACTGAATTTATTTGAAATAGAAATCTTTTGTAAAATAAAAAATGTTGTCTAATGTTTACACACACACACACACACACACACACACACACACACACACACACACACACACACACACACACACACACACACACACACACACACACACACACACACACACACACACACACACACACACACACACACACACACACACACGAGAACACAATCATATTTCGTTTTTTTTATTTAAGGACATACATAATAATAATAAAAAAATTTTTTTTAAAGCATACAAATAAAATATGGGCACTCCAAAAAAGGAGGTTTTGTCAGATTTAGCTAACTTCTGAGGACTCATTTGTCCTCAAACAATATCTACGTAAAAAAGACAGCTGTCTTACCTGTACAGGTCCAATCATTTTATTCCTCCCTCCTGGCATCCCGTCCTCTCGGATTGCTGAAAGAGAGATACACATGTTATGTTTTGAACTGCATACTTCCATCCTACAAATACTCTTCCTACAATATGTCATTATATGTTCAACTTGATTAATTACAAAGATTTTTAATGTCTCTTTCTTGACTGATTTCTCAATGGGATCGCCAATAATATATACTATATAAATTGATTAAAAAAATTAACAACGTTCATATACCTACAGTGTAAAAGTAGGTTGTTAGTATGGCAAATCAAATCTTGCCAGAGGGAAGGAAAAGGAAGCTGGTGTCTGATAGAGCAATAAAGACCAGCAGCTCCCTCTGGTGCAAGTACATGAACAGTGTTTGCTATAGGCTAAATACAAACGGTAAATTATTAAATGTTTGTGTGTGAGAGAGTTTTGCCCAAAGAAACAGACCGAGAGGGACATCATGCTGTGGATCAAGAAATCTGTTATCAGCGTCGTAACCCAGATCTTCTATCTGATTTCTGTGCATCTTTCTTCAGGCATGCCCAATCAAACCCTGATCTATATCTCTTCATTTACATAATAGAGAAATCAGATATCTGCTTCTAATGAAACGGCATCAAAGAGCAGATGAGAGGGATCGACTTAAGAGGTAAATCAATATTAAAAAGTGCATAATCCTCGAACATTTTGTTTTTGTGTTTACACAGAAGACATGTGCTGCATAATTAGGGTGAAATTGTAATTCTGAATGGATGCGTGCAAAACAGGAGAAAGGAAAAGACAAAAACACAGGTCAAGTTAAGAAAAAACAAGGCCAAAGAAAAAGATGATTAATAGCCAAGTTTTAAAGTCTTATAGTATTTTTAGAATCAAAAACTTAAACTAAAAATAAATCATGTTTTTTTTTGTTTCTTTTAGACAATGATGATGATTTTAACAAAATTACACTTTCATTTATATCTAAATTATACTATTTTTATAATAAATTAGAATTTGTTTAAAGTTATATTACATTATTATAATAATATATTATTTTTATATTCATATATGTTACTAATAACATACTTAGTTTAGTTATTAAATGTATTATTTAATTAATTTCCGTTTTTTTTAATAATAAATAATAATACCCTTGATTTAAACAGGTTTGTCACTGCGTTTCTGAAGCACAGGTGTGTATGTTAACATGGCCATGTTTGTAAACATGCTGGATTTAATCAGGACCAAATCTGCTGGTCTGAATCATCATCACCTGTGTGTGTGTGTGTGTGTGTGTGTGTGTGTGTGTGTGTGTGTGTGTGTGTGTGTGTGTGTGTGTGTGTGTGTGTGTGTGTGTGTGTGTGTGGTGTGTGTGTGTGTGTGTGTGTGTGTGTGTGTGTGTGTGTGTGTGTGTGTGTGTGTGTGTGTGTGTGTGTGTGTGTGTGTGTGTGTGTGTGTGTGTTTATGTGGTTTATGAGGACACAAATTTGTATAATGACATGGGTATGACATAGGTATTACAGGGAGGTGATTTATGAGGACATTTTCAGTGTCCCCATAATTCAAAATGCTTATAAATCATACAGAGTGAGTTTTTTGGGAAAGTAGAAATGCACAGTCTCCTGTGAGGGCTAAGTTTAGGTGTAGGGTAGGTGTAGGGCAATAGCACATACAGTTTGTACAGTATAAAAACCATTACGCCTATGGAGAGTCCCCGTAAACCATAAAAAACAACGTGAAATTGTGTGTGTGTGTGTGTGTGTGTGTGTGTGTGTGTGTGTGTCTGTGTGTGTGTGTGTGTGTGTGTGTGTGTGTGTGCGTGCTGTGTGTGTGTGTGTGTGTGTGTGTGTGTGTGTGTGTGTGTGTGTGTGTGTGTGTGTGTGTGTGTGTGTGTGTGTGCGTGTGTGTGTGTGTGTGTGTGTGTGTGTGTGTGTGTGTGTGTGTGTGTGTGTGGCCGTGTTTCGCTCACCCTTGCGGTTCATTCCCATCTGAAGGCACTTCTGCAGTCTGCAGTACTGACAGCGGTTGCGTTGCTTGCGGGACATCTGGCAGTTCTTGTCTCTGTTGCAGCGGTAGATGCGCTTGTTGCAGATACTGCGTTTGAAGAAGCCCTTACAGCCCTCGCAGGAAATGATGCCATAGTGCAGCCCAGACGCCCGGTCAGCACAGATCAGACACCAGCGCTCACCACCGTCCTCTACAGAGAAAGACAGAAACATGTCATTTAAATACATGAAATTAAAGAGTGAGGCCTCACTCTGCCTACTGAAGTTTACATTTCTTAAGTATTGGGGACAAATGATCAGTAAAGTCCATAGTAATTAGTATCAGCTTTGTTTAATAGCAATACAAATCAATGGTATGTCTTCATTTAGATAGGTGAATGTTTATGTGTGAGGTTTTGCCGACCTTTGCTGACCAGATGTATAGTAAAACATGAATAATCTACTAAATATTAATAATACCTTAATTATACTCTAAAAATGTTATTAATGAAATAAATAAATACATGAATGTTAATTTTATAAAAAAATAAATTAATTAATAACAATGAAATATAATCTAAAAAAATAATAAAATAATAAAATAAATAGTATATAGTAAAAAATACATTACTTAGTTATTTACACATGATTAAAAATTTAAATTAAATTTCAAGAAAATCTAAACACAACATAAAACAATAAACATATATGACAGCAATACAATGTATTTAATGTTATTTTATATATATATATATATATATTAAACAAAATACAAATCTTAAAATGTAAAAATTAATTAAATAACATTAAAATATATAAAAGAAAATGAAAAGTACATTAAAATACATTTCATGATACTGATACTAATTAAAGAAAATAAAACATAAATTTATAAAAATATATTAAAGTAATACCATAAGCTATTTTATTAGCATTAGCTATTTATTATTAAAATAAAATTATATTTAAGATATGAGAACATGTTAAATATATTTAAGTAATAAAATGAATTATTTAGCAATTTGAATACATAATTTAAATAAATATATTAATAAAATAAAGAAAATATCACAAATAATAAATCATACAATATTTTAATACAATGAAAAGATAAATAGGTTTAGATTTTTTTGTCAGTTATAAAAAAAACGAAGCACTAAGCATCAGTCAGTGGGATATAAATATATGCGCAAATGTAATCTGACAAAATAAATAACCTTTTGGGTTAATATTAAGAACAGGAAGAAAATAATGATGCGCACAGCTACATCTGTGATGTCTGATAGTAGGTTAATCTGAGTTTACTGAGATCATTGGAATCACAAACTTATAAAGTTAAATAAAGTTCTAAAAGTTCTTATCTAAATCTCAGCGCAATAGACAGCAGGATTACGCGAATGCAGTGACACACGCGAACGCCAGGAATCTTCTGCAGTCTCACTGAGCGTTTGAGATGACTTACAGCATCATGCGGCGTGACCCAGATTTCACTACAAACCAAAGAGACACAGAGCTGGCAGGAAGGGGGATGGGAAACATAGAAACAGAGACGATTGAACGTGATCTATATTTAAACAATATTACATGGCCTCACAGCTGAACTGATATTCAAACAAACAGCAGTCAAAATGTTCAGGAATATGTACAATCCCATACAGGGACTTTGCAATGATTCCCTAAATGAATCCATGAATAGTTTTAACTGATTCACAGAAATGAATCGGCTAATCTTGACAGATCTGTTGGTTTCTCAGAAGTGCTGCTGAACTCTAGGGGGAGCAGGTGAGTGTCGGGGTCACGGAAAGGTCTTCTAAAAGCCTGAGTGTCGTAAACGGTACGGAAAGCACTCAACCTAACCCTGAACTCTAGAGCATTTTACAACCCTCGAGAAGGCTGTGTGTTGTAAGGGCACAGTATTGTGTGATTGGGTCAAACACAGGTCAAACTTTATTGCAAACGGGAACTATTGAACACACATTTTTAAAATTGAACAGGGTGACTTACATGAAAACACACACACACACACACACACACACACACACACACACACACACACACACACACACACACACACACACACACACACACACACACACACACACACACACACACACACACACACACACACACACACACACACACACACACACACACTCTCTCTCTCTCCCTCCCTCCATCTAATGCATCCAATGTCCAAATAAAAGCAATAATACAATACAAAAAATATATAAAAAAAATCACCCACAGGCTAAAAAAAACTGGCATCATCATCATGGCACAAAACATCTCATCACATTCTGACAGAAACAGAAATGAGCAAGAAACAGACCACTCTTTAAAAAGTGGTAGGTCGCAAGTTTAAAACCCAGAAATTGGTCAGAGGTCTGTTCAGATTCAGACAGACAGCAGGGTGAATGAAACAATTCTAATGCAAATAGTGAAATGAAATTAGCCCAATTTCTACAATAAAATCTGTATATAGTACATTTACATTTAGTCATTTTGCAGACGCTTTTATCCAAAGCGACTTACAATTGGGGAATACATAAAGCGATTAATCTTGAAGAGGCAAACAGACAGAGGAAGTGCCCCTAACACCAAGTCTTAGGCATTGTTCAAATAAATACAAGCTAGCAAGGGAAGGAGAGAAAGATAAAGAGAAAGATGAAGATATAGAAAAAGGGAAGGATTGTTTTTTTTTTGATGATGAAGTCAAGTAGTGTTGAAAGAGATGAGTTTTCAAATTCTGAAGAGATGAGTAGTATACAAATTTCCATCAATTTTATATCTGCAGCAGTTGAACCAATGCAGTTTATGGTCATCCTTAATTGGTTTTAAGTTTGATTTTAAGAAATTAAAGAATTTTAAAATAAGCAGGGTTAGAATTCTGATATACATATCAGCATCAGCTATTAAAAAACATATTCGTTGAACAGTCAGTGGGCTATAAATATATGCACATATTTGAACTTGAATTTTCAGTGTTATTTAAATTCTGCATGCAGTTGGACCAGCGGAAAAAAATATTTTAACACTTTTATTCAGCAAGGATGCATTAAATTGATCAAAAGTGGCAGTAAAGACATTAATAATGTTATTTCAAATAAACGCTGTTCTTTTGAGCTTTTTATTAATCAAAGAATAAAAAAACACTCAAAAATATTAATCAGCACAACCATTTTTAACATTAATAATAATAAAAAAAATGTACCTTGAGCAAGCACATCAGCATATTAAAATGATTTCTGAAGGATCACGTGACACTGAAGACTCGAGTAATGATGCTGAAAACTCAGCTTTGCATCACAGTAATAAATTATATATTAATTAGAATTTTGATATATTAAATATTAGATATATTTACATTATATAAATGTAAAAAAGCAATAATTATTCAAATAAAAAACTGTTATTTTAAATTGTAATATTTCACAATATTACAGCTTTTACTGCTTATTTATCAAATAAATGCAACTTTTGTGAACATAAGTGTGCGTGTGCTCATAGCACTTATGAGGTCATGCACCAACAAAGCAGTGTATGACTGTAAAATTATAATGCATTCACAATGCATAATGCATTCACATGTAGTTTAAACAAAGCCTGCACACTGCATACTGCATACAGTATTGAGCAAGCTGCTACTCCTCTCTGAACAGGCCTGTGATTCTGCTGATCAGAAGGAACAGTCGTTTCACAGTCAGCGTGTAATGATGAAGCCGGCCCATCTAGTTCACTTCACAGCACCAGAGGAAACAGCAGGAGCAACATATCCCTTGATTTCCCTGCATCCCTCTGTCATTCTCACTCCACGTCTCTCTATCCCCCGTTCATGCTGTTCTAGATCTGTCAGTGTGTATTACCGCCTCCTACATTCAGAAGCAATGGAAATCACAAGCCTACTGTGTCTTCTTACTATCTTTCTCGCTGGTTTATATCACTCACATATTACCAAACCACTGAAAATAGGACGTAACGGCTTTAGAGGAAATTATTAATAATAAAATGACCAGAACATCATGATTTTAACCTCAGCCATCAAGTATCTGAAGACTGAAATATCTGAAGATGATGATGTGGAGGGTTAATAATAGACATTTCAACATTCAAGTATTCTTAGTATTGGTTCTACTAGCAACTGGCTGGAACTAGCTGGTTGACTAAATAACAACCAAACCATTGCACATGCTAAACTTATAGTGATATATCCCAGCTAAAACACCACCAACATTGAATTGAGTATATTTACACTTGTAAAAAGAAGTGTGCTTAATTGTGTTAATATTAATGAAATAAAAGGCCACTTAAAATGTACTTAAGTGGAGTTAAGTGTACTTGATCAAATAAACTTCCATGACTATGTTTTAACACACTTAAGTACAGTTTTAATAAGTGCACTTTAAGTGTCAAAATATGTTTTACTTTAAAGGGCATTTTAAAACATTGTTTTAATATTTTGTTGTGCTTTAATGTACACTTATTTTGATTTGCTGACTAAACTAAGCACATGAAATTAAAGCAACTTCATAATTACAAATAAATACATGACATACCAATTTTAATACAAGTTGCATTAAAGTATATTTTCGTTTACCATAAATGGCAGTATATTCGGCTGTACACTTTAACCATATTTCAAAGACAATATTTTTAAATAGTGAAATTATATTTAAGGATGTGCTTAAGTAAAAAAGTAAACTTATTTAATATAAATATATATTTAATATAAAATTAAATATTAAAAAAATATTATAAATTTGGATACATACTATCATAGGCCTGCATTTTTTAATTGTAAATAGCATGCAATTATGTGTCTGTAAATATAACTTTAAATATAACATTAACAATGTTATCAACTGTTTGGTTACCAACATTCTTCAAAATATCTTCTTTTATGTTAGACAGAAGAAAGAAACTCGTACAGGCTAGGAAAGACATGAGTGTGAATAAATGATACAGAATTTTCATTTTTGGGTTTGCAATAAAGAATATTCTTTAAGATATTAGATAATAGACAGTGTATATTATTTTCATAATAAGTACTCACAAAGTATGTTGAGGTGTACTTCTTCACAAGGGTATTTACACTACACAATAAGGCTGCTATAAATGTCATTTTCACACAGTGTAACGTCTTTCTTCTGATTGGGAGGAATGAAGGATTAAACCTGCAGAAGAACCCGCCCGGTGTGACCTGATCCAGCACCTAGATCATTGGTCTGTGAGCCCCAGTCCTATTTTATTGGGTTTTAGATATGCCTGGTTACTTCATATGATCCTATGTATGCGCGTTGACCTAGTTAACACATGTTAAGCGAGACGGTCGCCATAGGCAAAGAGGATTGTGGGAAATGCACTCCTAGGGTGTCCAGAACAATTTGGGGCAAACATTTCCATGCAACAAAACCTCACAAACACACTAAATGTTTTGCAGGTATTAGACAGGTGTGTTTTTACTCCCAGGCGAAGGCAGAGCGTATCAAACCGCATGATTTAAGCGTACGCTAACTGCCCGATGGCGAAATGTATCCATCTACCACATCTTCTCTATTCGCTTTGATCATTATATCTTTCATCAATTATTCCCAAGAGTCTCCCGCCTCCAACATCTCTCTCTTTCTGTTTGTCTTTCTCTTGATCTATGCAAATGAACCCAGCCTCAGCAAATCAGAGAGCTCCGATTTACAGCATCAGAAATCTCAGCCAATCAGAAGCCAGCATTCAATGCACATGGCCAAATTCATAGCGGCACATCATTTGGGTCATATATAGTTCATCTCAAATACAACGAACTCACAATGAGGATGTTAGCTCTGTAGTGACTCATCCAGAATGTGCATGCTTGTTTATCATGGAAGTTTCTTCATGCGAGAGAGACAGAGAAAAAGCAGGTATTTCTCCAGTTATCATTTAACTCTTTAGACGGCAAGCAGCTAGTCTTGTTTATCTGATTAGAGTCAACACGACCGGAGAGTCAAGGTAATTATATCAAGGTAAGTGTGTCTTATGATTTCTCTTCTGATGTATTTGTAGCTTTCTCCATCTCTCTCTGTTAGTTCAGTCACTCTTTTGTCTGATTCAGCTGGTTCAGCTTAATGCATTGTGACACTGACCCAGTTCTACTAAATACATTTTGAATATGTAAATAGATGCATATGCAAATGACTGCAATGCTAATTAGAATCTAATTATTTTATTACAAGAAGTCAGTGTCTGTACAATATCAAGAACTATTATGTCATGTGATATAATTATAGCACCTTATTATATACCATGGTACTGAATGATTATCATATCCATGCATGATATGTATATATAGTACTCCAAAGGGTACTCCAAAGAGTATCATGGTACATATTAAAAACATGGTAATATCAGAGTAGTTTAATAAATACCATGGGAATCCGATAGAATATCATGGTACAAAATGAAAAAATGTGGTAATACGACAGTATTTTGTTATATACACTGGTATATAATGATTACTACACTCACGTACCAAGGTGTTTATTGGGTATTTTGAATAATAATTTAAAACTTTTTACTTTTTGGTAGGTTAGTGTACATTCTCAAGATTCTCAAGCAAAAAAAAAAAAAGTATATAACTGTATTTTGTATTTTTTACAAATGAAATAAAACCATTTTGTTTTCAGTCTCTTCCAAGCTAACATAAATCAGATCACTTATGGTGTACGACTCTGTACGCTTTCCCGTTTTTAATTCAAATAAATACTGCTAAAGACCATCATTCAATAGCAGATGATTACAACCACAATAATAATGATATGCTAAAAAATAAAATCAGCATGTAATTACACAATCTCCCAATGCGATCTAACACAGCCGGATACCGGTTTAATCAAACAGCAAATCTAGATAAGATACAGCATATTTAACACTGAGTTCAGGACATGCAAAGACAAACCTGGTGCATTCTGGGAACATTCAACGCTGTCGGTGAGTTTGGATGCATAAGAAACCATCGACCGTTGGCTGTGCCCAGAAATTACCATATACTACACACGTCAACTCTCTCCCAGCAAACCGACCGCACTTTCCTCGTTATTACGGCTGCGATATACATTCATTGATGTCGTTGGGTTTAACATGCGAGCGACTCACTGACCAATGAGTGCACACTGCAGTAGGAACACTAGAACATCGTCTGGCAAGACATTTCAGACACTACATTTGTGACCTTCAGACCTAAAAAACTACTAAACAGAACTTTGCAGACAAAATACTGACCAACCGATATCAAATAAGCTGAGAAAACGGCATACACCTCTCAAACCTTCACTCAACAAGCACAAGATGGTGGAAAAGCTATAAGGTAAGCAATTCTGTACTTTTGGTTTTTATTCAAAGACTCTCTTGGGGTTTAAAAGACATTTAATATTCAGTAATATTATTGATTTAACTGCACTTACAATATTGAATAAAAACAAAATGTTTTTGAAACACTGTATAAAACGCTATATAAATAAATGCTACTTTAATAGAATAGTTGATCCAAGTGTAGATGAATTTGTTTCTTCATCTGAACAGATTTGGAGAAATTTTGCATCACATCACTTGCTCACCAATGGATCTTCTGCAGTGAATGGGTGCCGTCAGAATGAGACTCCAAGCAGCTGATTAAAAACATCACAATAGTCCACAAGTAGTCTGCATGACTCTAGTACATCAATTAACATCTTGTGAAGTGCAAAGATGCATGTTTGTAAGAAACAAATACCTCATTAAGATATTTTCAAATTCAAACCATTGCTTTCATATAAAATAAGTCCTCTATTCATATTGTTGCTTTCTCTAGTGAAGAGAAATTTGCACAAATCAAGCAGTTTACAAGCAAAAACAGTTCACACCGGTTCTAAACAAATATGCCTGTTGACTTTGATGTGAGAGGATGTATTTTTCACTAGAGGAAGCTGGAGTCGGGTGGATTATTGTGATGTTATTATCAGCTGTTTGGACTCTCATTCTGATGGCACCCATTCACTGAAGAGTATCCATTGGTGAGCAAGTGATGTAATGCTAAATTTCTCCAAATCTGTTCTGATGAAGAAACAAACTCATCTACATCTTGGGTGGCCTGAGGATGAGTAAATTCTCAGAAATGTTTCATTTTTGTGTCAACTATTCCTTTAAATATTATAGTACTATTAAAAAAATAATAATCACCAAAATACTTTTAGCCAATCAGATGCGTAGTAGAATCCCTGCTAGTTTACATATTGTGCCTGATTTCTGACCTAACTTTGACTCCACAGCCACAGAGAGTGAAGGTGATGTCACCAGTGTGTGTGTGTGTGTGTGTGTGTGTGTGTGTGTGTGTGTGTGTGTGTGTGTGTGTGTGTGTGTGTGTGTGTGTGTGTGTGTGTGTGTGTGTGTGTGTGTGTGTGTGTGTGTGTGTGTGTGTGTGTGTGTGTGTGTCCACACGCTTCTGGAACTCTCTTCTGCCGTTTTATGGCTTAATTGGTTTCTCACATAAATCAAGTGCTTTCTCTAACAATGTTCGACCCTGACTTGTACAGCTTTACAACAGAATGCATGCATGTAACACAGAAGGATTTGTTGGCAACATAAGATCAGAAGCTCCTGAACTTATTCTGACCCCTAAAAGGTGCACTTTCACCAGAGCTTTGGAGAACGAGAGAGAGGGGGAAAAAGATCTGTGACATGCTCTACTGGTGAAGCCGAGTACTGCAGACACATGGATGCTAATTTTTTTAACTATCTCTATATTTGAGTTTTATTCCAGAATATCACAATATACTCAAATTCTCAGCCCTTTCTTAAAATATATTAATAAATTAAAAACACAATATAAAAAACCCTCACAATATAATGTTCACTATTCTGCGCAATCTAAAAATACTTGAGACACAAAGCACAGAAACAAGTGTGTAATACAGCCAGTAGATGTCAGCACTGAGTTTCCTCACCTGAGTCGTCCTGAAGGGAGTTCTCTTCATAAAAACCTGCAGATGAGAGAAAGAGCGAGAGAATATGAGGAGGGAACAGAAAAAGAGGACATTAGGAAGTCGGTATTTATTCAGCAGAAATTCAAACATTTCAAAAATAAAAAATAAGGATTTATAATTCTACTTTTGGAATCCATTAATGAGCTTTTTGTCCTTTTCAACAAAAAGTATCTTTAATCCCCCCCCCCCCCCCTCACATCTGTAGTGATATAGGCTAAACAAACTGTAAAAAGAGGACTCATTTTAGTGAATCGTTTTGTTCACTGTTCCTGTAATTAAATTATTTATAAATCACAGTGATTCACCAATTTAATTATTTTTTCAGATCATTTAAAAAAAAGTGAAATCATTAGCTGAATGCTGGTCATAACTGTTTATGACTTACACAAATTAGTACGTTTTCTAGGTTTATGAGTGTTATTTTTTATTATTTATATATCATTATAATATATATTAATAATTTGAATTGGATTTTATTCTTATATGTTCAGTATTCATTTATAGTTAAAGTTTTAGTAATTTTGTTATCATTTTTATTAGCCTTTGCTTTTTAAAAATTGTTTTACTTGGCTTCATTTATATCTATTTACGTTTTAGTAATTTTAGTAATTCAACAAACTTATGTTCCAATTTGTACGTTTTTATATTTGTGACCGTGGACCACAGAACCAGTCATAAGGGTCAATTTTTTGACATTGAGATTTATACATCATCTGAAAGGTGAATAAATAAGCTTTCCATTGATGTATGGTTTGTTATGATAGGACAATATTTGGAGAGATACAAATTTGAAAATGCGGAAACTGAGGGTGCAAAAGAAAATCTAAATATTAAGAAAATTGCCTATAACATTGTCTAAATTAAGTTTTTAGCAATGCATAATACTAATCAAAAATCAAGTTTTGATATATTTACAGTAGGAAATTCATAAAATATCTTCATGGAACATGATTTTTACTTAATATCCTAGTGATCTTTGGTATAAAATAATTTTGACCTATATTGTTGGCTATTGCTACAAATATGCTACTTATGTTTCGTGGTCCAGGGTCACATATTAGCATATATATATTTACTTTATTTCAGATTTATTTACATTAACACTAAATTAAAGCTATTTGTAATTGTTTAGGTTTTGAACAAAAACTAGTTATTTTTTACTTCAATTTTATACTATAACTGTCATTGAAGAGCTGCTGAATTATTTAAGCTTAAATATCTTTATTGTAGTTAGCTGCTTTTCTAATTAAAGCTTCTTGAGTGACACGAGGATGAGTCAATTAGTACATGTTTCATTTTTGGGTGGACCATCCCCTTAAATTCCTTCAATAAATATGTCCGCGTCCATTTCAGCGATTATCATCATCTATTTCAAGCTGAAATGAACATTACAATGTTCTTATAATGGACACACTTAAACATTGCACAGCAGTTCATCGAACCACACAGAACATCAAGAGCACTTTAAAACAAAGCCTCTTCTCTTTCTTAAAACAACACATTCTCTATCTATCTTCCTCTCATCCACACACACCCATCTGCCCAGTCCCCTCACTTCTGTCCCGCAGGATGTGACCTCCGCGACCTCTTCAGAAAGTGCCACTGTGTGTGTGTGTGTGTGTGTGTGTGTGTATGAGTGTGATCTCCTCGGCTCGCTGACAGCTGTGGATTTTTGATCTGCCACACGCAGGGCTCCATACACACACTCCAGCAATCCACGGCATATGGTGGAGCAGAACACACACGCACTCCACCAACCGCAGGCTCCTTGAAGATAATCTAATATCTGAGACGGCTGTAGGCCGTTGGGATTGAGCTACAGTAGCAAATACTCGCCGTCTGCCTTCTGTGCCACACACATTTTCTCACTCCATCCCACTGAACCTCCTCAGACCATTGACGTATTTCACTTTTGGACAATGTTAAACAGGTTCAAATATCTAGCATTGGTTCTGCTCAATCGAGTGTGGCTAATACTGCTTTCCATTAGGTTGACCAAACTGGGTTTCTCAGTTATATACACATACAGTGGCTCTAAAATGTTTGAATATCATTGCATTTAATAGCTAAAATATCAAACCACATGTTATGCTAAAGTTTGACAACCATAATTATGATATAAATATCAGTATATCAATTTTTTTTGTAAAAAAAAAATGTTTTATTCAAGCAACAAATCAAAATATATTTATATTTATAATATCAATTTAGTTTTGTTTTCTAAATAAATGCTTCTTTGTATAATTTTTTTTCCTTTAAAGTTTGCAAATATTTTGTGTCACTGAAAATATTTATAAAATTACATAATTTAGTGATATTAATATAAAGACGGCAAACAAATGTTTTATATAAATAATACACATATTATTATATATGTATAAATAAATAAATATATTGACATTAATCTCAATACATGTATTTTATAAAAAATGTAAATAATAATTTAATGTTGTTTAATAATAATAATTTATAAGTTAATGTAAATGACAATGTTTAAAAAAAAAAGTATACATTGATATTAATAACATGAAATGTGTATTTTATATATAATTTAAATGACAGTTTAATTATATCAAATGGAAATGCTTTTATAAAAAATAAATGTATTGATACTAATATGTACATTTTATATACAATTTACATGAAAATTTAATTTTAGCAAATGGAAATTTTTTTATGAAAAATAAATATATTAATATTAATAAATGTGTATTGTATGTACAATTTAAATGTAAATTTAATTATATCAAATTACTGATTACAAATATACTGATATTAATATTAATAAATGAGTATTTTATCTAAAATGTAAATTACATTTTAATGATGGGAAATTAAATGCTTTATTAATATATCAATATTCATATATAAATAATTTAAATTGACTTTTATGAATCTGTAAAACAGAAATCATTCTGGGCAGATGCAGATTGTCTCAAAACAAAACAAACAAACAAATAAAAAAACAAAACGATTATTGGCTCATTATATCATGATATATCACTCTGCCAATTTACATCATTAATTGGCGTCCACGAGAAGCAATGGGATAGTTTGTAAGTTAAAAAACAATATAATATGTATTCACATAGGCCAAACACACACAGAGTCACAGGCAGGCATGCATACTCACAGGTATAGGGACATATGCATACAAAAGCACACTCACACATACCAACACCCCCCCCCCCCCCCCCGCCTGCAGAAGAGAGGGATGAGGCTGCCCAGATGTCTTCTGTTCCACTTGGCTGATGGAAGGAAAGAGGGATCGGGAGGGGAGCTGTACAGATGTAGTGATATGTAACCTGAATATGCATTTATTTTCCATTTTCCAGAGCTTCATCATTCAGATCCAAGGACATGAGATCCCAGCCGACCCCCCTGAACCTCTGCCCACCACAATGTGTGTGTGTGTGTGTGTGTGTGTGTGTGTGTGTGTGTGTGTGTGTGTGTGTGTGTGTGTGTGTGTGTGTGTGTGTGTGTGTGTGTGTGTGTGTGTGTGTGTGTGTGTGTGTACGCATGTCATCTACACTCTACACAAATTCAGGCCTAAATTTAAGTTTTATGTACACTGAAGAATGTGGATTAGGATTTACTTGAAAAAAGCTAGGAAACAAATTTCACTCAATTTTAACTGCTAGTAAATATTACAAATAATTACAGAGAAACAGCAAGTAACAATGAGAAATGAGAAATTTTGAAGTAGAGAAACTATATGTATTTCCTATTAAAACATGTGCCAATCATTTTTTAAGTGTTTTAATCACATATAAAATGTCTTGTTTTAACAAACAATGTAATAAAATGTGAAATATTTTTCAGCAATAAATGTGTAAAAACAGGTACGATTTCTGCACTATTATTATGTATTATGACAAAAGACCATGTCAATCTGAACACAGTTCATGCACAGAGCTCACTTCTAACGAGCTGGTGTGTTAACATAGAGAGACATGCAAAATATGCAGAGCGGGGGTACACGAGGACTGGAATTGAGAACCGCTGATTTAGTGGCTACATAGAACTTTTTCTACTTATTTGTTTTCCGTGCCTTTCTGCATACGGATTCATGCTTCGGGCACACCCCTAACCCCCCGATGTCATCATCCATGACGATGTTTGACTATAGACATCGTCCGATGCCAATTTGGTAGACATCGCCCAACCCTATTCCAAACCTGTATGACTTAATGTTTAACACAAAAGAAGATATTTGGAAGAATGCTGGTAACTAAATCATTTTAGTTCCCACTGACATTCACTGTATTTTGTCCACACAATGGAAGTCAGTGGAAACCAAAGCTTTTTATTAACAAACATTCTTCAAAATAAGTCTTCCCAAGAAAAAAGAAAGTCATACAGATTTGGAATGACTTAAGATTACAAATACTTTTTATTTTCCCCTGGACTATCCCTTCAAAATGCAATGCTTTAAAAAATGTTTACAGCAAAATTAAACAAAAACAAAAACTCTCATGGGACAGAACAAATCTACCTGTTCAACATGTCCGTCAAGATTTCTATGGCAACAAGAGGGTCAAAACAAGGGGTCATGGAATGGCCACGGGCAAGGGGGGCTTTTATGATCCCTGTGAGGGTGGGAGGACAGGAAGTTTATCTTCTTTGTGTTTATGACGTGTGTTTGTGTGTTTGTTTATTTGTGGGGGAAGGGTATACCGACCTTAAAGACCAAACACGCACTACACACACACACACACACACACACACACACACACACACACACACACACACACACACACACACACACACACACACACACACACACACACACACACACACACACACACACACACACACACACACACACACACAAACTCCCTTTCACTCATCACTCAGTAGTGAAAGGTCAAGACTGTTGAGTATACAGTTGTATTCTGGTATGTGCAGTGACCAATCCGTTTCTATAGCAACACTCATCAGCTGGAAATGATTGAGTTTCAGGTTGTGTAAAATAGAAACACGTCGTTTGTGTGTGTTTGTGTTGTCCTCAGTTGCTGTATTAATGTGTGCATATATGTGCCAAACAGATGTTGGAAACGCAGCTGTAAAATTTGGAAGTCCTGGCAACGTTTGTGTGCTAAAAACAAGCCGGTCATCTTAGAGAGTGTCTCCTTAATGTACTTCATGTTTTAACATCTAAATTAAGTGATTTAACATATATATTTATGATTAATATATATATATATATATATATATATATATATATATCAACCTTTGACTAATAGCTCTTACACCATAAATGTAGTGTAACATTATTCATGAATAATTTAGACCAACACTAATCATTCATTCTCTTCAGACAGTAATTGTAAATCATTCTCTTGTTACCCGTCCATCTGATACACCTTTATCCAGAGGGTCAAGACATGAGCCCACTCTAACAGAGCAGAAACTACTGAATAATTACATAGCATGTGAGTTTGATACACTTTTTGTGCTAATATCACATTATTTAGCATTTTACCGAGTCACATAAATGATCACATTTGCTGAATCCTGCCAATCCTGAATATGCAGTGACATCTGTAGATTGTAAATTGTAATATTCCAACACTCTAAAAAAAAAAAAAACTTCCACAAGGTTTTCACAGTGATGATATAGATTAGAAGAACCATTTTTGTTCCAAAAAGAACCTTTCAGTGAACAGTTCTTAAAAAGAACCAATTTTATTCATGTGAAAAACATTTTACAGTTCTTCACTATAAAGAACCTTTTATAGATGCGAAGGCTTCCGTGGATGTTAAAGGTACAAATCATAGATGAAGATAAAGAACCTTTAAGTGAACGATCTCAGGACCATCACATCCCACGGTAACATATATGGGCTTTAGTATTAAACTGAGCAAAGATATTCAACTTATTTGTTTCCAGTTTAAAAAATTTTTTATATTTGATATATTAGTATTATTAATATTCTAAACAAAGTAGAGTAATTAGTTAATAAATATAATTTTTGTACATATAAATAGTTATTTTTTTCTCTATTGATTTATCTTCACAGATTAAAAATGCTACCGCTGCTTGTTTGTTGTCATCGACGTGTTTTTGTGGCGCTCGAGGGTGATTCGCTCAAGTTCAAAAGTTCATCTTTTACGATTCCTCGCGGACGTGTATATAAAAAACATTCCTCAGCAGCGCTTTAAAAGACCTCACTGTCCCCAAACTCCAGCTTTATACGTCCATTCATCACATTACACACACATTTACTCCACAGACGGGTAACAAAATACATTAACATTGCACAAAGTTCCATTGAGAAAGCTTTAAAAGTAGGCTACATTATTTAAAACAACCTGGGAGTGATCATTTGAGAAACAAGAAAGCAAAACAATACACTTTTCCTGAATTATGCCCTCGTGAATTATACAAGATTCAGAACTGTAACTCAATTTTCATCTGTGACTGCATTACTGTACGTTACACGGGAATCAGAAACTCACCGGCGCTCAGTAATTTGTCCCGTTTGGAGAAGTCAAATCCGTTGGGTCGGTTCTCCACCTCCATCCTCCTGTAGATGAACTGTCTCTCCTCAGTCCGCTTGCAGTCTGAGCTCTGACCTCTGTGAGCCCTCTGCTCTCCGCGCGCTCATGTCCAGCGCTCATGTTAGCGTGAAAACACCTTGCTCAGGTCACGTGACGACACGCCCCCGCGACGCCATCTGGGATTGAGAGTTCATCAGATAGATAGATAGATAGATAGATAGATAGATAGATAGATAGATAGATAGATAGATAGATAGATAGATAGATAGATCTCTCTCATGTTTAATAATGTATTTATTTAAGCTAATATACAACCTTTTGCTATCATAGTCGTCACGAACTCTGCTTTTAGGAATTTTAAACACTAACTATAAACGTTTTAACAGAATCACAGAAACAGAGACCCGCGCTGATCGCTGTCATTCAACACTTTAATTGTCCTCTGCTGCCCCCCTCTGGTCATTTACTCCAATACACCTGTTTTTGAGATTTTGTAGAATTCTGACGTCAAAGAGGCCCAGAACCAATAAATAGAAAATAATTAAAATATGAAAGTTCCACGTTGATTAAATAAAAGGACCTGAATTAAAATCTAAATGTGTAAGTGCATCGTAAATGCATGTACAAGTGCTAAAAAAGAAAAAATTAAATAAAAAAAAAAAAATTATAGAACCCTGCATGGTTAATTATAAGCCTATATTTGGCTTTAAAAATTAAGACACTTAGCCAATGCAACTTTTAAACATAAGCTACTCATATAACTTGCATTATTGTATTATTATATAAATTATTATATTATTATAATAATTAGCCTAGATCAGGGGTCAAACTCAATTCCTGGAGGGCCACAGGAACTGCGTTTGATATCCCTGGCCTAGATTATTAGAAATAACCCAACTACAGGCTAATACTAACCCAACAAGCGATCCAATGTTTAACGCAGATATTGGGTACAGTAAACAACCCAAATTTTTTAAGAGTGTAGAAAAATATAATTTAATTAATTACTTAATCTTGCTGGCTAAATTTCACAAATAAACCAAATTTAGTTGCTCTAAATCTCCAAATCTCTCTCTATACAAAGTTGATCTAGACAATATGGAAACTATCTAAAGTTCTGTTAATAAAGCAGTGAAAACTGTATCTCTGTGTCCAGGGCCGTCCTTTGGGCAGTGCAACTGGTGCAGTCGCCTATTTACATATCATTCGATTTTAACCTGTTCTATATATATATATATATATATATATATATATACATTCGATTTTTTTTTTTGTTATTTGCGCGTCCAGTAGATGGCGTCAAGATGTCAGAGAGAGAGAGAGAGAGAGAGAGAGAGAGAGAGAGAGAGAGAGAGAGAGAGAGAGAGAGAGAGAGAGAGAGAGAGAGAGAGAGAGAGAGGTGGTGATGATGATAATAATGATGATGATGTTGAGTCTGTAGTCTGCAGTCTGCAGTCGCATCAGAGTACATCTCACACATTCACACAGAGGAGCTTCACAGACCGGCGAGATGTGGAGGATAGTGGAGCTCGTGGCGTGTTTGCTTATGATGTCCAGTCATGTATCATCTCACAGCAAGGTAAGAAAGAGATCAAGCTTGATAATGTGTTTAGCATTTATTTGCACATATTCAGGATATTATTGCAGATCCGATCATGCAAAAATAAACATTGTCTTCGCTCATTTTATTAACATTACTAATCATGCTAATCGTTTAATTTCATTATTTTATGCATGAACTATTAGAATATAGAACATTATTTGTTTTACTTAGTTGAATATAAAAACATAGCTGTTCAGTTTTATTTTATTATTATTTATAAATATCAGTTGAATTAAAATGTGACTCCCTGCATGATGATATGACATTATTAGTTTGGAAGTTTAGTCTATGGCTTGTTTTGAAAATGAAAGCGGATATATTCGATCAGGATCAGGTCAGTTCTGTGGGATTTGGTGTTTTTATAGTTGGAATGATTACTCGCACGGGTGGACGCTTTGAAAGTGTTTGGATTAAACTCTTCAGCAGGCACACACACTGCACGCAACGCACCACTGGCACCAGTTCAGAGATCTCAGAGAGTGGAAAATACCATCCTACTGTCTAAAATAACAACAGGTGCTCAATCCTGCTTCTGAAGCTTGTGCTGTGCTGTTCTAGCTATAATCTAATACACCTGCACTGAAGAAGATTCGCTTGCTCAGAGGTTTCTCTATCACAGCCCATTAGTCTTAATGTTAAAATTAAAGATCAACACACAAGACGCTTTTCAAAAATGACTCCTCTCTTGGGAACTTCCATAAACATATCAGTTGTTTTTTGCAAGACTGTCAGTGGTTCCTCCAGCTTAAAACTGAGAGGTTTTGAGGAACACAAAATATATATTTTTAAGCTCCTCAAGTATAAAATAGGACATTCAAATGTTGCCTAAAGGTTTTCCAGAGGTTTCAATCCTACATAGTGCATCAAGTATCTTTAAACTCTTTTTGGTGAAAAATGTTCAACAAAACTGATAGCTGATATTACAAATACTGTTTTGTCTGGTGTCTGAAAATAGAATAAGAAACCCCCTCAAAAATGACGCATCAAGCCATTTTAATACATTTGCGACCTGCCTGGTTTAGAAAATGTTTGTTTAAATTAGAAAAAAATGAGCTCTGGTTTAATTAGCTTCTACCTATTACCTATTATAGCTTATTATAGCTTAATTACCTATTATTGTATAGTTCAGTTAAAAAGTGTATAGCCTGATATTTTGCACTTAAAGGAATTTTATAAAAAATGTGAGTCTCTTTTGAGATCTCTGACTTTGATTACAGATATCAGTGTCTTTTACAAATCTGAGTGCACCTTTCTCCAACTCTAGAGGAGAAAACATGTTTTTTTGTTCTCAGAAGAAAATCTTAAAATGAAAAATCTCTATTTGTTCTTTATTTCATCTCATTGCTGTCTAGCACAAATGAACATCTGCCGTTTTTCAGGTAAACCATAAAACCTCGACTCACAGGTGTGTTTGATTAGAGTTGGAACTAAACACAGGAAGGTAGATCTTCAAGAGCAGACCTTAGCATCCTAAATCAAGCATTTGAGTAACGTACAGTAAAGACTGAGTGCGGAGACATCTGAAAATAAATCAATAATTCAATAAATACAAATCCAGCGAGCTGCAAGACAGCAGCTTTCTAATCCATCATGAAGATTTCCAGTATCCTTCCATTATGATCTCCACTCCAAATGTATTTTTTGGTGACATCCTCAAAGTTTTTCACCCCAATTGTTCATTATGCACCTAACGAGAAGTGTTTAGCACTTCAGTGGAAGCTTTTCTTTAAGCCCTCCAGCTGTGGCGGACAGATGAAAGGCTGATGTGTGAGCGGCGAAAGTCACTTCGGCTAAAACGGTTGATTTCCCAAGAAGAAAAGTGCACATGAGAAAACGACACGGAGACGTCATGATGCATCAGGAGCCGCACTTATCACGGGTCACGGGTCACTGGAGAGAACGACAGAGCCCCAATCCTCACTCTTGTCAGATTTATTTTTTGTTTCATTCATTCCACTAAATTGTTACCTGTGGTGAGCATGAGAAAACAATCTACAAGAGAATGATGGTCCGTTGAAAAATGGGACTATTTTTACTTAAAAGACAGAGAGGAAAAACATATATATGTATTTTTTTCATTTTCACATGCAAAGCCCAATGCCATGACACTAGGGTGTTGCTAGGGCATTGTTATATGGTTACTAGGATACTAAGAGTTTTTTTTGCAGTTTTGTAGGTGGTTGCTGACTGGTCAAGTTTGGGATTTTCTGCTCTCTAGATATGGCTCTTAACTTAAGTGTAAACAATATTAATACTTGTGTATTTCTTAAAGAAACAGTTCACCCCAAAAAATTTTTTTTGCTAGAAATGTACTCACCTTTAGGCCATCCAAGATGTAGATGAGTTAGTTTTTTCTTCAGATTTGGAGAAATGTAACATTACATCACTTGTTCACCAATGGATCCTCTGCAGTGAATGGGTACCGTCAGAATGAGAGCCAAAAAGCTGATAAAAACATCACAATAATCCACAAGTAATTCATTGCAGTCCATTAATTCATGTTTTATGAAGTGAAAAGCTACGTTTTTGGAAGAAACAAATATATCAGTTAGGGTTTTTAGGACTGTTTTAGCTTTTAAACGGTGCTTGATCTGAGCGTATTTCTCTCCTGATTCAGACGAGACAACTTTTTTTTTTTACTGGAGAAAGCAATATTATGGATAAAGGAATTATATTTTAGCGGGAAGTAATAGTTTGATGTTAAAAAACTCATTGATAGATTTGTTTCTTAGAAACATGCAGCTTTGTATAGCAATAAATTGATGGACTGGAGTGGTGTGGATTATTTATGGATTATTGTGATGTTTTTATCAGCTGTTTGGACTCTCATTCTGACGGCACCCATTCACTGAAGAGAGCAATTGATGTGATGCTTAATCGCTCAAAATCTGTTCCATTGAAGAAAAAAATGTATCTTAGATGGCCAGCAAATGTTCATTTTTGGATGAACTATTTCTTTAACAAATTGCACTTAAAAGTTGGTCAGTCTAATTTAAGAAGTCTCAAGGGGTTATAGAGGAGGGGTAGGAACGGGATGAGAAAGACTGTATGAACTAGTAATGGATGGTGGAGGTCTTGAGATAAAAATTCACATGCTTCAGTTTTTTTCTTCAATCCTGGCAGTGCATCAAAGATTGAGACTGTATATAGCTAAATTACTAATTACTTCAGTAGAAAGTGGATGGCCAAAAAGCCAGTCCGGTTCCTCACATGGGATTACAGAGGATTTGACCTATGAGAAGGATTACTCATGTCCTTCCACTTTTATCTGTCCTCTCCTTTACATGTCAGAGTTCTCACAGTTGTTATCAGCTGCTGTATGAATCAGAGTTTGTGCATGTATATAGATGAAGCACATCGTCTGGCTCCGCTGATCAGTGTTGATCATCATTCTGCACCTGTGATGGTCAGTTAGTCCCTGTGGTCACTGTCACAGCTGATATGGGGCAGCAAAGAAAGATGGAACTAATAATGCAGCATGGACAGAAGACAAAAGTTTGGAATCAGAAAGATTTTTGAAAGATATCAATATTTTTATTTTGCAAGGATGTATGAAATTGATCAAAAGTAACAGTAAAGACATTTATAATGTTCCAAACGATGTCTGTTTCAAATGAATGATGTTCCTTTAGAACTTTAAATGCATCAAAGAATCCAGCTTTTTTTTAAATAACAGTTTTCACAAAAATACTTGCCAGTTTTTAACATAATAATAATAGGAAAAGATTCTTAAGTAGAAAATCAGCATATTAGAATGATTTCTGAAGGATCATGTGACACTGAAGACTGAAGTAATGATGCTGAAAATTCATTCAGAAATAAATTACATTTAAAAATATATTCAAATAGAAAACAGTTATTTAAAATGTTTACAATATTACTGTTTTCATTGTTTTCAGTCAATAATAACTTTAATTGGATTTGTTCCTCACACAAAGCTGTGTGACTTCATAAGACTTTTAATATAATACATTTAGACTGCTATGCTACTTTTATTGTGCTGTCAGAATGTTTATTTAGTGTAAATAACAATAATATTACAATATCCAGTAGTTCTATCTCAACATAGCTAATCATTCTCAGGGATTTGTCACGCTGCCAGCATCTCAGTGGAAGAAATGCATCCCTGCTGAGGAAATCAGAGCGGATTCGCTTATTTTAGCACAACACAGCTGACACTTGCCCTCTGTTTGTTTGGACTTCGGTTGCTATCCTAAACATGCCAGATAACGTCTGGGAAAGGGTGACGGTACATCCATGGTGATGAGAGATTGGCTGATTACATTCTAAATAAATCAGCATGTATGTCAATAAACTGATCCCTTAGATCCAAGCATGCATAGAAGTGTGGGGCAATAGAATAAAAAACATGTTTGAACAGCTATTTAGCTCATAAATCACCCACATGCCCTTCATAAACACATTATCAGATGTGCAGATCAAGCAATACGATCTTTCTCACGCTTTAAATGACCAACGCTGGCACGGTGTGATGATGTATGCGTTTCCATTTGATTTTTGAGAAGGTCTCAGAATTGCTGATTGCTGAAGAGGATATAAGTAATCCAAGATGTTAAATATTCACACACACACACACACACACACACACACACACACACACACACACACACACACACACACACACACACACACACACACACACACACACACACACACACACACACACACACACACACACACACACACACACACAAGAATTTGACTAAACTTGCACACTATCTAAACAGATCTGAATTAGGAGTATGATCCGGCTTTCTGTTCTCAGAGGTCAAAGGTCACTCTGTTGAAACCATCTGCTTGTTTTCCACTTAGTCCTTTGACAATAATGGCCTAGAAGACAGATGAACTGTAACTCTGTAACCCTAAAGATGGTGTACTACAGCTCATGTGACTGGTTTACTCTTGTTAACACAGTTGATTTTAGGCTGGCCTGTTGAAGTTGAAAGGTTGAGAAAGGATGCTTTGTTTTAGGATTTGGGTTTTATATGGTTAAATTCACCATATGACACTAATGACATTTTAGTAATTGAGTAATGATGGAGATGTGGAGCTGGGAAGGAGGAGAGGTCGTAGGTCACTGTGGCACATGTGGCTGAATTATGTTGTGTGGCACTGATGACCTCTTGACCTCAAACTTCCATATCTGATGTCAGGAAGACCGCAGTTAAAAGTGCTGATCAATAAACTCAAGTATCAGGTTAACTTGAGACTGACCTGTATTAGAATAAGGACATTTTAATGTTGCATGTCTCTACAGAGAACTAAAGTGTGCAGAGTTTTGACGGAAGTGACACTGAAGTAGGTCTTGATGTAATTTCCTTCACTTTCTATCCATTTCCCTTTCAGATCTTCGGGGAGGAACAAGTCCGCATGACATCAGAGGGATCCGACTGCCGCTGTAAGTGCATCATGCGGCCTTTGACCCGGGACGCATGCGCTCGCTTGCGGACAGGAAGTGTGCGCGTGGAGGATTTTTACACGGTGGAGACGGTGAGTTCTGGAGCCGACTGTAAATGTTCCTGCACAGCTCCACCCTCCTCTCTCAACCCCTGTGAGAACGAATGGAAGATGGAAAAACTCAAGAAACAGGCGCCAGAACTGCTCAAGGTAGGCCATGTTCAATTTTTTTTTATTAAAATGTACCAAAGTTCTTGCATGATAACCATAGTTTAGGTTCTTTCATGCCCTACTGGCAAATTATTTGTTCTTGTTTTAAGAATAAACATCAGTCATTTGAAAATGGTATAAGCAAGAAATATATATATAATATATATATATATATATACATATTAGATGTGTTCTCTAAAAAAAACATGTTTTTATCTTAAAGTCCATGTTAAATAAAAATGGACTATATTTATTTTGTTAGCGCATTTTTCCGTTTCTGTGGTGAACAGTTCATCCATGCAAGTCAATCCACAAAAAAAAAAATTAGTTTGCCTTCATAATCTTTAAGCTCCTTCCCCGCTAAAATGATGGGCCTTCTCTGATGACATCAGTTTGACGGCTTGACGGCATGAGCGTGACATCCTTAACCACGCCCCTCCAACTGTCAGTCTTCATTTCTGAATGAAACGCCTACTTTACTACATCCAATCAATTCGCTTTAGAAAAAACAAGCCATGCCCTCTTGGAAGTACGTCACAATATGGAAGTAAAAACGGTCGCAAACATCCAGTTCACGCGACTTTAAGCAATTTTGGGTAAATGTATTTCATTTTATGTTTAGATATTTTACTGAACAATCAGACAAAAATACTGATTAAGCAAAATATTTTTGCATGCAACTGCAGAACTTTATAATTATATTTTAAAATGGAAAAAAATAAAATATAAAAAATAAAAGTCAAAAAAAATTATTTAAACACATTTGAAAACTATTACTACATATAATATAAATGGCACAGTTGTAATAAAATTAACATTATGATTTTTGCATTATGTTTGCTTACACAAAAATTATAGTTACTAGTAAAACCATGGTCAATTCTTTGTATTGATGGTCTAAAATTTGTCCTTTTTTATTTAAATGTCACTGATGCAGGCTAAAAATTACAACTTGACTCATTTAAACATTATTTATCTATTAATCAAATTCTGCATTAATAATGTTCTGCTGCATAACTTAAACCTGTTATTGTACATGTTTGCATTGCATTTTAACAATACTTAACGCTCTTTCAAAGTTATATTTAGTCTTTAGAAACCTAACTAAGTTTTTTTCTAAAACGTATGCATTATAATTTATTTGGACATTCATCTAAAATTTTTTAAAAGTTACTGCGTTTTCAGAACATCCAGAGAACATTTAAAAGTAACGTTCCCAAAATAATAAAATGGAATGTTCCCTTAATGTTCACATAACCAAGAAAAACAACAAAAAAATGGATGTTTTGTACATTCAGCAAAGTTTTCATAACTTAATGTGAACTTTAGCAAAAATCAATATGCACCTTCAAAGCACCCAGCTAACATTATTAAAACATTCATTAGAATATATTTCTATTAACTGGGTAATGTGTTTGACATTACTGAAATGCTACTGATGCACAACTGTGACAACTTGAAGAGAAGCAGGAAAGGAAGTGCTCTTTTTGAGGTTAACAGCACACTTATTCACTAGAGAATGTTCGACGGCAGAATCCATGTACGCGGCACACGCGTTCGCAAGTGTGTTTTTATAGCACTTGTCCTCTTTCCTCTGCACCATTCCTGTCTGGTTCACTCTTTTTTCTTTTTTGTCCATCTGTCTGAGCATTCCAGTCCATTTCTACACATTACACGCACACGCACACGCACACGCACGCACACGCACACGCACGCACACACACGCACACACACACACGCACACACACACACACGCACACACGCACACGCACACACACACACACACACACACACACACACACACACACACACACACACACAGAGCCGCATGACAATCCCGCCCGATTTGGTTCTGCTAAAGGCCTCAAAATCATTCAGCAACCTTTAGGCAGTATTTAAGCACAAAGGTTTTAATATTTCCACCTCAAACATTTGCTGATCTTGTGCTGTTGATCTCCAAACATGTGGCTCTGTTTTGACCTCGCTGCAGTTTCTTCATATCTGCTGAATTCACAAGAAGCCGTAAATAACCGTGACAGTCAAGCTGTTACACGACTGAACTCTCAGCAGCACACGTCAACAATAAGCATACGAGGACATCGCTCTCCTGTTGATCTTTTTCCTGTTCAAAAAAACTGTTTAAATCTAAACTAGTCTACATTCTTAAAAATAAAACCCAGCTAACAGAGAACTTTCTCAGAACTTTGGCTGAAGTGCCAAGGTTCTCTCAAAGTCATAATCCAATGTTCTTCCAGTAACGATGATAGAATGTTTGATGAAAGTTATGATAACAAAAGAGTTATTTATAAATCATTAATGGAACTTTTTCATTATCAGAACTTTTATGGAATGAAAAGTTTCCTCGGATGTTAAAGGTTCTTCACGGAACCATCAATGCCAATAAAGAACCTTTATTTTTAAGAGTGTAGCCGGTGGACCAGCATTTTTCTGCTAAATCTGGTTGACCAAAGCAGGAATAGGCTATATTAATCACTATTGTCAATCACTGACAAGACAAACTGCGATCATTATTGCTGTTTTGTTAACCTCATGTTTGACGGTCTGTATCTGTGTGTGCAGCTGCAGTCCATGGTGGACCTTCTGGAAGGAACTCTCTTCAGTATGGACCTTCTTAAAGTTCACTCGTACATCAATAAGGTGGTGTCTCAAATGAACAACCTAGAGGAGGTGAGTGTGATCGTACTGGCCAAGTGCGTGTGAACATACACATATGAACATTAATGAGCCAGGGCTGATTTAACTGGACTCAGGACAGTCTGTAGCTACCCACAATGCTCTGGCTAAAGTTATTATCCGTTATACCGCTCCACTTTGGCTTGAGGGATGGGGAAATAATGTGTGTGTAAGAAAGAGCAGGACAGAGAGAGGAAATGTCCAAAGGACAAAACCACAGTCATGTAATCACACTTATGCACTCTGTTTTTATTTCCAATTAAATTTTGCTCATTATCGGGTAAAGCTGGGCTAGAAATCTGCACCACGAAAGATTTACTGCATGTACAATGCAGGTCATTATCAAATACCTTAGTTATATAGTCTGAGAACACTTGTGAAAATGCTTCTGTTTTGCATTTCTGGGATTAGTAAGATCATTTTGTTTATAAAAGAAATGAATAGCTTTATTCAGAAAGAATTCTGAACAAAAATGTATCACATTATCATCATTTGTATAAAAATGATTAAGCAGCACAACTGTTTTCTACACTGATAATAATAAGACATGTTTTTGAGCAGCAGATCAGTATATTAGAATGATTTCTAAAGGATCATGTGACAATGAATACTAGAGTAATGATGCTGAAAATTCAGCTTTGCATCACAGTAATTAATTACATTTTAGGATATATTACAATAGAAAATAGTTGCTTTAAATTGCAATAATATTTCCCAATATTACTGTTTTTACTGTATTTTTGATCAAATAAATGCAGCCTTGGTGAGCATAAGAGATTTAAAAAAACATTAAAAAACCTCAATGACCCCAATCTTTTGAATGATAGTGTATTACATTGTATTATCAGCATAACAATTTGAGTAAAAAGTTGAATTGAAAGATGACCATTTAAGTTTTATGCAGATGCATTTATTTATACAAATATATTTAGGGCAGTTGTGTGATAAAGCTGTGTATCTCACCCAGATGATAAAGATGAACCTCTCTCGGGAGAATGACTTTGTGAGAGACAGCGTGGTGACTCTGACCAACCAGCTACGGCAGTACGAGAACCATTCTGACATCATGATGAGCATAAAGAAAGAGCTGTCCAATCTGGGCCTTCAGCTGCTGCAGAAAGACTCCCCCGCCTCGGGCCCTAAAAGCAAAGCTCAGGTAAGGGTCGTGACCTTTCATCTCTGACTTTAGCCATTTGAAACGATTGTGTTAAAAAGATACAAATTGAAGTTCTAGTTAATTTGCTATGCAGGAAATCCAAGTTGAGCTCATTGCAGAATATGCTCTGGTAGTATATAGAAAATACTGTGTGAGTTTGTAATATGAGACATTCTTATATTATTGGCAGCGGCTATTTACACTAAGTGAAAGCTATAGATTCTATTTACACTATCGTAAAACAGATTTTCTGCTGTTTATACTATACTTATTTGCAAATAGTGGCAATTATCTGCACCTCAGTATTGTAGTACATTGTAAAACAGTATGCAATAATAACGCATTAAGTGTAAATTTGAATTTTAATCGCTACATCTCCCATACACTTTATTTTCAAGTTTTTCTTTCTTTCATTTTTATTGAAAATAAACTTTTGATTTATTTCGATGAGATATGACATTTGAGATTTGAAAAGGGAGAAAAAAAGTTCAGCAAAAGGCGGATTTGAACCCGGGTCGATCGTGTCAAAAAGACTACGCTACACGATTTAACATCTACGCCACTGACGCTGATGTTTGATAGCCATATTTTGTAGTGTTGAGTACACCAATCACACGTTGGTGGGTGGAGTTAGTGTAAATAGCCTCTGCCAACAAGGCGGGCTATTTGCACTTAATGAAAATGGACACTGCGTGTATGATTACATACAGTATATGTAAGTGTTCATGGAGTTTTTAGGATGATATCTCTAACATCTGTTGAGCTAGAGATGTGTTATGTTTGTAGGAAACACTGGGGATACATATTAAAGATGCTTCAAAGTTTCCAGCAAAGAAACAAGTAAAAGGGAAACCTCCACCGAAGCCAGTGAAGGAAAAGCCGGCCAAGCCAAAGAAAGAGACCGCAAAACCAAACAAACCCAATAAACCAGAGCAAACAGAACTGCCCAGTAATACCAAACCATCACAGAACCAGCCAGGACTCATCCGGGGAATCACATACTACAAAGCCACCAAAACTGATGAGACGGGCAACCAAAAAGGTAAGACACAGCCAATTATATTCTCTATATACAAACCGATCCCCAAAGGATTTGGCATTTATTAAATACATTATAATTCTTTGCGGTACTAGCAGATTTAGTCAGATCGTGGGGACAGATGTTCACCAGTTTTGCCCCAAAAAGTGTAGATATGTCACACACCCAGAAACACACATTCTTATAAAGACAAACTTGTTTCCTTTGTGTTTCCCATAGAAGCACAGCTGCTTGTATCCGTGCCAGTCCAGACACACACATAATTTGATATTAGCACAGACACACTTTCATAACCCATAACACATGTGCACACATTCATATCCACACAGCCAATAAACTAATAGACAATAAACCAACAGACAATAAACCACTTCATCTCTTGAAAATGCGAAACAGTTTTCTGGTAGTATGACAAAGATCTGGTCTGGCATACAATTATTAATTTGGGGACTCCTGCACACACACACACACACACACACACACACACACACACACACACACACACACACACACACACACACACACACACACACACACACACACACACACACACACACACACACACACACACACACACACACACACACACACACACACACACACACACACACACAAACCTGTCCATTTGTAATCAGATGTGAGTATACGGTTCAGAGCAGAATACATTGTGAAATTAATTGTCTGTATAATATGAAAGCTTATTTCCACCCCAGAATAACTAATTTTGTCTCACAATTCAGAATTTGTTCTTTCTTGCAATTCTTAGTTTAAACTTCACAAATCATATTTTTTTTTATTATGTAAACTATGAAGAAGTGTAAAACATAAACCTGCAATTCTGAGAAGAAAAGTCTGAATTATGAGATAAAAATCCACAATTGTATTAAAAAAACATTTAATTCTGTAAATTAAAGAAAAACAGAATTGTGAGAAAAATTTTGATGCAAAAGAAAAAAGTCTGGATTGCAAGATGCAAACTCATAATTACGAATTTATAATTTACAGTTGCAAGATATAAACTTATAATTCTCAGAAAAAATTGAGCAATTGTGAGATTTAATTTTTATTCCAAGATGAAAATAAGCTTCCATAGTATCTTAATACCCACAAACACAGAGACAATATTTCACATGTAAATCTGCCAGATGAGCTGATGAAAAATGAAATTACACATTACACACACATACACTTTGCTATTTAATACTCTTGACGTATTTTGATTTTATAAAAAGCTAATTATAAATTTTACCAGTGCTAATTCTAACCCTAAAATAAAACTTTTTGCACCAAAACAACTGCATCTACTGTTTCAAATTAAGTTATTTTGATTCAGTTTTCCAATCGAGGAAGACCTTGAATGTCCTCAAAGGGAGGTTTTGCTGGATTTCTCTCTCTTTTGGGATATTTTGGCCCTAAACTATAGCCGAGCACACACACACTGAAGTCTCACATAATGAACATCTCACAGGGAAACTGAATCTCTGGATCTTGGGTCTTGATGATCCAGCACTCACATTAACAGGATACTAGTGTAGGACGCCAGCCAGAGAGCCAGTGACTTTAGAGTCTGAAATGACAGCCAACATGCACTAATGAATTAGCTACAGTTTCTGATGCACGCATGACATTCATATCGACTGCAGGGTTTCAACACAACCCAGCCAAATGTCTCCAATTCAACAGTGCTTCCATTCATTTTTGGCAGGCGGCCTCACTTCCTGGTTAAGTCCTAGATGGGTTCCTCTTGCCTGGCGGGCTCCATGGTTACCGCCATTTGTGATTGCGGCAGCACAGATTTTTTTCTTTGAATTATACAATAATGGTTCTGAAGGCAGCCCAATCAATGGCGTCTATAGTGACATGTAATGCGTTCTGATCTAATCTTGTGTTATCCATAGGCGTAACCTAATCACTGTTACCCAAATTGGGTCCTGACTATTTCGGTGCATGTTAGATACAATCACAAGGAATTTGATTAAAGCATAAATTACTGTAAACGAACGGCCCTTAGATTAGTCTGCACACTAGCTTTGGAAACGTCTCACGTTGCAGTTTTAGTTTGCAGATAAAAACCCAAAATAAGGTTAGAGTTTTAAAAATCTTGAGATGTTGTAAGTAATGTGCCACTGTGCCAATCTGTAGGTTTTATTCTGCATACCATTTAAAGCTGGATGTTGGATATTTAACAATATAAAAAGATATTCAAGATCAGGGGGATAAGATATAGAATTAAGAACAGTGGTTAGAGTCCTAGAGATGCTGTGTAAAGACACCTTTGATTTGCTGGTGTACGATTATCAAAAGAGGGTCACTTACAGTTTTAATGCACTTATCTGCAAGTGTTTGCTAAAAATGGTTTAATTGTCAGGTGATTTAGTCAAGTGATGATGCATTTTATTTACATGATGTTGAAAATCAGAGCACATCTTTTGTGTTGCAGGTCAAACAGATCCACAGTGGTTTCCATGCAATTCAACAATTTGAAAAGCATGTATCTATTGCAGCTTGTCAGACTAAAACAATAAAAAATATGCAAAATTATTATAACTTTGTTTAAAATTAGCTTTGAAACTCACACACACACACACACACACACACACACACACACACACACACACACACACACACACACACACACACACACACACACACACACACACACACACACACACACACACACACACACACACACGCGCGCACAAAACAAACATTTATTTATTTATTTTTGATATCACTACTATAGTGACTATTTGCAGACTGAGATGCAAATAACTACAACTTAGTATAAATAGTACATTATACATTATTTGCACTTAGTGTAACTGTAAATAGTATTTGTTGCTATTTGTACTTTTTATGTCTGGTTCTCAAACCCTTGGTAAAAGGTAAAATGGTATTTCAAACTCTTTTCAACGTGAAAGACGAGTAATTGATACCCAAAAAATAACCAAAACACCATTTCACAGACTTTTTGCAAATTCTCTGTGGAAGATTTTGAGTCTTAAATTTGATAAGTTTTGATTTGTTTTATGTTTTAGTCTTTTATAACCTACCATAAAGTGTTCTGTTTTTATTTTACTGGACTCTTTGCTGTTTTTCAAAGTGTTGGTTTTTGGTGAATTGCATGGAAATCAATGGTGAGTCAATCTGACCCCAACAGAACTGATGTTACCAAATGTTTACATCCTTTCCAAAACACATCTATGTGTTGAAACTTTGCATGCACATTCGTGACCTTAAATGAGAAAAAGTTACACAAAATGTCAAGGACAAAAACAAAACAAGAACACATATTTTACTTAGTGTCTTAAGCAATTAAAAAATCCAACGTGGGTTAAATGGATTGCATATTTTCCAGTTGTAAATCCTGTCTTTCCAAACTGAATGTACTGTAACACCGCATTAGTCAGAGTAGATGCTATTTTTCATTTGACTTACTTGACGAATGTCAACAAGTGTGTAAGAAACTTTTTTTTATATTTAATATTCTTTGGCACTTTTTCGAAACATCAGAGTATGTTTGTTTCAATGCCAATGTCATGGTTTCGATTCCTAGGGAATGCATCAAATTTGCTAAATGGATCTCTATCTGTATTTAGATCTTAGATCACTTCTAATTTTCATAACCTATGCTTTATATCCACTGAATGTTTATTGTCAGTTAAAATTGTGATTTTGTTTTAGTGTTTCATCAGTTAAAACAAACTGTACCTCAGAAGCCTTGTCTTTGTTCACATCAAATTGAATTTGACATCTCCTCAGACTAAGGTCTATTTAACTTTGTTAGCGTGTCTTGGCTATTGGGCTGGATTTGTTTGACTGGTTCAAGATAATGTATAACAGAGCTGTGATGGAGATTCAGTATGATCTGTCCTGACAGGAATGCAAAGCCAACACAAAAGCCGGCAGACCAAGCGTAAGTCAAGTAAATATGTTGTAATAAACATAAATTACTTTTACTATTAAATGCGATTTATTTTCGTCGTCCCACCCTGTGATCTAATGTACAGTAATCGAATCCAGTCTCTCGTAAATATAGCTTTCCCACAATCCCGTGCCACCCCAGCAGGTGCACTACCACAGTAAATATGACAAACCCTGGTGAGATCGAGCGTGTTATATGCTAAACATGAGAAACCAGGTGTGTTCATAAGTTTGGAGAGCAGTTTGACAAAATACTCACTCGAACGTCAACTTATAATACTTTGTTTTTAGATGCAAGTCATCTTGTCCTGGAAGTGTTGAGTAATTGGTGTAGAAACGGATTTAAAACTCAAACTTTGGCATGTCAACCAGTTTTATTGGCATTACAATGTTTCCAGAGACGTTATGTACCCACACAGAGCAGGTGCAGGAAATAAATAGGTCTGTGCTTGGCTCTTGTCTATTATTTCAGAATTTGTCAAGTCATATGCAATACCGGTCAAAAGTTTGGAATAATTTATATTTTTTGTAAGAAGTCTCTTATGCTCACCAAGGCTGCATTTATTTGATAAAAAAATACAGTTTTTTTCTATTTGAGTATATTTTAGAATGCAATTTACTTTTGTGATGCAATACTGACTTTTCAGTATCATGACTCCAGTCTTCAGTGTCACATGATTCTTCAGAAATGATTCTACAGTAATATGCTGATTTGCTACTCAACAAACATTTCTTATTAATATAGCGATTATACTGAATCAACCAAATTTTGCCATAAGTTAATTATATTGAGTTTCTACGATATAAATCTATTTTAGAAACTTAATTTCCTGTGAAGTAGCTTTGCAACGATTTGCAAGCGCTATACAAATAATCTTGAATGGAATTGAATTATCAATGTTGAAACTGTTATGCTGCTCAGTTTCTGTTTTCAATGTTTAATTTAAGTGTGAAATATGAGGTGATTTTAATCTCTCTCTCTGTTTTTATGTTTCAGGTGAAGAGAGACCTGATGAAACAGATACGTTGCTTGAGGTAGAGGTAGAGGAAAGTAACATATTTCCCGACACCTTAGCAACAGAGACAACCCCGGCAACTGTACCCACGACAATAACAACAACAACCACTCCTCCCATAGCAACAACAACAACCAGCAGAACAATATACAGAGAGGAGCGACCGGCTCCAACCATTACACTAGTGCTGGACAATACCAGTAACAACTCATACATTGCAGGTACGGTAGATTTCAAAACAATATTATGATCATTCGTAAATATAAAAAAAACTGTCTAAAAATTCACATGGAATCAACACTTTCTAAAATACCGGTAGTAATGTTTTCCTGTGTATATTTACAATGAAAGACATTTAATAGAAAAGTAGCACTACAAAAATTATCCTAAATTAAAACCAAGACAAAAAATTATATTGGTTTGAAAACAATGTAAACTGAAATGAAACAATGCAAAGTAACTAAAACTAAACTTTGAATAAAAATGAGCAAGAATACATGTTTTGGCAGTTGAAGAGCACAGCTGTGAAGGGACGCTGGCCTCCGTTGATCTGCCGGTCAAGCAGCACAGTTACGGTAGGAATGAGGGCGCATGGATGAAGGATCCCACCGCCAAGGACTCCAAAATCTACGTCACCAACTATTACTACGGCAACAACCTTGTGGAGTTCCGGAACTTGGACAACTTTAAACAGGGTGTGTAAGATAATTCATACTTAATGCTGTTATTTATTGAATGCAGCTGTCTAGAGATAATATGACATCTGAGGCAATACCTTTTGTGTGACTCAATTCACAGAGGACACTGCGTGTTTTGAATTAAAAGGTCTTCATATTGTTTTTAGAAAACAATGATAGGGATTTTCTTTGGATAAGGTTTGGATTTCTGCATAACTGTAAATGTGAATGGTGTCAATGTCTGTGCTTGAGATCAAGCCAGTTTGTTTTTGTGTCTGGGTGTGTGCTGCTCAGTGATGTGTGTGTGTGTGTGTGTGTGTGTGTGTGTGTGTGTGTGTGTGTGTGTGTGTGTGTGTGTGTGTGTGTGTGTGTGTGTGCGTGCGTGTGCATGTGGTGTGTGTGCGTGCGTGTGTACTTCTGAAAATATTTCCTGTTAAGACAGAGCTAAGGGAGTCATACACTGATTTTTTAGGGGGCAACAATGGCAGCTTTGGCTCGCTTGGCAAGATAGGCAAGATAACCGTAGAGGGAAAAACATTTTTTTTCTAATGCATAATTTCCTTTTTTATCTACAGTCAAGTTATTATTTATTTATTTTGCATTTAAAATCTACATTTTACATTTAAAATTCCTCGGTTTTGTGGGTTTATGTTTGGGTGTGGTCACATTAACTGTTGTTTTGCCAATTGTGGCATGCAAAATCCAGTTGTTTCAATAGGAATCTATGCAACTGGGAGTTTTGCTTGAAGCTGAAACATTTGCCCATGCAGATTTCTCAACAGGTTCAAGTTGAGTGACTGTATCTAATAGAAAACTGCTTGGTTTGAATATGACTTATGCATGAGCTGTGCTTTATAAATCCCTACTCAAGAAATTTTTTTGCTGACTAAATTTAGTTATTGTCTGCATTTTATCCACTTCTCTCTCTTTTCCTGGCAGGCCGTTGGAGTAACCTGTACAAGCTGCCTTATAACTGGATCGGAACGGGTCATGTTGTGTACAGAGGAGGGTTTTACTATAACCGTGCCTTCACGAAGAACATCATCAAATACGACCTCAAGCAACGGTTTGTAGCTGCCTGGGCTCAGCTCTACGACGTCGTCTACGAAGACACCACACCTTGGAAGTGGAAAGGCCACTCTGATATTGACTTTGCCGTGGACGAGAACGGACTTTGGGTCATTTACCCATCTATTGACGATGACTACGGACAGGCCGATGTCATTGTAGTCAGTAAACTAGATCCCAATGACCTGTCTGTGAAAAAGGAGACCACGTGGAGGACGAGACTGCGACGAAATTCATTCGGGAACTGCTTCATAATATGTGGCGTCCTGTACGCGGTGGACATTTACAATCAGCGGGAAGGGGAGGTTTCGTACGCATACGACACGCTCACGGGGTCTGAGGCGTCTCCGCGTTTACCGTTCATTAATGAATACGGGTTCACCACACAAGTCGATTACAACCCGAAAGAGAGGGTTCTGTATGCCTGGGATAATGGACACCAGGTCACCTACAACATCAAATTTATAGAGCAAGAAAATAAATAAAATCAGACTTTATCAATCTTATCTACTCAAAGCAAAAGCCACGTCCTGATGGTAACTGCCTCATTGGTTCCACTGAAAAATGGTCTTTTGAAAGGGTTCATCGTCTCCTAATGTACATCAACAGACATTTGTTAGAGATTATATAAGAGCACAGGGATTACACAACCGCTGCTCTAGAAATCACTACCAGATCTAGAATCCCGTCGAACGAAATCTAAAGGCCCTTTCACATGATTCACGTCAAAATTCCCAATGCATTAAACTCTGTGGAGCGAAGCTACTCTCAGCTACTTGTTGTGCACAGGTTGACCTATATCGACACATTTTGAATTAGCATACAATTACACAATGCTTAAAGTTAACCAATTTCATCTTTCATTCCACATGCCGCTGACATTTTTAAGCATGATTATCGAAAAATGTGTATAACGTTCCTTTTTTTGCTGCTTAAAATAGGACGGGTTTTCGAATTTGCACATAACACTTGTCCTGATATCCAATTAAGTTCTAATACGACTCATGTGAAAGGTGCTAAAGTGTACACAATTGACCCTTCGCAAAGACCTGATGCTGTTGTTACATCCGACAAGCCATGGCGGTCTCACACCACACATCATGTAGCGTCTCATTTTTAGCGGCACATGAACCGATCATCTCTTTCTCTTTACTAGTTATAGCATGAAATAAACATGAAAGAACATCAGAAGGTATCTTGTTTCAACCGTAGCAAGACGACAATGCACACCATTTTTCAAGTTCAAGTCCACTGATGTTAAAATACTCTCTTGCCTGGTTTGTTTGTCCGACAGAAATGGTAGATTCGGCGTTATGATTGGACAGATCGCCTGTCAATCAAACTCCCTGCGAAGGGTCAATTACAGATTCTAGACCTTTTGAGATCATTTTAATCTCTATTAAAAAGTCCTTATAAATGTTTACATAATTTACACTGTCCTAACCAGGCATGCTGCAATAAAGCAACATCAAATAATACAAAATAAATCAATAACATTTTTGCGTATAATAAATTTGAATAATTAAATTTAAATATTAAATTAATAAAGTAAATCATAAAACATTATAACTTTACTTGAGAAGCATCCCTGCATAAAACTTTTTTTTATGGATTAGATCTTAAATACAAGTGTATTTTGTCTAATAACTCTTACATTTTTACCTGTTTTAAGTGTAAAAAAAGTTTTGAAAAAGTGCAAAAATCTGTTGCGGTAAGACAAAATACATTTATATTTAAAATAACATGTATTTTGCTTCTCCAATGAATTGATCTTGTTTAAACGATATATATTCTATATGACCTATAACAGGTAAAATAGACAAAAACATATATTGAGAAAATGACACCTACCATAGCATCTCACTGGTCTGAAATCCTGCTGGTGACAAATGTCTTACTGGTCAGGACATGTGTAAACCATTAAGTTAAGAGTTTCGTGACTTGCTCTTCTTGAACACAAATAAAAGCTTGTCATGCCAACCACACCAACAACATAACATAACCTCATGTTTCATGTACCTGTAATGATATTTTATAAACATAACAAGCATTCTGAAGGAAAATTGATATATGTTTTCACATCAAGAATGTGCCAGAAAATAGTCTTCCAGTGTTTCGGCCCATATAGCCTCAGCGGACTGGTAAAGCATGACATCATAATGGAGAAAGAATGCGTTGTGTGCTAAAGAGAGCGTATGATTATGTTTGGAAGTCTCTTTAATGACTGGGGGGATTCAATCTTTTTGTACTTGGAATTTGTGATTAATCAGCAGGCAGGTCATGTGAGGAAAGCCTGTGTGACGCATGGGCACGGATACATATGTATAAACAGTTTAATGGTGTTAAGAATGTTGTTTTAAAGCAGTTTGTCGTCCTCGTGCCCTCTGTAAATAGCAGAATATTTTGTATTTGTTTTGATTGAGTTTTAGAAACACAATCTTCCCAAAAGGAAGATATTTTTAACTCTGTCAATGCAGCATGTATGATTTTAATAAACTCTAATTGGATTTTGTTAAATGTGCATTTGGTATTGTGAAATATATTTCTAAACAGATTAAACAGACTGCTGGGATGGAAGTGGGAGTAGTTTCTGGTTTGTGGGATTGACATCTAAAGTGACCTCATTTATTCTCTTAATGCATGTCACTGGTCTTATTGTGAATGCTTCATCCGTGCATTTTCATATTTGTTTTTGCAATCTTTAATCAAAATGTAACTTGTTCTTCACTTTCACAATCCAATCAACAACCTATGGATAAAATCAAGTCTCACTAAGTTTTCTTTTTCGTTTGATAGTTGTTTCACTCTGAAATATGTCCCATTACAGCAGTAAAGTCAGTTGCAATTTCCTTTTCATGAATCACAAATATTAGATGAAAAACAACCCTAATAAAAATGAAAAAGCAATCTGCAAACTTGCTGTTCTGACATTGGCCATTCACATAATTCATGCAAATAAGATTTGTATTATTAATATTATTATTTTCATAATCCAATCAACAACTTCTTTTATAGTTGTTTCACTCTGAACAAATATCACGTTGTGGCAGTAAAAGCGGTTGCAACTTCTGCCTCATATCTATTTTTTTTTTTAAATGTACACGCTTTATGATATTTAACAATAAACTGTTACAAAAAATTGCATTGGTTTTCAGAATTGTACTAAGGCAGGCAATGAAGGGTGTTACATACAATATAAATGCTTCTTCATTATGACAATTAGAGTTCCCTTTGACTGCAAACTTGGATCTAATTTGCTTAATTTTCTCTGATGCAACAGTGTTTACAGAAAATAACTGGCTGCACATGGTCAAAATGCAATTATAATCGTTTTTGACTTAATATTTAACACAATTTTAATACACGAGAAAATGACTGCTTGATTTATTCATGCTGCAGTGCACGCTGGGAACCCGATCACTAGTATACTGGACATCACACTATTACAGGTAATCTGTAAATATACAAGAGATCACAGTAAAGCAAACACAGATAATCACTGTGATTCTACAGATCAGTGCTGTTACATCAGTCATTATATAGTGCTGTGAGGATCTATAGGACTGAACTCAAAGGGTGTGTTTTGTGGGCCTATGCTGCAGTGGTTAGTGTTCTTGTCAGTGGATAATTGGGCCGTTACTGTGTTTTGTTGTTTTTGAGCGGTTTTCTCTCTCTGATGGGCGGTTCTGTGTTGTAGTCCAGTGTTTTTGGCAGTAGTCGCGTCTGTAAATCATTTAGATTAACTCTGCGGAAGACAAGAGTAGCTCGTTTTAATAACTGTGGAATGATGTTATGGAGAACAAAACTGTAAAATCTGTAATCTGCAATTAATCAAACTTCCCATGGAGAGAATCAGGCAGCGGATGAGAGACGTGCCTGAAAGCACTTTATGGTTTTGGCTGGAGCTACGGATAGTTTGAGGAGGAGAGAGAAGACACTGGTTTCTCAGATACAAGATAATGTGAGAATGTTTTAACAATTGCTGTTAATAATTCACACATGGTAACACTACAGATGTTTTATAGGCAGGGTTATTTCCGTTAAATAAAAAAATAAAAAATCATTAAATTAAATTGAAATAGGCATTAAATTAAATAAAACTAAATAAATCAAAACTAAAACTTAAAATAAATTGTATAAAATTACTACTCAAAATGACTAACAATGAAAAAAAAAAAAACAAATTGTATACTAGTTTGTACATTCATATTAGTATACTAAAATAACTGTTTTCTGCTAATGCATTGCCGACAGTGCTGGAAAACCCAGGTCCGACCAGATTAAGGAACATGAAAACTGTTTTTCGTCGGACTACAGTGCTCTACCAGACCTCATGTTCTGCTGACACATACATCCAGGCCACATATGTTTGTGTGCATTTGTTAAGGCCTCAGAGGGTTTAGGGGTTAAAACTGAGCCCCAGATTAGACAGAACAGAGGGAACTCACTCTCGTTATCTAGCATCTCATCCTGTGGTATTTGGGTTGGGGTAGTAGGGGTTAGTTAGCTATAGTGCTCCAACTGTGCTTCTACATACAGACACCAAAGTGTCATATGTTATAATTGAATGGCCAAAAGCAACAATCCATATAGGGCTTCCTGAGGTTAAGTGCTGCTTTGATAAATTACATTTGTGATTCTGGTTTCTGGTTCATCCTCAAACCAAGACTGAAGGTGCACCCATTCGTTTCAATACTGTTGTTGTTATTGGTAACTAAAACTATTACATTATTTGCATTAATTTAAGTAAGGCTGAACATTTTTTTTTAATTAAAACTTAAACTTGAGACCGATTCTGACGGTAATTGTTTCTCATATGGATGTCTGTAAAAAAAAAATAATAATAATACATATCACCTCAGTGATAAAACTCATGGATTCGAATGGAGGAGCGAGTTCTGTGATCCTACGAACCTGGAAACGCGCGCTGCTCACGTGGCCAGTCACATGATTGTCTGCTGTAAATAAAATGTATTTTATTTACAAATGTATTCTTATTATTGTGACGTGACATGAGATATGTGGCATAAGTATGGTTACCCATACTCGGAATTTGTGCTCTGCATTTAACCCATTCTAAGTGAACACACACACACACACACACACACACCGAGAACACACACCCAGAGCAGTCCCGGGGAGCAGTCGGGGGTTGGAAAATGTATTTAAAAATACTTATGCCAAATGTATTCTTATTATTCCAAGCATATTTTATCATATATAATCCTATTTATTATTTGATTATTTAAATCTCCTGTTTAAAAATAGGAAAATAGACGTGCTATAATTATACGCGATTTATATCTGTTTATAATACACATTTTAAAATGGTATTGCATACTTGTCAGGTGTCTGGCCTGCCAGATCAGAAATTGCACCATGCAAATGTTTGCGGCATCATAATTCCTCAGTAAAAAATAAATAAATTACAAAACAATTATATATATATATAAAATATATTTGTATATATTTAGTGCAGAAGATACAGTCAGATTTATCTTAAAGAGAATTCCTTGATTCGGAGTGAAAGCATCCTCAGTGTTTTAATGTGCCCAATCCAAGCCAAACACAAGGAAATGAGGAGCTTTAGTTTGGAGCTGATCTTGATGTCAGCATATCAGCAATTCTTCATGGATGCCCAGAAATGGGAGAATCTTCAAAATAAGTAAACTATTAAGATTCTTTTCTCCAATTTCCGACGTTTCTTTGCCTTCATGGGAATATGAAAGTGACTCTCTTCTTTCTCACGTTCTCTTTGTCTCTGGAGCAAATTATGAATATCAGCTCTAAATTAAGAAACTTAAGGAGGCCATGCTCTTTGAATTGTGTTTTTAAGCATGGCAGTGGAAGATTGTATTTGGACTTGTCCCAGGAGAGAAGTCTGAATAATAGCAGGATATCCATGCAATAACAATGACTGTGCTTAAAGGGAAAATCAAATACAAATATTGTTTAAATTAAAATGAGTCGTTTTTCTCCCAGTACCTCAAGTCTTCAGAGGGAGAGAATGTGAGTATATTTTTAAGAGGCATCTGAAGGGTTTTCAGCTCTCAGCGGACCTTGGTTATTCAGTCCACAGCAAATACTATTCTGCAAATATCTGTGTGTATCGCAGCTCAAACACTCACGCTGTCCTTCAGAAGCAGATAAGAGAGAGACTCAGAAACAAAACAACGGAGTCTTTCATTATCCGTCTGGAGCTGGAGGCGAGGAAAGATCTGCACATGGACAAACCTCTCTCACACACAGATGAATGCAAAACACACACATGCCACAGACAGTGAGTGGAGATGATATCTCTCCCTGATATGTCATTGTTGTGGGTCACTACTGTCTCAGGAAGATTTTATTGTTAATAGACAGTGATTATGAGTGCCATTACGAAGATTGAAATACTTGGTTTGATGGTTTCTTTGTAGTAAATCAATGAAATGAGTTTTTGTACATGGATGGATGGATGGCTCAGATCTGTGGTAAGAAGCAGATAACAGATTGAGAGTGAGAGCAGATCATGTGCGCATGTGTGTTGGATTTTCACACAGTGTTCATCATTATTGATGTGCATCAGAGCTTTCTTTGTTTTAATAATCAGATTGGCTCGCAGATAAATGGTCTCTGAGAACTGAGATGTTATTCTTCTCTCCATATGAGCGCAACAGTGATTAACTGTGTTTGCTTGCAACATCACAATACTTTGCTCTGACCTTTTTGGAAGTTATTTGTAATTGTTTAAGAAGATGCCTCAAAAAAGCATATGGACACCTCAACCACAAACAAACAAATAAATAAATAAAATAAAAAGTGAGCTTCTCAAATGAAACGATTCAAATTATTCTTTTTTTTAAAGATAGAGCTGGCACACGTAAATAAAATAGATAAATAAATATTTGTTATTTAAATATATACATTTATTTTTTTTAAGTTTATAAACACGTATATTGTATTTAAAAAAGATTTTGAATAAATGTAATGTTCAAAACGATGATCAAAGGTATTGTCACACAATGTACTGGACATACTTGTCTTGGCCCCGCCTCTTTATTGAAACTGTGTATTAGCCCCTCCCCTCTGTCAGTGACAAGCCACCTTTTCAGATCTCTAGGGAAATATATCCATTTAATATATTAATACTTCACTCAATACAGAGTCATAAATGAGACTCAATTAACCTGTTACATTGCCACACCAACCAGTAGAGTTCTGCTGCATTATCATCATTACTCACGGAGACGCTGGTCAGCACCTCCACCCGGCCATCCATTAGCTGATGAAGTGTATGATGACATGAAGTCCTCCAAAATCTCAATCAGATGTCTGGCTGCTCATCCATGAAATCCCCAGATCCAGCGCAGTGAGAGATGGGATGAGATGTGAGATGTGTTTGTTTATATTATTTTGGTCCAGGTTTGTTGTGGGATGAAGGATCTCACTGTAAAATCTATAGCAAGGAATTACAATTAAAAGAAAACTCCATAAGCTCAGGTTAGATCAGAAACAGACAGATGTTAAACTTGGTGGTCCAACACTAATTCAAATCAGAACTAACATCACATTACTCTGCAGAAAGAGACAAACCTATGGAGGAAATATAGATTGTGTAGGCAAAGCTGTTAACTATATGAAGTGCTGTATTATGTTAAACGGCCTGATTTCCCCTTTAGTGCTAAACTTCAGGGTGTTTATCATCCCACGATATTTGTAGTATGGAGATGAATGAGATAGATAGATAGATAGATAGATAGATAGATAGATAGATAGATAGATAGATAGATAGATAGATAGATAGATAGATAGATAGATAGATAGATAGAATAAGATATTGCAACATTAAACAGTTGCAGTTTTATCAAACCCAGATTGCAGCTTTTTGCTAAACTAATGACTATGTTCTTTTACTAAAATTATTTCAATATATTTCACAGAACTGAATGGAAAATCAACTTTAAATTTAAAATCTATTTTTAAACCAGTTTTTTATGACATTAACCATCACTTGAATCATTCAGATCACAAAAATCCCATTTATGGTCTTTATTTTTATTTTTTATTTTTATATAACTTCACCCATATTTCAAAGTTTGCACAATTCTTTTGCAAAAAATAAAACAATGTTGTTGACATTTCAGCATGCTTCTGCATTGAAAACAACTGAAACACCCACTTTCCACTTGTGCCAGCCAGCTTGAAACACATATACACACATATACACACACACACAAAGAGAGAAAATAAAGGCTTTATCTTCACCTATTAATGAGCGGTTCATTAACTGTTTATCGTCTGTTTAATGGGTTTTATTAACTGTTTATTTAATGTTTACTGGGTGCCCCAGGCAACATGCAGCTGGTACTGTCACTTTCTTCACTGTTGTGTATCTGTAACACTTTCCTTTTGTATCCCTTTCCCCCTCACTGACTTTCCTTTTATCTCTCCATCACATTCCCATGTCCTTCATTTCTCACTCATTATCTCACTCCTTCAATCTTGCTCAGGCCATGGCTTGTTAAAGGCTATGTGATTAATTAGCTCATGTCACGCTCTATTCTTTGTTACCGGGAACAAAGAGCTCTTTACGCCGTAGATCAATGCATACTCTCTTTTAAGCGTCACACATTTATACTCATTCTCTATCTCTCCCTCAAACTGAACACAGGCTTGTGGAGCGATTGCCAAATGCACAAACATGTATAATGTCACTGGCTTTTAATGCACACTATACATGCACATTGGTTTGCTTTATGTAGGCTAGCTGACAGCAAAAAATATGAGTAATAACTTAGGGCACATAAAATGCCACGTTATATAATTTATCAAAATCAAAATAAATTGTGTGTGAGTGTCTTCCCTCCTGTGTGCCAGCTGTTGTCCCCAGAGATAGAGGCTGTGGCCCGTAAACACAAAAGAAACACTCCTCAGCTGGCAGCCCTGCATAGCAACAGAGGGCTCAAGCCCATTATTAGCCCCTGCTGGTTGATTCTATAACTACATCTAGTTTTTAAAAAGCATATACATGCATATTTAACAATATATTATGATATTAGCTATTCTCTAAAGTGCTCCTTTTTCTAGATGAATGATCTTATGGACATTGAATGACTTTCCTGAGGTAAATATGACGTCGTGTCATATTGTTCACAAGTGGTTTTATTAACGTCTTTCCGCGATTAAAACACTACCTCAGTGAATACATGAGACATTTCAGTAAGTTATGGTGTATCTTATTGCATTTGACATGCATTAATGTTTATTTAATTCTTTAAACAGGGTTAAAGAGATATGCCGCTAAAAAAATAGGCCAAATTAATCTAATAATCTCTTAATTAAAATAAAATATTAGTTAATCCATCTCTGATAATCCCGGGTTACTGTAGTCATTGGTCACACAGGTTTGTTTACACATTAAACTCGCAGCCACAACATATTATCATGTTCCCACGAGTTAATAAGACGTTCCCACAAATTAATATCTTGTGGCCATGACATATTATCAAGTTAATATGTCGTATACACGACAAAACTAAGTGAACCGAACATGTCCCCTCCCAGTCACCGTAGATCAGAAAGATCTCGTCAGAGAAAAGTCAAAGTATCTCTCTTCATTCTTAAAGGGAAAGTTCATCCAAAAAATTATATTTTTTTGTTCTAAACCCGTAAGATGGGTTTTTGTTTGTATGTTGTGATGCTTGTTTGTTGTTGTATATTGCTGGCTGTGAAACAAATTGCCCTTCGGGGATAATAAAATTTGACCTACTAACTAACTAACTAAGATATTTTTGATGAAATCAGAGAGCTTTCTGATCCTGCATAGACAGCAACGCAACTACCACTTTCAAGGCCCAGAAAGGTATAAGGACTTTGATAAAATAGTCCATGTAACTTCACTGGTTCAACCTTAATTTTATAAAGCTTTGAGAATACATTTTGTGCGTGCAAATAAACCTACAAAAAAATAAAAAACGACTTTATACAACAATTTCTTCTCTTTCGTGTCAGTATATGACTTTCATCAAAAATATCTTCATTTGTGTTCTGAAGATGAACATAGGTCTTACAGGTTTGGAACGACACGAGAGTTCGTAATTAATGACTGAATTTTCATTTTGGGTGAAATCCCTTGAAATGGGTTAGGGGTGAAATCTGTGTAAATGTTGTATTAATTAAAATACAAGAGTAAATGGGAGCCAAGAACACAGATCTGCTCCAAACAGTCTCGCTGGACCCACAAATCCTGCATAAGAACAAGGGAAAGAGTCTTTCTTCCTTTTAAAATTACAATAAAATAAAACTAAAATCTTGTCTTCATACATTTTAATTGAAAAATTTCATTTCTTCAACATAATTTCATAATTTTACAACAGAAGCATCATAAATGGCAAGCCAGGTTATATTGTAATTTATTTCCCTGGACAGTGAATTAATAATCAGAGAATCAAACCATCTCTGATAAGAGCAGAAAGGCTGCAGGAGAAGCCGCAGAAGTGAGAGTGTGCGGATGAGAGTGAGTTATTTCCTGCAGATGATTCCTGTTACTACACTTCTGCATTGCCTGGAGGCCATCTGCTGCGTTTAACATATACTGAACCCAAAAACAACCTCTTTCTGTTTATCACATCCTGCTTCATGGGGAAATAAGATACTTGATTGACAATTTGATTGACAATTTCTTTTTATTAATATGAAGGGATCTTTTAAGATCCTGGACCAATGGTTGAAACACACACATGTGCACATAGACATACCATCATAAAGCTGCACAACACATGTAGAACTAGACAGGCACGCAACTGAAGATTGAAGTACACACACAGAAAGTACACACACACATACACCTTCCTCTGCATTCATCCTGAAGCTTTAGTATTTCTGAGCTGGATGGTGCCAAACTCATTTTAGGTGTCAGGTTCAGCTGGGATGGGAGTTTGTGACAGATACTTGCTTCTTTAATTTCAGTGGTGCAAAAATAAATGTTCACTGGGCAGCGATTAAGTAGTCTGTCAAAGAGAGCGTCATGGGGCTGTTTGTATGGGGGAAATTATCTGATTGTTACTGTGGGATTTTCAATCAATGTATTTTTTTCTCTTAGAAGCCTAGCTTCTCTTTGCTGTTTGGTGATTGGTCGAGCTGTCAAATGGGCGGGGCTTTGCAACCAACAGCCAAAAGCTGCAACAGTGATGTATTTAGAAATACAGTAGGTTCAAGTCTGTTGCAACATTTACTTTAGTGTTCGTAACATTGTCTTTGTCTACTGATATTGTTAATATTGCAAAAATAAATGTATGAGATTTAATAATTTTTGAGAATTATATTATATAAATCACATAAAATTATTTATTATAATTATTTGATGGAGCTTTGTGCATGGTATCCACCAAAATATAAAATTAATACATATATAAAATATAAAATATTATATATAGGCACAAATATATTTATGATTTAATAATCACATTAAATAGATAGAAATTGACAGTAAAGACTTTCACATTGTTTCACAAAATATATATTTCAAATACATAAGCTTCTTATTCATCAAAAAATTATAAAAAAAATCCATCATTTCCACAAAAATATTAGGAGAGACTGCCATTTTCAACATTGAAAATAATAATACATTTTTCTTGAACAGAAAATCAGCATTGATTGGAAGTAACAATGCTGAAAAATCAGTTTTGCATCACAAAAATAAATTATATTTTAAAATATATTAAAATAGAAAACAGTTCATTTAAATGAAAAAAATGTATGAATGAATGAATGAATGAATGAATGATGCATTTATATAGTGCTTTATTGTGTATTGCTGTACACCCAAAGCACTTTACAATCATGGGGGGGGGGGTCTCTCCTCAACCACCAGCACAGTAATATTACTATTACTATATACTATTAATTACACAATGTAAATATATAAATACACACACACACACACACACACACACACACACACACACACACACACACACACACACACACACACACACACACACACACACACATATATATATATACAGCATATATATAAACAATACAAAAATCCCTCCTTCAAATGAACATCAAACAGCCAGCATTGTTGAGCATGTTTGGAATTATACACAGAACTGAACTGAGTCTAAATTTCCTTGATATATTTGTCATATAACATAACCACAAAAACACTTTGCTCTGTTTACTCTACAGTCATACATCCATAAGACACACGCCAGATTCTGGGCTCCGTCTTGGCTTTTGTTTTTGACATGGGTGTGTTTGGCTGATGTTTGAGCATAAGGTATGTGTTTGTGTATAGACGTTTGTAAAGTAATTGGCTAGTCGAAAGAGTTTTAGATCAATCTATCAATTAGCTAATCCCCCAGAGAAAATCTTTCTGTCAACAACACTAATTAATTAGCATCGAGCCGTATAGTGATTTGGGAAGGGCAGTAATCGTATATCATGTCGCACTAAAAGGATTTGTCATTTTTCCAGCTCTCCAAATCAATTGTACATGCATGTCCCAGCCAAAATAAAGACGCTTTATTTCAGAAATGTGAGATACTCCATTGTTCAAAGGCAACATGGGGGATTTCCAGAGCGGTGGGCGTAGAGAGGGGAATTTCCTTCTCTGAAAGCTGGAGTGTGTATTTATTGCCTGATGTGTCTCACTTTCATTTTAATAGCAAAAAAATTATCTCATCCAATAAAGATTAGGGTATTGCAGAATGCGCAATGCGGGATATGTGACTGAAAGAATACATAATAAATAACTGTAGAATGTTATTTATACATCATTCATGGAACATTTTTTCTGAAACATTTTAGCTGGATGTTTTTATGTTACTACTTGTTTTAGAACGTTCAGAGAACATTCAAAAGTAACATTACCATGCAAAATGATAATGGAATGTTCCTTTAATGTTCGTATAACCAAGAAAATAAAATCCAGAAATAATGTTTTTGTTCTTGTTGTAGAAAGATTATAATTTCACCTGTAAAAAAACTGTTAATTGGTTCTAGTAAGTTCCCTTACATATGATGAAAAACTGTAATAACGACATTTAATGTATTTAATACTTTTAAATTCCATTTAAGTTTTCTATAAAATATTGTTAAATGTAGTTTTCAGAAGTGAAAAAGACTTCCCTTATATGTTACAGTGAATAACTGTAAATTGAGATTCACACTTACATTTTTTCATGTTCATGTTTCTTCATAGTGTTTTCTTATCAATTATGTGCATTAGTGTTATTATCTTATGTTGTTGAAGGAAAGTTTATTGCATGAATTGTGTCATGTGTTTAACTATATGGTTTTGTATTTGTGAGCTCCTTATACATATTATTATTTCCCTCAGTTTGTGTAAAACTACTTGTGATGAAAATTGATTCAAGGTCAATATGTAAAACCTAAAATGTTGATATCCCCCCCCCCAGTAAATGTACATATGTGTTTACAGTTAAAACACATAGCCTGTTTTAACTGTAAATTTGACCGTTTTTTACAGACACGTGACCAGCTGTGTGTGTGTGTGTGTGTGTGTGTGTGTGTGTGTGTGTGTGTGTGTGTGTGTGTGTGTGTGTGTGTGTGTGTGTGTGTGTGTGTGTGTGTGTGTGTGTGTGTGTGTGTGTGTGTGTGTGTGTGTGTGTGTGTGTGTGTGTGTGTGTGTGTGTGTGTGTGTGAAAGATAAAAAGGATCAGGTGATGATGGTCATTAACTCATAGCCCTGCTGATTCTGTAGTCACAGGTCATTCACCTGATGCCCTCCAGACAGACAGCATGCTGGGAAAGCATGAGCATCTACATCAGCCAAGCTAACGGAGCACAAACATCAGTCTGGCATACGCTTCACCCACACACGCACATACTGCAGGATACATTTTAGCTGCTATACTTGAATACTTTGAAGAATGTGGAACATATCTGATTTTCCACAAGGCCATCAACCTTAGTGTAAGATCATAGTGTGTATTTATGAGCGAAAGAGAGAGGGTACTACTGTACAGACCACAAAAGACAGCCACGCTCTTATCTAAAGTGACTTCCAGTGCATTCAGGCAGAGTTAGTCCTCCTGGGGCAGACGGAGGTTAAGTGCTTTTGCTCTAGCCAGACAAACCAGATGCTTCTCAGGGTCTGCTGTAGAAAACACCTGTCATCGAGAGCTCTGCTTTACAGAATACTAGCATTAGATTGTGCATAGTGCATAAAGCATGCACATAAAACATTACAAATATGTTTATCTGTTCTATTAATAATTATAGTATCTACAATATGTACATATATGAGTGTAAATATAAAAAAAATTGATTAGATGCTACTTTTGTAATATCAGTTTTCAATTTTATTTAGCTTTAATTTGTTTGTATTTATTCATTTTTCAATTTTAGAAATTTTACTTAAACTGATTTATTTCAGTAAGCTGCCATGGCAACACTTTTTATTATTATTTTTTATGGTCTTATGGTATGTCTTTTATTGGCTTTTGTTTTCATATTTAAAAAAATGTATTTACATTTTTTGTTTGTTTTATTACTTCTGTTAAGTCTGTTTTAAGTTTTTGTATTTATAATGAGCTATACTGTATTTTTATTTCAATTTTAAATTTAGTATTTTTACTTCAACTTTATTTCAGTTTGTTTTTCATCAGATGTTTATATTTATTTCAGTTTAATTTTATTAGAGATTCTATTAGTTTTATTTTAGTTAACAGTAACAAAACTGACCAAGGCTGCATTAATATGGGTACACTTACTAGACTATTAAATCATACTGTTATTGTTTATGCTTTTTCAAAATTGCCAATTTTTATATTTTTCATTTATCATATCAGTTTTACATATTGTTGGGCCAGTGCAGTTTATGCTAACATTAATATATTCCATTGCTTAATAAAGGACATTTTGTTTAAAAATCTGATTTTTACATTATTTTTGATTCCATGTGTCTCAAAGGGAAAAATAATAGATGCTTCTCTTAGCAACACATATTAATGCTGTTAATAAATGCTATTTTTGATCTCCATCTGCTTCTGAGAGCATCACTGACCTTTGCATGGTTTATTAGAATAATGCAGAAATAGCGGTCCAGAAAACTGTGCATAAACTGGTTCATGGGACGCTGACATTCCCCCCCCCCCCCATGTTTCTCTCCCACTCATTCTTCCAGTGAATTCTCCTCAAATTTTCCAGTCTTCAAAGGAGTAAAAAGGTCAGAGTTATTCTCCCAGAAACACACACAAAGAAGGAAACAGAGCACGTGTCAGTCCCATTAACCTATAGACTTGACTTTTAACCCCTGGATTACTGAGGAATGTACAGACAACTCAACAGAGTTAAAGAACCATCTGATCAGAAAATCTAATCAGATGTTAAAGCATTTTTCAGGAAGACCTTAGTGATTTAACCTCTTAACTGTCACCCCCACTTTTGAATGTAAACTTAAATTGTTGTAGCCAAGGGCCCGGGTTCATGGACAGGGCTTAGCCTAAACCAGGATTAGGCCATAGTTTAATTAGGACATTTAAATCATTTTTATAAGCATGCCTTAGAAAAAAGCTTTACTGGTTACATGTTTTAAAAACAGCAAGTTTCTTTCAGTTGAAACAGCTCAGATTTACATTTTAGTTTAAGGACTAGGCTTAAGCCTTGTCTGTGAAACCGGGGGAAGAACGCTTACACGGACAATCAGCAGATTATTGTTAAAAAAATTAAAAGTATTAAAAAGTTATAGAAGCTTGAGTTAGTACTATACAAAAAAGTTTATCATTTATATAAAATAAGTATTTTACAAAATATTTCGGAATCTAAATTTGCTATAAAATCACGGCCATATCTCTAAATGAGTTATGTTCCAAATTTGAAGTTGATATCACAAAAATTAAGGTTCCTGGACATTTTGTTTAGACGCTATACCAAAAATAGCCACCTAAACTCCATTGAATTGATGATTTTTTTGTGTTTAAGCTTTCAAATAATGATGATATCATTTAAAATGGCCCTGTCCCAAATCACACCCTAAACCCTTTGCTGTCTCCCTCTGAGTCCACATGTTAATAACGTAATGCATTGAGGGTGCGTATCGGCTGCAAAGGGGACACTATCTTAAAGCTAAAATGGCAAATAGGATGCCCTGTGGTCTCGTGGACTTAATGGACACACATACATGGCCAGTATATGTCTGCAAGTGTACATGAAGTGTGTCATTTGGAACAGGACCACAGTTAAGGGGTTAAAGAAAAACAGACTCACATCTGTGGTCAGTGCTGTGGAAAAAGTTTCAGAAGGAAACAATTGCACCCAAGAGTGATGGAATATAAACAAAATCATAGAATGGTTGTCATGGCGTTACACTGTACATGCTGGCCATTTCAAGCTCTGCTGGCAAACTGTCATAGCAGTTACGCCCACTAGGATGTGATGTGTTTGAGACACGCTTGTGGACAGACCATGTTTCCTGCAGGTGGAAGATTTATTTCCATGCAGCAACATTCATTACAGTGGATTGGGAAAGTGACTCTGTTAAGAAAAGAAAAGCAAACATTTGGATCAACCGGATTATGAATGTGTAAACAGAACAAAACTGTTCAGCTGTGCTGAACATGCACTACTAAAAGGGACATGTTTCATTTTTGCATAGTCTTAAAGGGATAGTGCACCCCAAAAAAAACATTCTGTCATTATTCACTCAGCCTCCAAACTAGTTCCAAACTAAGACTTTTGTTCATCTTCAGAACACACATGAAGGTATTAATAATGAAATCTGAGCGATTTCTATCCCTCCATTGACAGTTTGCGCAACTACCACTTTGACGCTTCAAAAAGAACAAAGAGCAGTGTTGGAGTGTAACTAGTTACTGTAACTGTAATGCATTACAGTTACAAAGGGTGTTACATCTGAATATTTTCTGTAAAAAGCTAGGATATGTTGAATAATATAATTTGTTTTATTATTTGCCTGTTTTTGATGTGTATGATCCTCCTGCCATTTAAAGGCTGATGTAAAGCGATGCTATTCTGATGCTTTTGATTGGTTCTCTTGTTTGAATTTGCAGTGCACCATGTCTGCTAACTACATCAATCCACGTTACCGTTGGAAGCTTTAGGCTACAAGCCGTGTGAGAGTTGACTAACTGATAAACAGTTGAAAACATTCATTATACATTTAGAAAAGTAATACAAAATGTAATCAAATGTAATCAGTTACATTACTTTAATAATGTAATTGAAACAGTTACAATACTTATTACATTTTAAATAGGGTAACTTGTAATCTGCATCCCATTACATTTCCAAAGTAAACCTTCCCGGCACTGTCAAAGAGATCATAAAAGTTATCCATATTAATTGATTCATTTAGTCGATATTTTCTGAAGTGGCTTGATTGCTTTATATGATGAACAGATTTAATTTAGGCAGTTTGTCGTAATATAGACATAAAGCAATGCACACACATCAGTTAAGGAAAAACAGAGCATGTTTGACGAGTGAAAACCAGCGTATGACAACTCCCGTATGTTGCTCAGCATGTTTGAGCTTTCATGAGAACCATTAAGGTTTGTTCTCAGACAGACAGACAGACAGACAGACAGACAGACAGACACTGACAGACAGACAGAAGAGATAGACAGACAGACAGGACAGATAGACAGACAGGACACAGACAGACAGATAGACAGGACACACACAGACAGACAGACAGACAGACAGACAGACAGACAGACAGACAGACATTAGACAGACAGACAGACAGACAGACAGACAGACAGACAGATGGATAGATGATAGATACAGCACAAAGCACAAAAAGTTGAGCACAAAGTTGCTTTCAGATTGGAGTTTGTATATTGCTAAAATGGCCAGAACAGAGACTTTAATGTCAAGAGACATTCCTCTGAGATCAACTGCACACGCACGCACACGCACACGCACACACACACACACACACACACACACACACACACACACACACACACACACACACACACACACACCACATTGATGACATTTGGCAGTCAAAACTCATTTCTGCTGAACTGCTGTGTCTAAGTGTCTCTGATAAACTAAAGAAGAAGCCAATTAGTGCTTTTCCAACACTGGAGCGCTGCTGAAACATGCCATGTTATACTAACCATGCTCAGTAACACTACTACAGTTTACTACAGTTTTATCTTCAATTGTTATATCTTCAAATGTTGTGTATTCTATATACATAAAAATAAAAAAATAAATGTATTGAGCATTGCATCTTCCATTCCGCACTCCACTAGACAGATAGTTTTAAAGGAAATAAAAAACATGTGTTGTGTGCATGTGCTCTGGCTCATTGGGAGATGTTTATTGAATGAGATCATTATAATTAATATCAGTAGCAAGAACAGATCACCTCCCTTCCTCTTCCTAAGTCGTCCACACGCTCTTATTGGAGATCTAGCTCTACTTAGAGATGAAGTGTGTTGTTTATGCGCCACTGGTGGAACCAAACAGAAGTGAAAAAAACGGATTGTTTTTTCCAACATGATTCACAAACATTCCTACCGACCATCAGACAAATACAAGGTTTATCAAGCGATCTGCATGTTACACGGCGTGCAAAAAAAGGTTGGGGTTGGTAAGAAAAAAAGTATCTTATGCTCACCATTGATTTGTGTAAAAAAAATACAGAAAAATATTATTATTGTGAAATAGTTTTACAATTTAAAATAACAATTTTTTATTTGAATATATTTTTTAAATATAATTTATTTCTGTAACGCAAAGCTGAATTTTCAGCATCTTTACTCCAATCTTCAGTGTTACATGATACTACAGAAATCATTCTAATATACTGATTTTCTGAAACTTTTCTTATTATTATGTAAGAAAAAGTGTTGAAGACGTTGAAGATCTTGATGAAGATGTTTATTGCAGCAAAGCAGTGACAAAGTACATGTTGTACCTTGAGTTCAACGGAGTTGGAATGAACACACAACATCCTAATTCCTAACCTTTTATACATGTTTTACTACCCTTCATGTAAATGAAGTTGCTCCTGTCGTAACAGCTGTAGTCTGTATGTTAATTAAGTTCTGACACCCCTTTGTCTGAGGTGGGTCTCAGTGTTCCACACCTGCTCCACTTCTACAATTGGTGACCATTTGCTCAGGATGTGATCATCCCAAATGCTCCACAAACAACATAACTGTTAACTTTCTTCTTCTCTATAATAATTAAGCCATTTTGGGAAATGAGCACGATTAAACATATATTGTGGAGTGGAATCTGGGTCGAGGCAGGCTATAGTTTCTTACAATTATGTTATCATGTTGAAAACAGATATACTGTTTAATATTTTTTGTAAATTATGATATTTTTTCTGGATTTTTTGATGAATATGAAATTCAAAAGAACAGCATTTATTTGAAATGGAAACATAAATTATTTCATTGTTGCTTTTGATCAATTTAATGCACCCTTGCTTGATAAAAATGTAATTAATATATTATATATAGAGTATCATTTTTTATTGTGTGAAAATAAGTTTTCTTGAAAATCCAGCAGTAACTTTTTTAAATAATAATAAATATATATATATACTTTCAGGCACAAAAGGCACTGTTCCTCAGTATGATCTGAGTGTTTTCAGAACTAAAGAGTTTGGGAAATTGAAGAATTACAGACAGATTACAGATCACAGGAAGCGGTCATTATGATGTCATAAAGAATGGCCCAGAAGGAACAGAAATTCACTCTAATAATTGGCTCTCTGAGTCCCGGTCTTTTGGGGCAGCAGGTTGATAGGTTAATAGTAAGCGAATACTAGCTTGTTTTCTAATGGATGGTTTTAACACTCTGACCATGGCAGCTAATTATTGCCAGTGAAATGTTCTGCCTATAGGGCGGCACTGAATTGCATCTGTTGCCGATATAGAGATTGGAGAGAATTACCGCCAATCGCATGACTTCACAGAAAACCATTTAGCAAAGATAATAGTTCCAGATTGCTGAGATCAAAACATCTCATCAAAGATAAACAGTACACTTTAAAGACTTGTTTATTGTCATGGACAAACATTTGTGTGCTTATTTCTTTAAAGCCATTGCATTAAACATACAAATGGACTCAATGAGCGCCAGTTGCACGCATGACAATGTCTTTAATGTTAATAAATTAAGCCACAAATGATGTCACTGATTGGCTTTACGCTTGTAATCAAACACACACAACCCTTCCATGCATGTGTGAGTTCACGTTCTTCCACACACGTGCAAGCACGTCACTATATATTTCATAGTTTCTGTGATTTCCATGTGTTTGAGGAGACTGAATGTCTGAGCAACATCAGAAGGACTGAATATAGAAATGTCAGGATACATGTTCTTCCTGTACATCTGTGTGTCACTTGTGCTGGTGTCATATGTTTACAACAAAGAGATTCTGAATGATATTCAGAAAACAAAGAGGTCCGAGCTACACAGGTTTGAGTAAAAGGTTGATTCGATTTGGTTTTATATATATATATATATATATATATAGGGATGACATTAGGATTGCATAAATAAGCACATTTAAGAGGATAGGTGTCCTTAGAATAATACAAAACAAATATAACACATTTACCTAAACTATGTAATATGACCATTTTAAAAATGTACAGATTTACTTATAAAAAAAATCATCAATAAAATTGGAATCAGAATTCGCTGAAGAAACAACCGAAGCTGAATTCTTCCTGGAAAGGTAGTGAATTAAACAAAAAAATATTTTACTTAGGGCTGTTAATTAAATTATTTATTTACTTTTTGATTTAGTTACAATAAATTGTGATTAATTATTCAAAGAAATGGCAATTGATTACATACTTTGTTTGATTAGAAATGAAGATAATTCACTGGCATTATCTAGGCAGATGAATGTAATAAATTACAACCATTACTACATTTTGTATTCATCTATCAATTGTTTTAAATAAAAAAAAAACTAAATGAACATGTTAAATTGACAGCCCTAATATTAATATTTCATAACGCAGAGTAAGCTATATCTGCAAGCAGGTAAATCTTTTATGACTCGTTTTTCATTGCTCAGTGAATCACTGAATATGGCTTGCTCTATAATTCATTATGACTAATGGAATGTGATGCATAATTAATTTGACAGCTGGAGTCGACTAAAACCTTTATTAAAGAAACGTAACATCTCAGCTAAAGTCAAAAATCGTTCAGAAATTGATCTTTAAAATAAAATAAATCTATCTATATAACTTGGATTATGCTTCCAGCTAAATCATTATTACACGATGTATGATAAATAACAAGAGCTTGTGTAAAAGAAAGTGCACCCAGTAATGTTTTAGTGAATGTAGTAGTCGATGGACTCACTGACAACTAGTGGCCAAGAAGAAACTACTGCTAATTTCATGATGTGGGAAAAAAGAAGAAAACATGTATTCGAATACCTATTCTTCCCTAATTTTCCAAATTCAAACATACTTACAGTAATCCTTCCTCTCGCTTACTTCATAGGCTACTTATAAACTAACACAAAATCATTAGGGAATAGTCGGAGAAACAAACACACACAATTATATATGAAGCTATCTTTTTGCTCTATTATAATGCAACTGCCTTTAGAAATGTTTTCATCCTACTGTTGCTGTAGAGTCACACTGCCCTCTTGTGTATCTCAGTAAAACACCTCAGAACTGACATCAAGCATGAAGTAAAATACAATTGTACTATTGGAATACAATTAGAATAGAGAGTATAATATTTTCATAAACATGCACTTCAGCATATTTAACCTAGTGGGATGGGGAAAAAAGCTCTGTAAACTGTACATAAGCAGTAAAGTAAGACATAAAACAGATGGCCGTTTCAAACAAACATCACAAGTGGATGTGCTCTCCAGAGGATAGATGTTCCGGGACTAATTTAATATTTTGTTCCTATTGAAACATTTTGGAATCTGCAAAACAAAAATAAATAATTTATTTTCCAAGTCTACAGACTTATTGTAGGAACCTCCTCTTTGTTTTTTACAATTAGCTATATATTAAAAAGTGTGTGTGTGTGTGTGTGTGTGTGTGTGTGTGTGTGTGTGTGTGTGTGTGTGTGTGTGTGCGTGTGTGTGTGCATTCTGCATTCTGAGTGCTGTGAATGGAATGTAACTATTCAATTCCCAAATAAAAGCAGTATCACTCTGGACAGATGGTGATTAAATGTGTTTATCTTTTTTCCAGATCAAGGTTATGAGAAAACAAGCACATGAACAGCATCTCAGTTGAACTTGAATTTTTGAGATATCCACAAAAACAGACCATATCCTGCAAGAGCCAGGTTATACAGCTAGAAACCATGTCAAATTACATTCGCAGAGACATAGGGTGAATTACAGTAAATTGAGCAACATTTGACAGTCATCTCAAAGTCAAAAAGCAGTCCAAACGACCTGAATGAGTTCACCCACCGGATGTAAACCCCTAATCTCTCAGCATTTCAGCAACCTGTTCAAAGAGCATGAAGTACACCTCATTCAGTCTGTAAACATGGGTACAGTCAGAAATGAAGAACTGTTTTTAAAAAGCTAGAAATAGCACAGCAGTTAGATTCTGATCTCCCCCATTTCCCCTGTTCACATGTCTTTTGCTGCCCAGCACTGGTTTTCCGTATAAACCGGAAATGGCCACTGAGCGTGTGTGTGTGTGTGTGTGTGTGTGTGTGTGTGTGTGTGTGTGTGTGTGTGTGTGTGTGTGTGTGTGTGTGTGTGTGTGTGTGTGTGTGTGTGTGTGTGTGTGTGTGTGTGTGTGTGTGTGTTTGTTATCTTAATCAGTCGGAGGTCTAGTCTCAAAATAATAAGCAACTCCTGTTTTTCTCGGACATTCTGGTATTCTGTATTCACGTAGCTGGAGCAGCATAAACAGAAGAGGGTCCAGAAACAACATTCTATCTATCTATCTATCTATCTATCTATCTATCTATCTATCTATCTATCTATCTATCTATCTATCTATCTATCTATCTATCTATCTATCTATCTATCTATCTGTCTATCTGTCTGTCTGTCTGTCTGTCTGCTTCGCATATTAACCACACAGACGAAGGCTATCTGGAATTTGTAACAAGCTCTGGGACCGTGGGACGCAGGGCTCGTCGTGATGTCATCAGATTGTAACGCACGCACATCCTCGCTCGCGCGACACCGCACGAGCAGCAGAGTTCACACCGCGACTCAACACTTGACTTGACGCCACAGCTTGATTCTCAATACGAGTTTGTTTTTCTTTCGAACTAAAATTCAACTTCGAACTTTTTGTTTTAGAAACAAAGAAACAGACCTTGTTATGGAAATGAAAACGATCCTGTTTTTAATTCTGAACGCCCACACATTCACTGCCATCTTTAACGGTGAGTTTAAGAAGATCTTCTTCATTCGTGAAGAAGCTGAGATTATGATTTTCAAAAGTGACGTGACTGCTGGTATTTTTCCATGCTGCGCTTAACATAGAAGGACTGAAAGAAGTTGAAGAAATAAACTTTTTATTATTGTTAGGCTACTTATTATTGATTGTTACGCTCTCTAAATAAATAAAAATAATATATGTAAAGAAATGAGTCCTTCTCTCCAACAATGCAGCATTTAATTTAATTAAAAGTGCGATACAAATAGTAATAGCCTACTGTAAAAGTATTATTTATTTGAAATAAATGTGTTTTTATTTTTAACCATCGATCCCGTGTTTTCCTTTATATGGAAACCACTCTGACAGACTGCCAGTCTATCACAAGTCTAATTTTAGATAGACAGACAGACAGACAGACAGACAGACAGACAGACAGACAGACAGACAGACAGACAGACAGACAGACAGACAGACAGACAGACAGACAGATAGATAGATAGATACATAGACTACATAAGAACACAAAGCCCTGCTATACTTTAGATTATTAATAAAACTAAGAAAATTATTTTTTTTTAAACGTGAAAAATGACTGGCTAAATTACCATTTTGGATCAGCTAGAAACAGCTTGTACCAACCAATGTGGCTTTCAAAATATAACTTGTCATATGTTTATACTCAGATATAATCTTTTGCAGGCACATTCTAAACAATATATTGTCGAAGGCTCTGAAAGAGAGGAAATGTCCCTGTGTTTGTTTTGGATTGAAGTATTATTAGTATTATTAAGCTGTCAGATATGGTTGTTTTCCTGTATTTGTCTAGTAGTGTTACATAGGAATTTACTGGTATTTATTTTGTATGTTTGATTACAGTTAGTGCTGAAGAAAATATGACAACTGTTCAGCTGGTTTATCCAGAAGATCATCACGAGCAACCCATAAAAGGTATAGTTTTCAGAGATCATCTAAATACTGTCTTCCTTACACTGGACATAAAGTAATGACCAAATTATGAGAAATGCACCAAAAAAATTATCTATACATTTATATTTAGACATTACATTTATGAATATTACCAGGAACTACATAGGCCCAACAATATACACAAATATGTATGATTTTTTTTTATTTAAACAGAAAAAGACTTTAAAATACTGCAAAAAAATAAATAAATTGGTTATTTGTAAGTTACCACATAAACATGTGAAACATTGTCGATGGTTTAACATCGCATTATACATTTACTGTAAAATACTGTTAAAAATGTTTTGCACATAAAAACTATGAAGTACTTTATAATTTACATGAAAAACAGTAAAAGGACATTCCCAGAAGTCACTGCAGTACACATCAAAGATTGTATTTTATATAAATAATTTTGTTTTCATAAATTATTTGTACATTAGGGCGTTTTGTGTTACATTTTCTGTTATTTTAGTTAATGTGTATTGCATTATTTTTGTGTCATGTATGGTGCGGTCTCATCTGTAGGGTGTTTATCGGTACATTTTATGGTTAAAAATCAGGTTTTGGTACATTTTAACAGGATAGCACTTAATGAAGTATCCAGTTTTAAGTTGTAAAATACACAGGCACCAATATGCAAAATATGCTGCTCACTGGCCCAGTGTTTTGTCTTTGACTAAGACTAACTTAAGGCCTTATCAAGGCAAATGTTTCACATTCGCTTTTCCTTGTTTGGCAGTGTTATGAGAGTTATCAGTGATCTTTATGTGTTTGGTTACAGCCCCCGCTGGGCGCAGTTTTGCTGTTCAGCGTCACTATGAAACCCAGACGGATGAGCCGATTGACTACAATATGGATGATGAGACATTGCCCGACTCAGTGCCAAACAAAACTCATAAAGGTACATACAATATCCTGCAGACAGACTGCTAACAGTAATTATACAATAAATGAAATGGCCTTGTGTTTGTTTTGGACTCTGAGGCTTTAATTTAAGGCCCGTTCACACCAAGAACAATAATGATAAGTGTTAAAACTCATTCTAATTCTATGAGAATAAAATTCACACTATACCAATAACAACACAGAGGAAGGATATCAGTACTTTCAGAATGATTTCTTCCAGTTTATGAATGATAAAAATATTGACAGCCAGTTAGAATACTGCTTTAATGAACAAAAATGATGCATGCATTTATAATAAACAATCTGTTGATGAATGCTGTTGTGTTTTTGTATGTCGGGTTATAGAGAGAAGCCAACAAGCATCCCGATCTAATAAAGGAGCACATCTATGTAACATCACTGATCCGAATACAGCAAAATGCAACCGGACTAGAATCCCGATACTCAAGATCTCAGAGGAGGCTGTTGACTTCCTTAAAAGCCCATTGGTCACACGCATCATGCCCTCATTCTACATCATCATCATCCTCATTAGTTTGCCTCTGAATGCTTTGGCCTTGGTGACGTTCACTTGTAGGATCCGAGAGAAGAAACCAGCAGTGATCTACATGTCTCACCTGGCGTGTGTGGACCTGCTCTTCACTCTGCTGCTGCCTCTGAAGATCCACTACCAGCTGAACGCTTCAGATTGGGTGTTCGGTGAGGCGGCGTGTCGTGTGCTCAGTGCAGCTTACTACTGCTACATGTACTGCTCCATACTGCTGATGATGTGTATGAGTGTGGACAGGCTGCTGGCTGTGGTGTTTCCCATCACCTTTATGACCTGGAGGAGTGCAAGGAAAGCTACACTCATATGCACATTAGCTTGGCTGCTGTCGCTCACTGGTACGGTGCCACTTCTCTCAATGAGACAAACATTCAAGATTAAGGATGTGGGTGTCACTTGCCATGATACACTCATCCATAATGACCCTACAGATCAGCAGTACATGTACCAATTCGCCATCCTCTCCTGTGTCTACTACTTTGTGCCACTTATTGTCACCTTAGTGAGCTACTCCGCCATCATATTTGTGCTCCGTACCAAGTCTAATCAATTTGCAAAATCATCATCGCTCTCAGAAAAGCGAAGGAGAGCTGTGATAATGGCTATCGCTGTGCTGATGGTGTTTGTGGTGTGCTTTGCACCAACCAATGGCATCCTATTGTACCACTGTTTTCTCTTAGCTACTGGATTCAACAGCGGTGAGGGAGATTCTTCGTATGTGGCTTACCTGTTGGCTGTGTGTGCAGGAAGCTCAAGTGTTTTTCTGGACCCTCTTCTGTACTATTACGGCTCGTCTCAATGCAGACAGAAGATCAGCTCTGTGTTTTGGCGGAAATGGGGAAAAACCACCTTATCAAATTCAAACAGTCAGACAAAATCCTCTTATGTGAGTTGTGAGTACAGTCAGGCACGCATTAAGATGTGAATTGTTGTATATTGTACCATTGACAGAAGATTGAATTCAAAATTATTTATTTATGGCCACAAATCCTGATTCATGCTAAAGCAGGATGAATATCCCTCCCATGCTGTTACTTTTAAAAATCCAGCATGTTACTATAGGTTAAATTGACCCAACCTATTCATTGCTCAAGAGACATTTCCTGTTTGTGACTGAGCGTGTGCAAGAAACAGTGTTACTGAAAGCATTTTACATTGCCATGTTCAGATCACATTTTTAGAGATTGTCATGAGATTTCGGGCTGAAAAAAATTGGCGTTGAGTGACAGTAAATAGAAGACACTTAAAAAACGCTATTTTTGAAACATTTACTTGATACACTTACATTCAATTTTGATTGCAAGACAATTACAAAATTATACAAATAAGAGCTTAAGACTATAATTTGTACAAAACAAATACATAATAAAACATATCACTTTGTTATCTTTATATTTTCTGATATATTAATTAGCACAATCAGCATTTCCAAAAAAATTAAGCACCTACTTTCAGTAAATATTTGTTAAGAAATGCACAGTCTCCTGTGAGGGGTAGGTTTAGGTGTAGGGCAATAGCACATACAGTTTGTACAGTATAAAACCATTACGCCTATGGAGAGTCCCCGTAAACCATAAAAAACAACATGTGTGTGTGTGTGTGTGTGTGTGTGTGTTGTGTATAAAACCATTGCCTATGTGAGTGTGTGTGTGTGTGTGTGTGTGTGTGTGTGTGTGTGTGTGTGTGTGTGTGTGTGTGTGTGTGTGTGTGTGTGTGTGTGTGTGTGTGTTTGTGTGTGTTTGTATGTGTGTAACAAAATGCATGATATTGACTCTTTTGTCATTCTGAAGGCAAAAAGTTAAGCTGCAGTTACTGTAATGCATTATATAGACACATTATCTGTATATATTATCAAACTATTTCCGTCTCTGTATTCAGGATATAGCCTCTTTTGCTTTACAGGTTAACTCCACTATATTAAATTGACAGTTTTAGCTGACAGCTTAAATGTGTAAATATCTCTGCATATGAAATATGATACTATACGTGCACATGGATAATATATGTAAATAATTTAGCTAATTATCTTAGATTATTATATTTTAATAACTGCACTGAACTTATATATTTGCAAAATGGTAGCTAGTTGTCAAACAAGCCTATTTTATTATCTTATTTTCCTCAAACTTTGAAGTTCTTGTAATACAATTTTGATTGGAGTAAAACGTTTAACAACTTGCCCTGGTCTTCCGTGTGTCATATTGTATCACTGAAGTACCTACTGTATATATTACTTTTCTCAGGTCCCAGTGACAAAACTGAAATGCTAAAATCTTGTCTTACAGCAGAGATAAGTTTGCCTTATGTTTTTGTCGGTTGCATTATATTTATCCGATGTACAGATAAGCATAACTTCCCCATTCCATAAATAACTATTCTCAGATCTGGACATCAGTTGTAAGCCACTCATTTCAACCATATTCAGTTATGTTGCATGTATGATTGACTGGAAGAAATATATACCAAAATAATGTAGTTACTGTTGTATGAGACCCTTTTATATTTGCTGCATTTGGTGACCAGACCAAAGCTTTAAATAATGTTAAGGAGGTTTTTCTAGTCTAATTCACACAAACATACACGCACATACTCCTGCATTAAACAGAAAGTGGATTGGAGATGTGGTCAGTCATAAAAAGTTGGACATTGTTTTATTGTTCTTTTAGATTGTTTCAATAAACCTGTTTTTGAAGCAAACTTTACGAGGTGGCTGCTGTTTTTGCTTCTTTTGTCTAACAAAGGCACTCCATGTATTTGACATCAGCTTATAAGGGCTGTGATATTCTTGAAGAGGTTTGAATTGGTGCATTTTGTAGTGAACAAATGTGGGTACTTTGTATAAAAGTTTGCAGACTCTAGCTGAAAAATTCAGTGAGTTACAGATGTTGAAACAAAAAGTGTTACTAGCATACCCGGTCTCCCCCTGATATTATTTAGGTAAATTATTACCTGACGCCTGTGATATATTTCACAGAAACAGTAATAATAATTCCTCTAGATGGCGATGTCCAATAGCAACCAATGAAAACTTTCGGGAACGTTTTATGTTGCAGTATGTTGAAGGTTATATTTCTTTTGTGATTTTTGAAACTTCTGAATCGATGTTGATACGTATACCTAGGCCTATCGAAAAATAATGATGTTATCATATTTTAAACCACATCCTGGCATCGACACTCTTGCGAATCGGTTCGTTTGAACAATTCGTTTTAAAGAACCTATTCAAATGCAAATTCAGCATGACGTAATGTTGTAGCCTATTCTAAAAAGTTCAAAGAAGCTCTATAAAATGCTGTTTTTTATTTACTCAACTTGTCGACTACACGTGCAGGTGTAATACACGTGCTTAAAAGTTCGGCTCATCATGACAAATTAATAAGAAGCAAAGTGGCTGTCAATGTTTCTCGATGGAATATCTCTTGGAACAAAAGAACCATTACATTTAAATTCATTTGTGTGGCTATCATATCTCAGACTTGGTGAGCGTTCATCGTTACGACAAATGCACCTCGTTTGGGGAATTTGTGGAGTTTTTGGACGTTCCCCATAGGTGGCTGGTGTGGCTCAGGTGGAATCCGTTCCGTCCCGGAGTCCGCTCCAAGCCCGCTCCGATCCGTTACAGTCCGTCCAGAGCCCGCTCCGCTGTCATGGAGTCCGCTGAGCCCGCTCCATTCCGTGATGGAGTCTCGAGCCCGCTCTGTTTCGTTTGTCCTCTAAGCCCGCTCCGTTCCGTGAATATCCAGAGCCCGCTTTTTCCGAACCAGAGCCCGCTGATCCGAGTCCATGGAGTCCGAACCAGAGCCCGCTCATTTGAGTCATGGAGTCCGAACCAGAGCCCGCTCCGATCCGTTTTGTGTGAGCCTGCTCCGTTCCATGCTGTCCGAACCAGAGCACGCTCCGTTCCGTATCATGGAGTCAGACTTGGTGAGCGTTGAACTGAACCAAAACATGGAGTCCCAGCCCGCTCCGTTCCGTGGTTACGTCCAGAGCCCGCTCCGTTCCGTGTAAGTCCGCTCCAGCCCGCTCCGTTCCGTGGTCCATGGAGTCCCCGAGCCCGCTCCGTTCCGGACATGGAGTGAGACGCTGCGTCGCAGGGCCATCCAGAGCCCGCTCCGTTCCTTCCATGGAGGCAGCCCGCTCCCTACTAGAGCTATGCTTAATTCCTAGAAGCTAACGCCGGTTGCACCTCACGTGCTTTTAAGCTTCCTGGTCATAACATCACCCGCCCATGACGTCTTGCCCATTGTTTGGACTGATTACACATATGATTCAGAGCATGGTATAGCTGAAGGCGTTCCCTAGCGCATCATTTTCCGATGATGAAGTTAAGAAGAAGAAGAATGATAAACTTTATTAATACGAAGATAAATTTATATGCAGCGCACACAAAATAATAAATACATAAAAAATATTCAATTGTTCCACAAGGCAATATGAGTATTACAAAACAAATTGACACTATATAAATCTTCTGTTATGATAGCATAGCAGCTGGTAACCCCCCCTTAAAACAGTGGGGTTTTTCGTCTTCTCAATGCTGGTGTAGGCCTAGGTCTACAATAACACAGATGATACCACAACATCATAAAAAGGTCTTAAGTAATTACATGACAGACCCCAAAGTATCAGTAACAGATGAATATGGCTCTGACCCTTGTAAAATCTGAATCATATTATCAGACCAGTGCAGCTTGTTATTCAAGTATACAACCAAGTACTTGTATATCATTACAATCTCAACTTCAGGCCCTCGTATGTTTGCTGGTGCCACTCCCTGAGGATGTTTACTGAAATCAAACACAATTTCCTATGTCTTACCGGTATTTATCCTCAGAATGTTTATGTCACACCAGTGAACAAAAAATAAAAAGTGAACAAAAGAGGAGCTAAAACCATTATTTGCTGAATTGCATTAAATGCACTAGAGATATCAAAGAACTTGATTCTAAAGGTGCTATTCGGAGGCTCTTCAAAAACTTCATCAGCTGTGCTGTCAAGGCAATTGGGCTATAATGCAAAAACTCCTTGAGGTTTGTTATGTTAAACTATCAATGTCTTCACCATGTGGTTTACACAGCACCTCCCAATCGGTTGTTTATTAATGCTTCATAGACCAATTCAGACCATTTCTTAACCATTCTTATAACTGGCGGTTGCTTCATCATAACCGGTACATGAAATGACCTAATATAAACAAGATTTGGATCCGATCGACTCAATGGAAGAAGCGGTGAAGATCTATAAGCGTCTGTGACATTTACATATAACAAGTCCAAGGTTTTGTTGTCCTTTATGTCACAGTCCACATACTGAGGAAACGTGCGAAGAGTATTATGAAGAGATGCTTGGTTAAAATCGCCTAAGATAATAATGAGTGACTGAGGATATTTTGATTGCATCCTGGCTATGATAGTATTGATGTGCTCCCAAGCATTAATCACATTGTCTGGTGGAGGGATATACACCATTATCACTATCACAAGTGAAAATTATCCAGGCAAATAATACAGTCTCATTCCCACAGCAAGTAATTTAATGTCCTTGTTACACAGTTTTTCTTTAACCTTAATATGACCCGGATTACACCAGTGCACATTGATAAACAGTGCCAGTCCTCCTCCTTTACTGAGTCCGGTGTTTTCTTACTCAACCAATCTCAGTGGAGCACATAAAACTGCAATCATGGTACTCCCATTGCGTCCTTGTTAGTGCCATTAACTCCACCACCTTGATCCCCAGCAACCGAACATTTCCCATAATGATCACAGGTAAATATGGTTTGTATTGTCTTTTCTTTAGTCAACACTTTACTCCAGCTCTACACCCACTTCTCCTCTTCCACAGTTCCACACGAATCTCCATTCTTGGTACAAATGGCATTGCTGTATTCTGAAGTGCCAGTAATTTCAATTAAGAACTAAAATAACAAAATACAAAAACATAATCCAATAACATAATACAAACATAAATCCACTCCATACATTGATACCCAGACATTGATAAAAATAATAAAGAAAAAAAATTCTAAAGAGTTAAAAACATCCAGAGCCATTGCGACAGGCTGCCAAATGTATGCCACCATCTTAGGAGGGGTTTATCAAGATGTGCGCATGCACTCTGTGTCACGAATCACTCGAAGAACAATGAAGATCCAAGTGCAGCTTCATTCTTTCAAAAATAAAGATCTAAAAAAACAAGACAAAGGGCAAAAACTCAGGAATAGTCCACAAGGAAATCCACAAAGCAAACACCAGCAGAAACAGGAAACAATACTGCAGCAACAAGTGCTCACAGAACAAAGGTATATATGTGCTAACTAACAAGACTAATGACATGCAGCTTGAGGCAATGAGACCTGATAGACGAGCAAGGGGTGATGGGAAATGAAGTCCACAAGCATGGAAATGATCCAAGAGGAGTGCCCTCTGGTGGCTGTCATGGGCACTCTCGCAGAAGGCTGTGACACCCTGTCAACGACTGTGTGCTGGAGCAACATTAAGAAATGATCATGGAGTAAAAAACAACACATTTGTATTCAAAAATTATTTACATATACTGATGATCATATCAACTACAAAAATGACAAAGTTGTCCTGGCAGCCAAATAAACTGAAAATACTGAATACTGTATGAAGGCAGGTCTTTGGGCACGTCAAGGCATTATATAATGAAATCATGTTGGAGCTTTAGAGAAAATGGCCAAATAAACCATAATTCATCTGTCTCTCGTTTGGGGCTGTGATGTCTGTCAATTACAGCTCGATTTCTCATTCGCTCTGTAGGTTGTAGCAATGAATAGGAATGAATCTGGGCTCAATGGAGGGTGGGAGATCCAGTGATGTCACAGTATATAAATGGACTGAGAAGAGACTGAGCACTCAGAGAGAGAAGAAGCAGTGTCTGTACAGAGATTCATCTACTGTTAGAAGTGACCCCTGATCAGCACTCATGGGGGTCAAAACTATCTTGTTTTCCATTATACTTCTGCAGGCATGCACTGCCAACTTTAACGGTAAGTACATCAATGCAGTTGTGTATGAAAAGTTTGACTTTTAATTGTAGTCTTTCGATGGTGTTTAACTATGTGTATGAGTGACTGAAACCTTGGTTGTATTAAATGATTCGTTTAAGGAAGCTTGGTTTGTACAGATTGCTGGTTTAAATCGTGTGATAGTTCAAAGAAAGATATTTGCCTTGAATCTAAATTGCTTCTTGCAGCAAAAAAAGTAGTGGCTACCATGGTACTCAATCATTTTCCTACACTATGGCATTTTCATGGTACCCCAATTACCATATTAACTTAAAATACTATATTACCATGGTACAGACAACATAGTATTTTTTTTTAATAATTTATTGTGTACACATGTTAATATAGATCTGGTTCTGCAAAAACAAGTGTAAACAACAAATTTCATGGGTTTACCAAAAAATGAAATTTCCATAATTTACTCACCCTCATGTTGTTCCAATCATGTATGACTTTGTCTCTGTTTAACATAAAAGAAGACGTTTTGAGAAATGTCTGTTTTGCTTTTGTTTTGTAGAGTGGAAGTCAATGATATCTACAACTGTTTGGTTACAAACATTTTAAAAATCTTCAGATTTTTTATTTTTGGGTAAACTATCCCTTTGAATGTCTCACCACTGACAAACATTGCATGCATGCTATTTTAACTTTTTACGCATATTAAAAGTTATTTACAATGTACTGATATCCACAAATTAATGTGAAATGTTGCTGTTATGCCATTTAGATCCGTTATGACATTATGTTTTACATTAAGAGTCTTAATTGCATTAAGGGACAATCACTGCATTTACTCCCTCCACATCATATATCATATGGTCATTTCCTGTGAACACTGGACTCTAAATAATGCTTTCTATGGGCCTGCATGTCTTAAGAGTTTGTTTTCTGTTTCCCCCAGAATTACTAAAGAATCTGCATGAATTTAACAAAGATCCAATTGCTAAGAGATGGGATGCTAATAGTGTTCATGGTGTTTTGGTCTGTTTGTTGCAGGAAATGAACAGACCGATGAGCCAAATATAGCTTAACATCTTAATCAAGTCCAATTAGACCCAATTTCCTTTAGTAGCTGGTGTTTTTCACTGATGGTGTTTTGGCTTGTTTGGTTGCAGAGAGCTCTGTAAGCAGCTTTGAATGGACTGATGAGCCAATTGATGACGAGTCTTCAACGCAGATGTCCGATGAACTCGGTTCAGGGTCACTCTTTTTGGGGTCAGGTGAGGCCCACCTGATTTTGCTGTCATGTTGTTCCAGATCCAAGAAACTTTGGTTAATCTGTGAAACAGTAAAAATTCATACTGTAACCTCAAAAGTTTCTGTCTTTCCTTCAATGAAATTCCACACCTAAATGACGAACACAATAAATTTAGTCTGTTCATCACATACACACAGTTTTCTTGTATCTCTTGACAAGAATTAAATTAAACCACTTAATTCACATGGATAAGTTTTAAGATGCCTTTCTGAGCTTTTTGGATCTTCTGAGTTTTGGTTGAGTGGACTTTTAATGGAGGTACAGAAAACTCATTCCATATATTCCAGAATTTCCATTTTACACTTTAACACAGAAACTGTGATACATAAATCATCTATGTAGCAGTGTTTATTCATATGTCTAGCCTTCGGTTCTCTTTGTTGTTTATTTCACTTAAAGCCGTCATCAAATCTTTGTATATAATGTGCTTCACAAGATATTTCACTGATGGTTTGCTGTTATTGTTACAGGTTTTGGTACTTACATAATTGTGAATGAAAAAAGAAAAATGTTTGCCAAGACTGCCAACATCACTCATCTGAATGTAGAAATATACAATGGAACTACATATGTCTTGAACACATTTGGTATCTCAGATGAGTCTGTTGACTTCCTCAAAGGCCTGCTGGTCACATGCATCATGCCCTCGTTCTACATCATCATCATCCTCATCAGTTTGCCCCTGAACGCTTTGGCCTTGGTGACGTTCACCTGTAGGATTCGAGAGAAGAAACCAGCTGTGATCTACATGTCTCACCTGGCGTGTGTGGACCTGCTCTTCACCCTGCTGCTGCCTCTGAAGATCCACTACCAGCTGAACGCTTCAGATTGGGTGTTCGGTGAGGCGGCGTGTCGCGTGTTCAGTGCAGCTTACTACTGCTACATGTACTGCTCCATACTGCTGATGATGTGCATGAGTGTGGACAGGCTGCTGGCCGTGGTGTTTCCCATCGCCTCTCTGACCTGGAGGAGCGCACGGAAAGCCACATGCGTATGCACGTTAGTCTGGCTGCTGGCGCTCGCGGGTACGGTGCCACTTCTCTTAATGAGACAAACGCTCAACACTGAGGATGTGGGCGTCACCTGCCATGATGTGCTGTATCACACACAGGTGTATGTGTACCTGTTCTCCATCCTCTCCTGCCTCTACTTCTTCTTGCCTCTGGTCGTCACCTCAGTGAGTTACTCTACCATCATATATGTGCTCAGTGTAAAGTCTGATCACTTAGCTACATCATCCTCATCTTCAGACAGCCGAAGGAGAGCTGTGATTATGACTATCGCCGTGCTGACAGAGTTTCTCACTTGCTTTGCACCAACCAATGTAATCCTGTTGTACCACTGTGTTCATTTAGCTGCTGAAAATGACAGCGGAGAGGACAATTCTTCATATACTGCTTACCTGTTGGCTGTGTGTGTAGGAAGCTCAAGTGTTGTCCTGGACCCTCTGCTGTACTACTACGGCTCGTCTCACTACAGGAAGAAATTCTGGTCTGTATTGAGGTATAGAAAGACAAAGAGAGCAGTGAAGCTTTAAGACATCTAGACAACGCCTTAAGTGTTCTTGCATGTTTCAGGAAGTAGTTTTTCTGAATAACAAACTAAATGTATTCGTGTTTTTGTTCTAGTGCAGCATAACTCTGACAAACACCTCTAATCTCATCTCAGTGACTGCAGGATAGAAATCATTAATTTAGGATTCACATACTTTTTCTATCTTCGCATTGTGAATGTTTTACATGTGACATAAAAACATGAAAATCTGTAATTGTTTGCTTTTTCTTGTCATAGTCTGTTTTTGTTTTGCATTCCCAGTGTAAAAAAAAATTATACACTTATACAACACTTGTTGATAGAATTGAAATATTTATCGTATGCCAGATTGCTTCCCAAATTGTTTCAATTTTCTCAGTTTGACTATAAACTTAACTATAGTTAAACCTAAACTTAACTTTAGAGTAATGTTTGTTAATGTACATATATATCAGCCAGAAATTCCCGCTGATGTGATTACATAAATATTAATATTGTTATCTGAAATCTGTGATCTATTGATATTATTAATTTCCTGTTCTCGTGACGTATTGAAGAAGTGATCAGGAAATGATGTTGTGAAATTTTTACAAATAATGTTCTCTTTCTGAGCTTTCTGATTACAGCATCTTCTCCCATGTGCTCTTGGGTTTAATAATGGCACCAAACAGGGGCGGCGCAAGGCGTAGGCTAAAAGGGCTGAAGCCTTGAATATTTTATTACTGTGCCCTGTAGGCATCATCAAAGAGTTTTAATGCACATTATAATCATCTCCATTAGAACAGCGGATTTGCTCTCTGCACATCCAACAGTGTCTGGGCCTATTTACATTGTCATTCACTTCTAAACACCCAGTGAGTCTATAGTTCTGACCGTCATGTAAACTGGCTAACCATCGATAAAAACGTACAGTAGCTACTTCAGCAATCTGAAACTTACTGTATAACTTAGTGCTGTAATACAGATTTTTTTCACTGCCACTATGAAGCATCAAAGATATTTAATCTTCCTAGGACACACACACATTTAGAGCAATTATATGAATGGTTTGGTTAGCTTGGTCTGTGGGAGGGCAACAATTCAATAAACAGGAAATAAACAATTAGACAACATTGTCTTTTTTGTTCTATTTCACTAACAACAATGTTTTCACATATAGCCATGTGTATCTTTGGGGCAACACACAGTGTGTTTCCTCAATGTATGAATTTGTGTTTTGAACAAATCGGGTAAGTCAATGATTCACAGATCCATTCATAAAACAGTTTTTTACTTCCTGAATGAATCAGATTGAATAGTCTAAATGACTCAGCTACTCACTTATTGAGACAGTGGCTTGCAGCCATGCTGGTCATTTTAGTTTCACATTTACAGTAAACGCGTCACACATTGTCAATCCGTGTCAAATCAACCAAATTTCAGAAGCTTCCACGGCTCAAATTTTTTAGTTTGCTAATATTTTTTATGAAGAAAGATAAGCATGTATAATGATGAAAGCCGAAACATTAAATATTATCAATGAATATTTACTGAGTAATCCGTTTTTTTGTAGAGGGGTGGGGGGGGGTGAAAATGGCAATTTTAACCCTGAGAGCCAAATTACAGGGGGCTAAAAATGACTTCAGAAAGATGGCAGCATCATAACACTAATTTTACAGAGATGTGTTGGTCTATTAGTAAAATATGTTGATTTCATCAGTTTTTGTTGCATTATGTGCCAATCGTGACTGTTCAAAAAAGGGGAAAGAGCACTTTTCAAGTTTTTTCTCCAAAGTTTGCAGGCCTGTAACTCAAGAAGTAATAGCCTATCTTAATGCCCTTTTAGAGTTTGGGTCTTTACAAACTTTTCTTTTGGCATCTTAATTTTTAAAGCCCTATATGGTTTTGTTCCAGAGATGCTGGGATCTCAATATGGCTCCAGGAGTAAACTGTTCATTTATATACTTTCAGTTGTCAAAGACCTTCCCAGGTTACGTATGTAACCATGTTTCCCCGAGAAAACGAGACGCTGCGTCGAAAACGCAAGGGGAACGTCGTCAGCAATGTTCAGCTCTGAATCATACGTGTAATCAGTCAAAATTGAAGGTGAGACGTCAGGTGTGGGTGACGTCTCAGTAAAATCCCTTTTCAAGAATTACAGCGAACGGCTCGTTTGGACTACAAAGTTATTTTCCTGTATTTGTGACATTGTTTATTCATAAATCCCGCCTACTGAAATTTGACTGGTTGGCTGGTGGGAGAACTCTTGGTTGAGCACGTTTCAAAATCGAAACCCATGCTGGTGTTTTTATATCACTGTATTTCTGATGGAAACCAACTGTTTTCAGAACATTTTGGATGTCGTTTTCATTTCATCTTGCATATAATATCTGATAAAGCAGCACTTGTGAGCAGAGCTCTGTTTTGTGTAGTGCAGTGCTTCCCAAAACTGTCCTGGAGGACCCCCTGCCCTGCACATTTTGTATGTCTCCCTAATCAGACACACCCAATTTAGTTCTTGCAGACTCTACTAACGAGCTGATGAGTGGAATCAGGTGTGTTAGATAAACAAAGAATGATAAATGGACTAATGATCATTATTTAAATATACTTATGATCACATAAACTACAAAAATGACAAAGTTGTCCTGGTAGCCAAATTGAAACTGAAAATACTGAATACTGTATGAAGGCAGGTCTTTGGGCACGTCAAGGGATTATATAATGAAATCATGTTGGAGCTTTAGGGAAGACACCCAAATAAATCATAAGTCATACATATCTCATTCGGAGCTGTGATGTCTGTCAATTACAGCTCAATTTCTCATTCACTCTGTAGGTTGTAGCAATGAATAGGAATGAATCTGGGCTCAATGGAGGGTAAGATCCAGTGATGTCACAGTATATAAACGGACTGAGAAGAGACTGAGCACTCAGAGAGAGAAGAAGCAGTGTCTGTGCAGAGATTCATCTACTGTTAGAAGTGACCCCTGATCAGTACTCATGGGGGTCAAAACTATCTTGTTTTCCATTATACTTCTGCAGGCATGCACTGCCAACTTTAACGGTAAGTACATCAATGCATGACAAAAGTTTGGCTTTTAATTGTAGTCTTGTGATGTGTTTAACTATGCAGACGAAGCCTTGACTTTATCATATTATGAGTGTAAGGAAGCTTGATTTGTGTAGATTGCTGGTTTAAATTGTGTGATAGATTAAATAACTGTTATTTATTTTTTACTTTAAACTAGCTTCTTTTTCATATACTATGGTATACTTTTCATTTACTATGGTATTTTTACTTTCACCTAAATTTGCTTCATTTTAATATACAATATACTATTTATTTCATAAATTACTCAACCTCATGTCATTCCAAACATGTATGTCTTTCTTCTGTGAAAAATAAAATAAGATGCTTTGAGAAATTTCATATTTATTTTGTCCATTGAAAGTCAAAAGTAGCCAAAATGTTTAGCCAAAATATTTTTTTGCAAAATTGAAAATTCTAATACTGCGTTGCCAACGGAGACATAACATACAAGGTCCTGCTGTTCTGTAGCCACGGATTTGCAGGTCTTGTATTTTTCTCCTACAGATGACTTGCAGGACACTGTATGTTATGATATTAAATTAGTTTTAATTGTTCAACCACCACAGCGTCTTGTCTCCGTTGGCAACGCACACGATTCGTGTCGAATGCAAGTGACGTCACAGGTAGCAGAAAGTGCAAGCAGCGATTGCAAGTGACATTGTATTTTAGTTTATTTTTTCTTGTCTTCACCACCTGGCTACTGTTGTAAAATGTTGAGAGATTCAAACAAAAAATAATCAATAAATAGAACAAAATAAAAAATAAAAAAGACTGCAAGTGACATCACTCACGGAAGCGCAAGTGTCTGAGCGTGCAAGTGCAAGTCTGCAGCCAGACCCTATTGAATGTGGCCAATATCAGATTTGCAGTGTGAAGAGTGGGCTCAGGGGAGGCGAGAGAGACGCAGACTCCCGCTGTAACTCTGCTGGTGTCGGCTCTTGGAGAGTTTTACTTTAGAAAAACAAGTTATTTCTTTGTTTCATGTAATATTTTGTAAAATGTGCTTTATTTTACTTTTTGTATTATGAATTTGTTTCTCATCTAATATTTTTGAGAATGCATTGTCTCAATTTTTCCTCAGAGGAAACGCCCCTGGCTAAGAGATGGGCTGATAATAGTGCTCACAGGAAATGATTTAGCTTGACATTGTAATCAGGGCCTCTTTGCAAATGGGACCCAATTCCCTTTTGTGTGTTTTCACTGATGGTGTTTTGGTCTGTTTGGTTGCAGAGGTCTTTAAGCAGTTTGGTGATGCAGAGAGCTCTGTAAGCAGGTAGAGCTGCAAATTGATCCCTAGTAGTTTGTGTGTTTTCACTGATGGTGTTTTGGTCTGTTTGGTTGCAGAGAGCTCTGTAAGCAGCTTTGAACAGACCGATGAGCCAAATGATGACGGGTCTTCAACCCAGACGTCTGATGAACTCGGTTCAGGAGGATCAACAGGTAGAGGTGCTGCAAATGGGACCCAGATCCATTAAATAGTTTATGTTTTCACTGTTTTGTGTGTTTTGGCCTGTTCAATTGCAGAGAGCTCTGTAAGCAACTTTGAACAGACTGATGAGCCAGTTGATGGCAAGAAGTCTTCAACACAGACGCCTGTTAAACTCTTTTTGGGGTCACCGGGTAGAGGTGGTCATGTTGTTCCAAACTCAAAAGACTCAACTTTGGTTAATCTGTAAAACACAAAGTAAAAAATGTATACTGTAACCTGAGAAGTCCCTCCAATTAAAGTGCACACATAAATTACAAACACAAATATTGAGTCATCATCGAGCGTACCTCTTCACAAGAATTCATATGGATTAGTTTTACGGTTCCTTTTTGAGCTTTTTGGATCTTCCAAGTTTTGGTAGTGTGGACTTTTAATGGAGGGACAGAAAACTCTCAGGATTCATTGAAAGGTGAAGATTAAAAGAGGGTGAGTAAATGCAGACAGAAATGACCAAAATTAGCAAAAAAAATACATTGTACAATCTATGGTACACTATTTAAGAGCTACCAACTACCCTGATCTAACCCTTAAGCACTCTTTGCGAGTTTTCTATAGGGTATAATCCATTTTTTTTCAGCCACACACACATTACAAAATCTCTTCTGGTCTACAATGATGCAAGGACAAAGTCTGAGAATGTACACGCACTATCTGAGAGAGCAGAGTCAAATCATAAGAGAACACTGTATATTTAAAAGTTCATGTTCAGTTTTGTGTGAGAGCAAAGGAAATTCACTTGCGAGTGGAGAGATTTGTGTTCGCGCTTTACATGGATGCGCTATCGCCTTATCGCCATGTTGACGTCAACATGAAACGGCTTGGGATTAGTTTTACTCGTTTAAGTGATTCAGAGTCGACTTTATGCACGGTGCACTTTCAGATTTAAAACTTTGCAGGGTTTTTTCATTAACTTAAGGCTGTGTTACACACTGCATGAAAAGTAATTTTCTAAAATCCATAATAGGGGCACTTTAATATTACATAATCTCCATCAAAACCCTTTTTGCAAATGTGTCGTCCTCTTAATTATTGTCTGATTGTATCATGAGAGCTTTCACTAATGGCTTTTTGTGTTGATTACAGATTATGGCTGTGTTCCGCCTCCTCCATCTTTCTACAGAAACAGCATTAATCTGAACTCTTCATCAACACATGACAGTAATATGCAACACAATCTCATAGCAATTCATAACTATAACCACTGATAGTTATGTTTAGGGGACCACTGTTACTTTTTTGTAATAGTGGTATGTTTTTGTATGATTTATATTGTACAAATGCATACAAAAGCGCCTCCTCGTAGAATACTTAGATTTTCAGGTTGGTAATATTCAGGGAGCAGTGACTTAATCTACAAACTACACCATTCTGTGAGTCATTCAACATATGTACTGTAGCAGTTTGTGCGTTAAAATTTATTTTGTTATTGTCTGGCAGTAGTATGAGAACTTTACTCGTGTTTTTTTGTGTTGTTTACAGTTCCTGACTGCCTTCTACCTGGTCCAGGTGGGTTTCTAACCACTCCTAAGAAGAATAAAAGAAAAACATCAGTTGCAGTGGCATTTAATCACAAATCTGCACCAACCCCTGACACATTTAACATCTCAGACAATGCTGTTGACTTTCTCAAAGGCCTGCTGGTCACATGCCTCATGCCCTTGTTCTACATCATCATCATCCTCATTAGTTTGCCCCTGAACGCTTTGGCCTTGGTGACGTTCACCTGTAGGATACGAGAGAAGAAACCAGCAGTGATCTACATGTCTCACCTGGCGTGTGTGGACCTGCTCTTCACTCTGCTGCTGCCTCTGAAGATCCACTACCAGCTGAACGCTTCAGATTGGGTGTTCGGTGAGGCGGCGTGTCGTGTGCTCAGTGCAGCTTACTACTGCTACATGTACTGCTCCATACTGCTGATGATGTGCATGAGTGTGGACAGGCTGCTGGCTGTGGTGTTTCCCATCGCCTCTCTGACCTGGAGGAGCACAAGTAAAGCTACATTCATATGCACATTAGTCTGGCTGCTGTCGCTCACTGGTACGGTGCCACTTCTCTCAATGAGTCAAACAGTTAAGACTGAGAATGTGGGCGTCACCTGCCATGATGTGCTACGCCAAAATGACCCTACAGTAGTGTATTATGTGTATTTGTTCTCCATCCTCTCCTGCCTCTGTTTCTTCTTGCCTCTGGTCATCACCTTTGTGAGCTACTCCACCATCATATATGCACTTAGTGCAAAATCTGATCGCTTAACAACATCATCCTCATCTTCAGACAGCCGAAGGAGAGCTGTGATTATGACTATCGCCGTGCTGATTGAGTTTGTGGTGTGCTTTGCTCCAACCAATGGCATCCTGTTGTACCACTGTGTTCATTTAGCTAATGGAGGAGATTCATCGTATGTGGCTTACCTGTTGGCTGTGTGTTTGGGAGCTCAAGTGTTTTTCTGGATCCTCTGCTGTACTACTACGGCTCGTCTCAATGCAGACAGCAGATCCGCTCAGTGTTTTGGTGCAAGAAAGCAAAAAAAAAAAAACAAAGCTGTCAAACACATGAAATCCTTTTGTTTATAAAATGTTTATAAGTAACATTTTTATGCTGGTCTGCCTCAGCGGTCCAACAACACTCGTCACTGTCTAAATGTTTAGAGATAGCCAATCAAATCAAAGTAGGCGAGGTTCACAGAAGCAGATCCTAAATTTCAGCGAAAAAGGATCAGCATTAATGTTGAAACATAGCTAGATGTAAATAACAAAAACATTTAAGAGTATTTGACAGTTGTTTTACGATAGAAATGTTAAACATGACCGAGAGTAATATCCAGGGATGCAAACTACTGAATTTGTTTTCTCAAATATGGCCATTTTGAATTGAATTTAAAGTATCTCCTCAATTCATGTAATTCCTGATTGTTACGAGAAACGTTTTGAGTCTTTGACATATTAGGCATACATAATTGTGTGGGTGCATGTTTTAAAATACTATTTGCAAACAGAATATGAGAATTGACTTCACCGTTATATCTATGCTTTGAGGTAAAAAAGGCCCCCTGTTCCCAAAGTGTTGGTGTTCATCGTCTGTATGCTCACTTATATTAACACTATGTAGCTATTGTGTTGTGTCAATGAAGAGAATATAGTTCACAATGCATGTTATTTATATATTATTATAGACATTAATGCATGTCATCCATACAATTCTGTTAAAGAATTCTGTTATAACCGTATAAATAAAACTTGTAATACCATTTGACTGAAGCCATTTGATCATTAATAGTACTCATGCCTTCGTTCTACATTCATACAGAGACTGCCATGGTGGATTCCAACTTCAGTTTGGATGCTGTTGTGTTTCATATTCATACAAACCGGTGTTAAAACAGGGTATAACAATTCATTGAACAGTGTCTGAAAATACAATCCCCTCACAAACACAGACTGAGCAAATTTGCAATCCTTTTTTGAGGAGATGCAACATACGGATGAAAAAATGAAAATAGTGCATAGAGGTTTTCAGGAGTCACACCCAAACAACCATCATCATTCATAATTTATCTCTTAATAACTGCAATCGATTGAGTGATATCATAATTTTCACACTCAGAAATCAAGAACAACACTTAGCGCCTGTGCCTCCATCTAGGGCTCTCAGATATTACCATTTTAAGTTGTTCTAATGCACATTTAATGGAGATAGAAACTGCCAGCTGATCGGTAATCATGAGAGTGGTTGCTTTTAATTATAGTTTATAGTATATGCAATGATAAGTACTTTAGTTCAACCATGAACCATTTAAAGGGTTAGTTCACCCAAATATAAAGACAAGCCCATGATTTAAAGAAGTGCTATAAAGCGCATCCATCCATAATAAACTGTGACGCACACTGTGGGGGTGAGTGAAGGCCCCCTGTAGTGATCCGATGCAATTTTGTAAGAAAAATACACAATATAATATCCGTTATAAACACTTTTCTCTAAGTTCTGCTAGCTATTGTACATGCAAGCCGTTCCAGGCGGATCACAGAACCCTGTCTCCAGAAGAGGCGTAGCGTATACATCTCTCTGCATTGCACACATATACCTATAAACAGTCAAATGATTTGCACGGACAAACGTTTTAAGGTAGATTTTGAGGCGCATTACTTTGAAAAAGCTCAGATGTTAGGAGAAAATGAAGACTGTTCTGTTCAGTCTTACATCCAAACACAGAACACGGGGATGTTACAGCTGCACGAGCTTGGACTGATTTTGCCAGTTATATCTTGCTGATGTGATGTGAAGTGTTGTTTTGGAATTATTTATATGCTATTATATTTATTTTGTTTTTGTATTGTCAGTATTATTTTAATAAAATTTATATTGTTATGTCATTTTGTGTTTTTCATTGATTTTAGTTTTTAATATTGCTATAATTTATTTTTCATTTCAGTTTAGTCATTGTTGTATTTCAACTTAAATTTCAGTTAGTTGTTAGTTTATAAGTTCACGTTTTCATCTAATATGCACATATTATTTTGGCTTTATTTCAATATTGAAAGAGATTTTAATAGTTTTAATTTGATTGTTACTTACCAATAACAGCACTGTGCAACATATATACAGATGGGTGGAAAAAAACTTTTTATCAATTTTAATTATTTCATATTATGAGAGTAACGGCTATTTATGGGTGGATTTGTGAGGTAAGCTGTAGTTGTTTTTGCAAGTTTCCAGATCTGCTCATTACAGGCAACATCACTTGGGCTCTTACTCATTCTGTGGAGATGTGTGTCCTAACCACATGCATCAATGTATGGTCAGAAGAGTGCAATGCTTCAGACCACAAGATCCTGAAATGCATTGTGCAATTTCCCATTCATTGTCTTTTTATTATTTATTGTGTTCAGTGTGTATTGTTTAATATAAATAATATTGTTTACAGTATGCCCATGAATTATTACTATACTGTGTGTTATATGTTTTGCAGAACTACCTGTAGTGATACAATGTGTTCCATTCCATTCTTGTATATGTCTGAAAAGACAATACTCTCAGAAACACATGTATTCAGCAAATTTGCACCCTTTTTCTTGGAAATTAAACAAACTCATAAGTGAAAACAACATAAACAAAATACATTATTCATCCTATTAATACAAAGACCTTTACAATGAACAGTAATCTAATATTCAGTGATGGCTGTGTGTTTTTCTGGACCCTCTGCTGTACTACTATAGCCCGTCTCAATGCAGACAGCAGATCAGCTCTCTGGTCTGGTGGAGGAAGACAAAAGCACACCCCCACCAGACACCATCAAACACTCAGGGCCCCATCATACACCCAGCGCAAAGCGGCGCAAAGCGCAGCGCAAGTGTTTTTGCTAGTTTCAGCCCGACGCAGTTCTTATTTTCCCGTCCTGCACGGAGTTGTTTAAATAGCAAAGGCATTTGCACCCATTTGTGTGCTCATGGGCATGCTGGTCTGAAAATGAGGTGTGTTCAGGCGCATTGTTGGCGCGTTGCTATTTTGAGGAACTGAAAATAGACTGCGCCATAAACCAACTCAAACCTGGTCTAAAGTCTAAAATCAATTTGCGCAATTTTTTTGTGTTATTTAAAGAGCGCGTTAGTAGAAAACGTGCCTCTGCGCGGGGCCACAACGGACGTTCATAATGCGTATTACACACAGGGACGCGCAGCAGCACACAAACATGCCAAATATTTAAAGCTGAAGGATTACAGTGTAAAATAATATTATTGTGTAGGCTAAATAAATATAAAAATATCATACATGTCACAATAGAGAGTCATTGCGTGTATAAGAATTAGCCCACCTATTTGCTCGCGCATGAGCAGATCCGTTTGCTCTCTGGAGACGCGTTCAGGCTGTGCGCCTTAAAATTCCGCCATTTAAACAGCGAATCCGCCCTGGCACGAGCGCAACTCGCTCTTAAAGGGAATTGGTTTATTGCACGTTACGCACAAAAAAACACCCATTACTCATTAAGAGAATAGGGACAACCCGTTTAGACCATGCGCCCGTGCCCGCCGACCGTTTTCCCGTCGTTAAACTAGCAAAAGTGGATTCGGACACGCCCTGAGTGCACCTGCGCCGTGCGCTTTAGACCATGCGCTTAGATCGTTAAAATAGGGCCCAAACAGTCAAACAAAATCCTCCAACCTGAGCTGCAAGTACAGTCATGCTCTCTAAGAAGGTTTGTGGAGATGTGCGTGCTGCCTGTGAACGACTGTGTGCTGGACTAGCAATAAGGAATGATAATGGACTAACGAACAACACAATTGGATTAAAACATTATTTCAAGATACTAATGAAACTACAAAAATGACAAAGTTATCCTGACAGCAAAATAAACTGAAAATACTGAATACTGTATGAAAGGATGTTCAGTGGAGCTTTAGGAAAAATGCCCAAATAAACCATAATTCATCTGTCTCTCGTTTGGAGCTGTGATGTCTGTTAATTACGGCTTGATTTCTCATTCGCTCTGTAGGTTGTAGCAATGAATAGGAATGAATCTGGGCTCAATGGAGGGTGGGAAGATCCAGTGATGTCACAGTATATAAATCCAAGCCTCTCCTCACAGAAGAGACTGAGCACTCAGAGAGAGAAGAAGCAGTGTCTGTACAGAGATTCATCTACTGTTAGAAGTGACCCCTGATCAGCACTCATGGGGGTCAAAACTATCTTGTTTTCCATTATACTTCTGCAGGCATGTTCTGCCAACTTTAACGGTAAGTACATCTGTGCAGTTGTGCATAACAGAAGTTTTTCGCAGTCTCTTTGATAGTTTTTAACTATGCAGATTAAACTTTGACTGTATCATATTATGTGTGTAAGTAAGCTTGTTTTGTGTAGATTGTTGGTTTAAATTGTGTTATATCTTAAAGAAAGAATTGTTTCCTTTAATTTGGCTTCATTTTCATATACTATGGTATCATTTTTTATTTACTATGGTATTTTTTATTTTTTTTGTACTTTAAACTGGCTTCATTTTCATATACTATAGTATTTTTATGGTACATGTTATGTTATGACAGTTTTGAATATTCACAAAATGTTTTATTGACAATTATCAGAACGCTGATTGATCGATTAGCCTACATGAGGCATTGGTTTGTACTAAGTTGTTCTGATATTTTTCAGCATGTCTTCTGATATTCATTCATTGTATATTTCATGCTGTAGAAAAAATGAAAAGATGATTGATTCACATGGCACTTGAACTGAATACAGTGATCTCATACTACATTAAAGAGCATGTTTCATGACAAAATTGACAGAATTGAATTGACTTGTGTTATATTAAAAGTGACATGCCCTATAACGTGTCATGCCCTATATTAAAAGTTATTAGGTGGCTGGTGTGCTACAAATAAGGAATGTCAAATATTATTTCCAAGCAGTTATACCAACAATAAAAAAGCTTGAGAATAGTCATGTAATATTATTTACCTCAGAAAAGTCAACAATAAGGAGCATTGGAGCCCACATAGCCTATAACATTTGGAGGGGCCCATACACATGATTTTTGCATATGGGCCCAGAGCTAAGGGCCACTGAACCAACTGCTAAGAGGTGGGCTGCTGACAGTGCTCACAGGAAGTGATTTAGCTTAAAATCGTAAATGGGACCCAATTCCCTTAAGTAGTTTGTGTGTTTTCACTGATGGTGTTTTGGTCTGTTCGGTTGCAGAGAGCTCTGTACGCAGCTTTGAACAAACTAATAAGCCAATTGATGACAAGTCTTCAACCCAGACGTCTGATGAACTCGGTTCAGGATTAGCAGGTAGAGGCGGGTTTACCGCATTTTATACTTTGTTCACATTTGATAAATTCTGACTATTCTAAACTGTTGATGATAAACACAAAGCACAACCATTCTTAAACATTTTGGCAATGTCATTGTATGTAATCAATTCACAAGTGTAAAACATAAATTGACTTACTCCAGCAGTACTATTTACAGTAGATAAACATGTTCTTCAATTCCTCTTATGAGACGTTAAACCAATTTCTTTACTCTCTATGCTCATTAAAAATTCCATGGCAATTCTCGTAAAGAGCAGGTCATCCAGGTGGATGCTGTTCAGGAAAGATTGCCCCATATGACTATAAACTGTGATGTACTTTGGATGTACAGCTATACAAAATAAATCCCTTTTTTTGGTCCTGTCCAAACTGTTGCTATAAAATTAGAAGCACACAATTCCTTAGAATATCATTATATGCTTTAAACATTAAGATTTGTACTCATGGAAATGAGTAAAGTTGTCAAATCTTTCATTAGAAGGGGGTGACCCAATACTTTTGGCAATATAGTGTATTTGACAGGCAGGCAGGACAGCCTATCATAATGTCCGGACAAACATTTTATGGTCCTACGCCATCCACAGACTAAATAAATGCATATAAATACATGTATACCACTTAACTTAGTGATTGCGATTGAGATGTGTAGAGATTTTCAACCAGTATTACAAAAATGTTTTTGAACAAAATCACTTTATCTTGCCTTTAACGTTCAGTTTGTTTTGTTACAGCCGGTTCTGGACGCAACTTCTCTGTTATGACAGAGTCCTATGAGACAAGAGAAAATGAGTCCTTTTCGGATGGGATGCTGTATGGAAATAATTCCAGAGACTATTTTGAAGGCTATCCTTTAAATCATTCTCCAAACTTTTCCAAAATCTCATACATTATTGATTCCATACCAGTGTTTGCAGGTAAAGTTTCCAGACCTCCAGAAACAATTTGTAACATCTGAGCTCTTCACATGATATGTGATGTGAAATCATCACTACAGTTCATAATCAAACTTTTACTCCAAAAGGAAGTGCTCTGCATTTAGTAAAGCAAATGACTGGCCAGATTTTTTGTATTTAGAGGATTTGGGGATATTTAAATATTCTGGAATCACAAGTGAAGCAAACAACTCTAGAAGTCACACAGAAAACAGGTTCTGATTCAGTATTTGTGATGTAAACGAAATGATTGTTCTAGGATGAATTCTTTAGATCAACACCATCACCCTAAAATATTTCTTACATATTTTCTTAACCTCGGGATATTGTTCTTCTAAACCCTGCAATTAACTCAGGGTAAAGGAACATTTCACACTTACATTTACATTTATGCATTTAGCAGACGCTTTTATCCAAAGCGACTTACAGTGCATTCAGGTTATAATTAATTTTTTTTGTCAGTATGTGTGTTCCCTGGGAATCGAACCCACAACCTTTGCGCTGCCAACGCAATGCTCTAACCACTGAGCCACAGGAACACCTTATAACATAAAAGTTAGGTGGGCCGTGCTTTTTGCCTGGGGTTACCTAAAACTTTGCCCAGAGAGGAGTTAGCAGTGATTTTTCATTTTTTAAACTTGTACAGTGTGAAATTATGCAATGTTATAATCTTATGGGTAGATCCTTAAAAACATACACGCTATCACATGCCTCATAATCACATGCTTTGGAGAGTCACAGAAACACAGCGTGCTAACAGTTTCAGCATCTGAGGGGGAAATGTCAAATGGTGATTGAATTTGAGTGAAGAAGAGAGCATTTCGTTCTTTTACAGTGCAAAATATCTATTCAGGAAAACATGGTAGTACAATTGGCATTATATAATGAGGATGCACAATGTCAGTGACCATCCATTCAATGACACTAACACTAACACCACAAATATGAACATTAAAACGTTACCCCAGTGTTTAAGAATGCACAGTGTGAAACGTCCACATATGAATAAGCTGCATTAATTGTTAACACTGGCTAAATTATGAGCATTGTGAAACTAGGAACTAGGATTCCGTTTACCTGGGGTTTTAGAAGTGTTAACTATTTCAAGTGTAAAAAGCCATCGGTTATAGAATATTTGTCTGGTGGTGTTGAGAAGTTTCATGGTTGTTGTTGTTTTTTTATTTATTTATTTATATATTTTTGCATGTTTGTTTACAGATCCATTCATTGTCCTTATTATTGAAGACCAGTCACGTAACAGCAGTGATCTGAATGCAGTGGATTGCAACAAGACTGCACAGGACACATACAACATCTCAGATGAGTCTGTTGACTTTCTCAAAGGCCTGCTGGTCACACGCATTATGCCCTCATTCTACATCATCATCATCCTCATTAGTTTGCCCCTGAATGCTTTGGCTTTGGTGACGTTCACCTGTAGGATCCGAGAGAAGAAACCAGCAGTGATCTACATGTCTCACCTGGCGTGTGTGGACCTGCTCTTCACTCTGCTGCTGCCTCTGAAGATCCACTACCAGCTGAACGCTTCAGATTGGGTGTTCGGTGAGGCGGCGTGTCGTGTGCTCAGTGCAGCTTACTACTGCTACATGTACTGCTCCATACTGCTGATGATGTGTATGAGTGTGGACAGGCTGCTGGCTGTGGTGTTTCCCATCACCTCTCTGACCTGGAGGAGCACAAGGAAAGCCACATGTGTGTGTGTGCTGGTCTGGCTGCTGTCGCTCACTGGTATGGTGCCACTTCTCTCCATAACACAAACATTCAAGATAAAGGATGTGGGCATCACCTGCCATGACGTGCTGTATCACACACAGCTGTATTCATACCTGTTCTCCATCCTCTCTTGCCTCTACTTCTTCTTGCCTCTGGTCATTCACCTTAGTGAGTTACTCTACCATCATATATGTGCTCACTAAAAAGAATAATCAGTTGGCAACATCATACTCAAACAAGCGAAGTAGAGCTGCGACTATGGCTATAGCTGTGCTGATAGAGTTTGTAATGTGTTTTGCACCAACAAATGGCATCCTGTTGTACCACTGTATTCGTTTAGCCACTGGAGGCAGCAGTGAGGAGGGGAAATACTACCTGATGGCTGTGTGTTTGGGGAGCTCAAGTGTTTTTCTGGACCCTCTGCTATACTACTATGGCTCGTCTCAATGCAGACAGAAGATCCAGTCTCTGATCTGGTGGAGGAAGATAACAAGCTCAACCACACCATCAAACACAAACAGTCAAACAAAATCCTCTAACCTGAGCTGCGAGTGCACCCCGGCTCACATTCAGGTGTGAATTGATGGTGATTTTTATAAGATAAAGACTAAAGATTCATTTATAAATGCATAGTCTGTGCTAGTTTTAAATGACAGGAATAATGTTTGTTTTTAATGTTGGTCTTAGCATGTACAGAGACACATGTATATTTAACATATAGCATGTATACAATCATATTGCACCCTTAAAGCTTGAAAACATGTTTTTTTAACACAACAATTGAAATGCATTTAGTTTGTATCTCAAAAATGAAGGTGTCTGTAGATGTAGCATAGCAAGCATGTCGTGATTTTTGTTGCAATGTGCATTCTGTAGCAATTCTGATAAGTGTAACTTCCCCATTTATAATCTGCTGTACTTAAAATATGTATAAATGTGAGGACAAAAGAGCTAAAAATTAAAACAAAACATCTAAATTCTCTTTCCATAAACATCATATCACAGTCAACAAAAATGCACTGAATGAAGTGTAATATTTACTTACCAAGGGATATGATTAGATGAACATTTTATAGTCCAACGTCTTTCACAGACGATATAGATACATATAAATACATTCAGACCACTTAACTTAGTGGTTGCTATCGGGAGGGGAAGAGACTTTCAACTAGCATAACACATTTTTCTTTTTTTTAACCAAACAACCTACCCTGCCTTTCAACATTAAGGCAAGTACTATGTCATTGTATGCAATCCATTCACATTCACAAAACATAAGTGTACTTTCTGAAATTACATTGGGACTATTTTTTTTTATCATTATTATTCATTAACAGAAACTGGGTAGGGGATTCTGGAATAGTTGAGGATGGATGGCTGAGCATATACTGTAAAACACTCATTAAATCACGTGCACAGAGGCATTTTTACTTTTGTTTAATGGATGTTCGATGTCTAATCATGGTAATTGTGCAAAATCAGATTATAGAGTCATTTCAAATCCAGTTGATCATATAGACCACAAGATAATTTGAGTAAGAGGAGACACAGTTAAAGCAAACAACACATTTTTGTCTATTATTTAGTTGCTCTGAGATCTACTAGTTAAAACAGGAATGGTAAACCTCATAGACCTGGGAAGGGTGGTCCTCAGATTTGTGTGAGGTACCTCTTTTCACTGAATAGTTGAAAATTGCCTGTATCACATCCTGGCATAAATACTTAGCAGTGATTCTGCAGTGTTAACACTGTCAAATGTGTACAGTGTGAAATTATACTAAGTTAATAGATTCCTGGCAACACCCAATCACATTCATAATCACGTACTTTGGGTAGTCACACCGCATGTTTCAGTATTTGAGGGAAAATGTCAAATAGTGAGAGGAAATACATCAAATCTTGTTCTGAAGAGTGTTTTGTTATTACCTTTACAGTCAAAAATGTCTGCAATAAGTATAGCCTATGAAAGGAGGATGGTGGAGGGTGAGTAAATGCAGACAGTTTCCATTTTACACTTTAACACAGAAACTGTGTGTGTTTATTCATAAGATAGTCGTTTGTTTCACTTAAAGCCTTCATCAAAGTTTTTATACAATGCCTCACAAGGACTTTTACTGATGGTTTTCTGTTATTCTTACAGGTTTTGTAACACGCAGCTCTTCTACTGACATAGTAATGTTTAAACAAACACCAATTTTTGTCAAGCCTGCCAACATCACTCATCTGAATGTAGATATATTCAGAAACTATGTTATCTCAGATTATGCTGTACTCTTTGGCCTGGTGGTCACACACATCATGCCCTCATTCTACATCATCCTCATCCTCATTCGTTTGCCCTTGAATGATTTGGCCTGGAGAATGCAGAAAAACTCATAAGGAAAACAGACTAAATTGCCACATTCTATGCTAATATGGATATTGCGGCTCGTCTCAATGCAGACAGAAGATTCGCTCTGTGTTTTGGTTCAATAAAGCAAAAAAGAGCAAAAAACACAGTCAGATATAAAAACCTCGAACTGCGCTACAGCAATACAAATAAAATTGAATGTTTTGCTGAAGCTGTATTCTTTGTTTGCTGCTCCAACCAATGGCATCCTGTTGTACCACTGTGTTCATTTAGCTAATGGAGGAGATTCATCGTATGTGGCTTACCTGTTGGCTGTGTGTTTGGGGAGCTCAAGTGTTTTTCTGAATCCTCTGCTGTAATACTACGGCTCGTCTCAATGCAGACAGCAGATTCGCTCTGTGTTTTGGTTCAATAAAGCAAAAAAGAGCAAAAACACAGTCAGATATAAAAACCTCGAACTGCGCTACAGCTACACAATACAAATAAAAATGAATGTTTTGCTGAAGCTGTATTCTTTGTTTGCTGAACAAGTTCACCACCATGTCATCATTTGCCTGTTTTAACCATCATAGAATAAAGTGTAGGTGTTCATTGTCTCTGTATACACACCAGTAACAATATGTAGCAATTGTATTGTGTCAGAGAAGGTCTTGGAGAATGTTTTTCATAATGCATTACATATTATTTAATACAATAATAATTAATAAAACCTGTAATAGCATTTGACTGAAGCTGTTTGATCATTGATTGTACTCATGTCTTATCAATGATTCATTAATTATAATAAAGCCGTAAGAGTGCATCGTGTTTCGACTCAAGTTTGTTCCTCATCCCACTTTGATAAACAGTAATAAATTATATCTTCACCCAGCAGTTAGTTCTTAGTGTCACAGTCAAAGCATTACAGGCTATTGTTTTCTCTTTTTTTTTTTTTTTTTGAAAAAGTCAGTTGTCAATGACAACCCAATACTACATTACTTATTGATTTAGCTCATCGTATCTTAAAATCTACTGTGAGTCATTTTCATATATTTAATTAAATACACCTTGGTGAACAGTTGTGTTGCGATTCATTTAACATGTTTGGGGTAGCAGAGACCTTAATTAATTACAGTATGTGTAAAAAAATAATAGTATATAATAATAATCAAAAATTATTATATTTTGCTTGAAAATCTTTGATATGTCATATTCTTTTATATTTTTTGAGTCACATTAACAAAGTAGTTACTTTACATTTATCTCAGTGAATATTAATTGCACTGCAGATACTATGAATCTGTAATATTATTTAGATTTTGATTGAAATTGATTAGTTTCTTGATTGTTGGTCTTGGCGCACATGCGGCGAATGGGCAAATCACTTCAGGATGTCCAAAAAGGTAAATTTCCCGCTACACATCAATGGATTCTCAAAGAAACAGTCATTAGCATCACATTTCTAGATCTGCTCATTACAGGCAACATCACTTGGGCTCTTACTCATTCTGTGGAGATGTGTGTCCTAACCACATGCATCAATGTATGGTCAGAAGAGTGCAATGCTTCAGACCACAAGATCCTGAAATGCATTGTGCAATTTCCCATTCGTTATTATGTATTTATCTATTTATTGTTTTCAGTGTGCATTGTTAAGAAAAGTGCTATCGTTTGCAGTATGTCCATTAAGTTTTCCTTGTGCTGTGTGTAATACGTTTTGCAGAACTACCTGTAGAAATACAATGTATTCCACTCCATTCTTGTATATGGCTGAAGAGACAATACTCTCACAGACACACAAACTGAGTACAGTTTCTCCCTTTTTCTTGGAAATGAAACAAACTCATAAATGAAAACAAACTAAATTGTACATTCTATTAATACAAAGACATTACGAATGATTTAACTGACAATAGGTGAGGGGATGTTTCGCAGAGCAGAACATTTATTGAAATACTGGTAGCGTGTCAATCCCAAACCGATCAACATCTTCTCATCTCACTCACTGAAGTCTTCAGAGATATACGTCAGCACGTTTTAAAGTGCATCCTTCAATCTTCGCACAATAGCGATCACTTTCTTCAGCACAACACCCTATGGCCATCTAGAGATGCTAAAGTTTGATCATTTTAAGTTATGAAATACTTAAAACTGACAGTTAATCGGAAATCATGGTGGACTTTCTTTCATTTACAGATGATTTGTTCAATGGTAAGTACATTAGTGATCTCACGAGTGACAAGATTTTCAGTTGTGACTTGCTGATGTGCTGAAAATGAATTTTAAATGCTTATTAGGTAAAAGAGTGCAACAGGTATTTATCATTTTGGTGATCTGTGGTTGTTACAGTAAGTGAGATCTAGTCAGATGGGTTTTGATTTACACATAAACCAGGTAATTAAAGGATTGACTGTGATGTGTTTTGTTACAGTCTGGCCTCATGGAGTATTTTGCATTTGGCTTTCTTAAGCAGGCAAATCAGACATTTTTAACAATGTTTAAAATAAATAATAGTGCAGTGAATTACAATAACCAAACTTTACCATCCTCTGGGCCACTGATCGTCCCGCATGAGGTCGTTCTCCTCTTTAAAGGCTTGATGGTCACACACGTCATGCCCTCAATATACATCTTCATCGTCCTCCTTAGTGTACCCCTGAATAGTTTGGCAATGGTCACGTTCAACTGATTCAAGAGAAGAAACCAGCTGTGATCTACATGTCTCACCTGGCGTGTGTGGACCTGCTTCTTATTATTTAACATTTATATATAATGCATTAGCGATGCTTTTATCCAAAGCGACTTTACATTGCCATTCAGGTTATACATTATCGTGTTCCTGGGATCGAACCCAACCTTTTGCGCTGTGACGCATGCTCTACCACTGGCCACACAGGAACCATAATGTTCTTTACTCTGCTGCTGCCTCTGAAAATCCACTATCAGCTGAACGCTTCAGATTGGGTGTTCGGTGAGGCGGCGTGTCGTGTGCTCAGTGCAGCTTACTACTGCTACATGTACTGCTCCATACTGCTGATGATGTGTATGAGTGTGGACAGGCTGCTGGCTGTGGTGTTTCCCATCGCCTCTCTGACCTGGAGGAGCACAAGGAAAGCTACACTCATATGCACATTAGTCTGGCTGCTGAGACAAACATTCAGTGTCCAGAGTCTGGGAATCACCTGCTTTGATTTGTTGGAGGAAGATTCTTCAATGATGTACTTATCCGTGTTCTTATCCTCCCTGTATCTATTTCTTCCCCTGTCATATCTTTGAGCTCTTCTATCATTTATGTGCTGTGCACTGCTCACTCAGCAACATCATCATCTTCCTCAGATAACCGAAACAGGGCTGCGATTATGGCTACTGCTGTGTTGACTGAGTTTGTAGTGTGCTTTGCACCATCCAATGGCTTCCTGTTGTACCAATGTTTGTATAGCCATTGGAAGCAATGGGTTGGATAACTATGTGGCTTACCTGTTGGCTGTGTGTTTTGGGAGCTCAAGTGTTTTTCTGGGCCCTCTGCTGTAATACTACGGCTCGTCTCAGTACAGACAGCAGATCCGCTCTGTGATTTGGGGCAGCAAGGCAAAGAGAGTGAACATACCATCAAACACAATCACATACACAAAATCCTCTCATATAAGACTGCTTATGCACTGTAAAACAAATAAATGGCCTAAATAAGGAGCAGATATCACTTTAAATTCATTGCATTTGGTAGACACTTTTATTAATTGCAACCTGCACTCCCTTCAGGGGTTTCATTAGTTAATATTCAGTCTGTAGAAATTAGCATTTATTCATCTACTCTCTAATAAGTGAACGCGTGAAAGAGAGATTGTAACTATGCTACTGTGTTAGACAAATTTAGAATAATCAGTCATTGTTGTAATACTTTATATGTAAACAGATCTATCTATCTATCTATCTATCTATCTATCTATCTATCTATCTATCTATCTATCTATCTATCTATCTATCTATCTATCTATCTATCTATCTATCTATCTATCTATCTATCTATCTATCTATCTATCTATCTATCTATCTATCTATCTATCTATCTATCTATCTATCTATCTATCTATCTATCTATCTATCTCCCTGTCTCTCTATGAATAAATAAATAAAACCTGAATTACAATTTGACTGAAGACATGTGATCCTTGATTTTACTCATAGTTCTACATACCCATAGCTGTGATTTAAAACAATCCTCTGGGTGGCGGTGTTTATCCATATGTCTACCCAATGTATATAAACCGTGCAATTAATGGAAGACAAATCTGTTGTTTAACGTAGTCTTTTATTTGTATTTGTTTATTTTTAAATTTGATCATTTTAACTGTATTATTATAACGCTGTAATATGATTCACAAACCTAGTAAAACAATATATACAATATTTACCACTTAGAAACACACACAGAAGCTAGCAGTCCTTTAGGTGGCGGTGTTTATTCTTATTTCTTAGCTATGTCTAACCAAGCACCATAACCAACAGACTATATGCCTTTAATGCAGTCTAGATCTGGTAACCAAACTAGCGATTCGCTGGATTTATCATCTTTCTGTGTAGTTTATAGCAGATAAATAATAAATAAAAGATACTGATCAGCAACTGAAATCGCGGATGGGTTTTTTTTACTATATCGCACTCTGGTGCGGAACGCGTGTCACAAATGTCACAGCGGAGTGATATCTTCATAAGAAAAAAAGATGCGTACAGCACTTCCTATGTCACGTAGTCCCGTTAATTTAAGAAAAATTAAGAGTGACTAAACAGAGCGCATTTTTTCTGACTTATGTCAGGTACACTTAAGAAGCGTGTTTACTGTAACTGAGGTAATATACATGATATGTCCACATAAAATGTAAATATGTCACCAGGCACAGTTCTTGTGAAGGGCGTGACCCAGGTGAGGTCACATGTGTTTGATGGACGGTGAGCTCCTCACCTGACTATAAAGAGCTGATTTTGTTTATATTCATGACGGAAACAGACCACGCTAATTCCAGTTAATTTCGCAGGAATAATGGCGCACCGATTGATCTGGATGTACGCTTGCTTACCTTAGTCAACGTCAACCTGTCTAGTCAAAGTAAGAATTCGTTTTCTTATTTAAGGAGAAGTGTCTCATCTCAAGACTTTTATAAATGAAACTCGTTTATTTGATTACAAATGTTTGTAACATTTCGATTTCTAAATGTTTATTATAGTTAGGCCCACAGCATATATAGGCTATTGCGGTCTATCTATCTAGGCTATATTATCCATTCAGAATTTGAATAAATTAAAAGTGGTTGTTCATGCTGCTTTAGGAGAACCAGTGGTCACGCGCTGCAAAAGAATCTGCATACAAATGCAGGATTCCCTTTCGAAATTGCAATGATTGACATAGTGAAAAACCATGGCAATAGACAGGACAAAAATGTGAAATATCAAAAATAGATTATTAAGGCTAGAGCACCCTCACTACTTTCAGAAACACCTTAGTGATTTGGTTTTGGAACCAGTCTTGTTCTGAATAGAGGTAGAAGTGATCATTTACATAACCACAATTTTAATGTGGCAAATGTGGTCTAATTTTCTCTTGATACTGTGACTGCGCGTATTTCTGGCACAGAACTACGGGCGTCCCGTGTTCAAATCCCGACACAGGGACCTTTCCCTATCCCACCCCCTATCTCTCTCTCTTCACTTCCTGTCGGCTATGATATGTCCTGTCATAATAAAGGCAAAAATTTCCAGAAATATATATTTTTTTATAAAAGTGTCTATTGTGCTAAATTTGAAACAGTCTTATCTGATGAACTGTAATGAAGCAAAATGTCTAGGGTTAAATTATACAGTGACTCAACTATCATATAGTGGAAGTTGTTCAGAAAACCTAAACCCAATGGAAACCCACTTACTTCAGATATGATGCACACGGGATGAGAAGTGCCACGCCATGTTCTCATGTTCAAGGCAACAATCTAACGGCTAATCACTGAATCAAATCACCTTACAGGCAAAATAAGGGTGTCAATGAGTTTTGCTGTACAAACAGTGCAGTCTATCTATCTATGTGAGGCATAGACTTTATTCAGTCCACAGAGAGACAAGTATTGAGAAATGTCTATACACTCTTCAGGTCTAGGTGAACTTACTCTTCTGTGTCTTGTAGCCAACGTTAATATTATCTTAATATTCAACATTTGTGAATGAAGTGCAAGTCAAAAGAACTATAGTGGTGCAGATATGATCTGTCTGTGGTCTATCATTGATCGATCTAATGTTCTTATTTTCTGTCGTTCTATAGGTTCTAACGAGGACAGAGGCTTTACTGGTGATGAAACGGAGTATGGAGTGGCAGTGACGTCCACTGCTGTTGCTGTACTGAACAGCAAGCTCACGCAGATCTTCTTCCCAGTGGTGTACATCATCGTCTTCAGTGTGGGCTTGCCAACCAACGCTATGGCCATCTGGGTGTTCCTCTTCAGGACAAAGAAGAAACATCCCTCATCCATTTTCATGGTCAACCTCGCACTGGCGGACTTGCTGTTCGTAATCTGGATTCCCCTAAAGATCGCGTACCATTTTAACGGGAATAACTGGATCTACGGAGAAGCCCTGTGCAAAGTCCTGGTTGCCTTTTTCTACGGGAACATGTATTGTTCGACTGCTTTCATTGCATGTATTAGTGTCCAGAGGTACTGGGCTATAGTACATCCTCTTTCCCAGCAGAAAAGGAACAACAAATTGGCAACTGGTGTTGCTTTGTGTGTGTGGCTGGTTGTGTGGGTCATTACCGTGCCTCTTTATCTTTATGACCAGACCGTGAAGGTCACCAACATGGATATTGTTACCTGCCATGACGTCACTCGCCCCAGCCAGTCACACTACCCTTCTATCTACTTCCTGATTATGGGAGTTATCGGATTCGTAGTTCCCTGCATAGTATGTATAGTAGCGTATGTGCTGATGCTACGTTCCCTGAAGAGCTCGATGACAGACGCTGACATCGTTCAGAAGCGAAGGAAGGCTGTCATCCTCCTCGTCACGGTGCTGGTGATGTTCCTATTGTGTTTCACCCCGAGTAACATTATGGTTATGGTGCATTACTCCCTGCTCTCAATGGGAGTGCGGGACAGTGGTTACGGCTTCTATGTTTCAACGCTATGCCTGGCCAGCCTCAACAGCTGCGTCGATCCATTCCTATATTATTTTGTTTCAGATGAGTTCAGAGAACATGTAAGAAACACATTTCTTTGCCGCAGCGAACGCACCGTGCAGAGGATGCGGGTTTCTTTCAGTGCACTGAAGTATTCGAAGAAAAGCAGTACCTACACATCCGACTCTGGAAACACGCAGAGCAGTTCCTACCAAGAATGACATCCTGAGAACTGTTTTCCAAATCTGTGCTATGCTCTGGTACTCTACAATACCTCTTGAAAACTATATAAGCTCTTGTTATTTCATTATTAAATGTTGTAAGGGCTGGAGGAACAAGTTATTGTCGACATTTAACATGTATTTCAGTCAACGATTAAACATCTTTTTTTTCATAATCTCACGTAAATGCTTTTTTTATTTATCTGGTAAATATGGGAATCACATCCATATTTGAAGAACTTAAGACCTTAAAAGGACATCCAAGGGTTCTCACTTCTTGGAACTACAAATTGGCCTCCTGTTTGAAAGTCACCATGAAAATATGTAAGAGTTATTGTTGTGTTGCCATTACGTCACTAGTTACAGGTTGCCTCATTGGGTTTAAATACCTGAAAATTATTTGGTCTGTTTGGTTTAGTGGCATTTCTCAGAATCCCATTTCAGATTACCTTTAATCCAGTTCGGTGGACATAGACCAAACGCTGACTGAATAACTGACGCTGTAATCTATTTTAAGCACCTAGTTACAGAAACCTATTTAGCATTTATTCCTGTTTGTATAAATGCATGTACAAGTATCTCTAAAGGAATGTGAAATGTTATGTGAATCACACCAGTGACCAATTTTAGATGTGTGAATGTATAACCAGCAAACATTACCTCGTTCAGATGTGTTCTTTCTAGTGCACTAATGGTAGTCTCATTTTTATGCATAGTCTTTATAAATGCTGATTTCTTTTTGCACTCCCATGCCTCACTTGGTTTCAAAGCACATGCGTAGGTTTTAATGTTGTTTTATCTGTGGTGTATTTTGTAATTTGTCTGAATTTATCAATAAATGTGTCTCTCGTCCATGTCTGCCTATGATTTGCTGCGTATATGTGGCCTTGTTTTCTAAACTAGACAGACAGTGAGTAGAACATGACCAAAGTCCACAAGGCAACTTTTTATTTAACTAGCCAAATCATAAAATTGATTTGCAGTTGTTTGACACACGTACACACACACACACACACACCCATTTACAGTTCATTGTCCTTTTTTAAATGACTCTCTTTCTTCGGCTTGCTCCCTTTATCAGGAGTCGCCACAGCGGAGTGATCCGCACAACCGATCCTTTTTTAAATGACTCTTCACTGAAAACACAGGCTGGTTAAAAACTAAAGTTTGTGTAGCAATTAATTATTTTTGATTAAAAGAATCAGACAATTTATTTACAATATTAGTGATGGTTGAACAGAAAAAATAAGCACAACTACTTAAAATTATATAAAACTACAAATCCCACCAGAGCCTGTGTGGCCTCTTTGAAATCATGTAAGTAAAATATGAAAAAAGGACCTTCAGGATAAAGACATATTTTAATTTATAAACGTTTTTATAATTATCCCATTGTGTTGACAAAATACAGAGTTATGCAACCTTAGAGAAAAGGTTGTGTGTTTTTATTTTAAATTAGCCTCAGGACAAATTAGTGTAGCCTACATGTTCTAAGCTGTCGTCAGTATTAGCATATTATTTATATACTATTATAGTATTTATTCATATTTTGATTCGATATGTTTTTATATTTTCAGTTGTTATTAATTTTAGTTTATGATTTAATATTTCCAAAAGGCTTCACTTTTATTTAAGTTTTATTTTAAGCAATTTCAGGATTGTTAAACATTCTAGTTGCCAAGGCAACATGTCTAATTTTACTTCACGTTTACATTTTTGCATCCCAAAATGTAAACGTGAAGTAAAACGTGATATTACATTTTAATATCAGGTTATATTTTAGCGATATTTTTTTATCATTTTAGTTTTAGTATAAGTAGTTAACAATAACACTGCATGTTGTGGTCTGAGAACAGAGAAGTGATAATGTAATGTAATTTTGATTAAATAAAGATGACTTATCAAAAGAAAGAGTAGCTATGGCAACATGATAAGACTTGCTAAATACTCTTTAAATAGCAGTAGCTATTGTTGTTAAAACTGTAATGTTAATGGTATCAATATACAGTCTCTGTCTCTCTCTCCTCCCACGCTCAGCTCACGAGGTTGATTTCGGTCAGAACTCGAAACTCACGCGCAGCAGCAGGATCCGACCGGAGTGCGTCGAGCGTGTGACGTCATGCAGGTAAGGAGACACCGCGCGCTCTCTGTAAGGTGTGGCCTTCCTTCTTACAGGTCGACCAGCAACATTTCAGCGAGAGGAACAGCAGAGCTCATACGACACTCCAAGAGCTGGACTTCTTTCACTGGGAAATAGCATATCGAGAAGTTTGAAAAACACGAATTATGGCTGTCTCTGCAAGTTATGGAATCTTGTTATTTTTCGCGTGTGTAGGCCTCATTTTTGCATCGGTGGAGCCAAGTAAGTCAATTTAATTCGTCTGTATTTTTCTAACAAATTTTGTAGCTCAAGGGATTTGTTTTTCCAATGTCCTGTTGTTTGTAATTCAGTCATTTAACATTCACAATCGATGTGTTTTGTTTCAGCTAAAGGCAAGTCACGAAGTTTAATAGTCATACAGGATGAAGAGACAGGCAAGCTCTTCATTGATCCGATCACTGCAAATACACTACAGAGCGGTCTCACAACTATCTTCATGCCAATTATTTACATAATTGTTTTGGCTGTGGGGTTGCCAACCAACGCGATGGCGATATATGTCTTGCTGTTCAGATCAAAGAAAATTCACCCTGCTGCCATTTACATGGGCAACCTAGCGCTGGCTGACCTGCTGTTTGTCATCTGGACGCCGCTCAAGATCGCTTACCATTTGAAAGGAAATAACTGGACTTTTGGTGAAGGGATGTGCAAAGTTATGGTGGGTTTCTTCTACGGCAACATGTACTGCTCCATCCTCTTCATCGCTTGTCTGAGCATCCAGCGGTACTGGGTCTGTGCTCACCCACTCACCCAGCAAAGAAAAAACAACAAGTTTGCTATCATCGTATCCGTGTGTATCTGGATCTTCATTTGGGTCAGTACTACACCTTTGTACCTGTACCAGCAAACCGTTGAACTCTCGGACCTCAACATCACCACCTGCCACGACGTCAATCTTGTCAGCATGGAGAACTTTAAGTCGGGCAATACGTTCCTGGATGTTCAGCTGCCTTATTATTATTTTATGGTGATGGCAGGTCTTGTCTTCTTCATTCCAATGTTGGTCATCATCGCAGCTTATATTCTTCTCCTTCGCTTACTTGGGAATTCCACAATCGAGGGCAACGCTGGAAAAAGCCGCCAACGGGCCGTGGTTCTCATCGTAACGGTGCTCATAACGTTCTTGGTCTGCTTCATCCCAAGTAACGTGATGTTGGTCGTGCATTACACTCTCCTGCGAAACGGCTGGGCTAATAACGGCTACGGTTTCTACATCACGACACTGTGCCTGGCCAGTCTCAACAGCTGCTTGGACCCTTTCATCTACTATTACGTCTCGGATGATTTCAGGGAGCACGTCAAGAACACATTTCTGTGCCGTAGCAGTCGTACTGTGAAGAGGATGAGGGTTTCATTCAGCTCAATGAAGTACTCTAAAAGGACCAATACATTTACTTCCAGGACAGGCAACACCGAAAGCAGCAGCTGCTGAGAGCAGATGGACATGGACCATGATGGACACGAGTTTATGTATTTATCTGTTAAATATACAGAAGATTTTACTTCATATTCATGCTCTGTGTTCTCTATTGTCTGATACTGAAACTGTCTGAGAGCAGATTCTAGTTTTTATGAAGATATTTTGCTTCAGAGACCTTCGTAAACCCCAAAGTTGAAGGAGCCACAACGAGTTTGAACAGAACAGTTTCTCTAAAACTCAGGGTCATGAAGCCAAAGCAGTCTCATCGTTCTGTTGTTACATTTAATATTGTTCAGATGGGCTTTGTGAAATATTTAATGTGAATTTGCCAAACTGTAATGGGTAAAAATCAATTGCTTTGAAATTTAAATTAAGTTTTAACTAGGGATGTGCGCTGACTAATTTGACTGTAAACGGAAGTTTTGTATGACTAGTCGACTAGCAAATAGAAAACCCCAAAAATGGCAACAAAAAAAAAACTGCGCGTGTGTATTAACAGCATATGAAACACTTAATCTTTGAATCACACGGTCAAATCCCTCAATGAATTCTGCTAAAATTAGGTCAGATTATGCCGATGCTTGCCCATTAGCATAAACCCCAATTTTTAGGCGTTCGTTTAAACAGAAAAAAAAAAAGGAAGAGCATACACTCTTCATAAACCAGTGCGTAGCTTATTTTTCAGATCGGCTGGAGCACAAAGAAAATCAATCATAGACGACAGAATTCTCATTTTCATATAAACGTTGCAAAACTTATTTAAACAATAGAGTTTACAGTAGCATTAAAAGGCTTTTAAATTGTCTATGTTGGCTTTATTGTCTTTACCTCCTCTGACTCTGATAAAAGACTGTTCTTGTTCTTGCACTACTGTATCTCACTGTTTTGTTTTATTTAACTGGTTTGCCATCTGCATGTGCCTTAGCACTTTACTTTATCTATCTCTTTTTATTTTAAATTGTTCTCATGGACATTTGTTCTGTATAGTTTGTATGTTACATATCTTCGGCAACTGTATTTACATTTATGTCTATTGTAGGTTTTGTTCTGTAGCACAAGGTTCTGAGGGTAACGCAATTTCAATTATCTGTATGTATGTACTGTACATGTCAAAATGACAATAAAGCTTACTTGATGACTTGACTAAAAACAAAACAAAGCTCTTTTTATTCAGACCGTGCATTTGTTCAGTGAATTTACATGTTAATTATGGTCTGGCGAAAGACGGGTAGGGCTGATTCTGCAAAAAAAGCGCTCGGCAGGAACTGAAGTCAAAGGCCACAGGAAATATACAACCAAGCAGCAGTTTCGAAAAGAGCCTGGAATTCCCACACCACCACCGAAGTGGGTCTTCGTTTAGAAGAACAGAAGCGCGGATCGGATCGCGGGACCGCAGCGGCCAGGTTGTGTGTTTAATGATTCATGGCTTTGGCTAGCTCCAAGCAGCATACATGCCTGTATGAATTGTACGCATCTCAGTAAAGTTATTTAAGCCAATTTAATACACAGTTTTAAAAAAAACGTTTCCATTTCATATAATTAAAAATATATCCCAACACCTTGCTGGTCTTTCGCGCGTTCATTTTGAGCTCGCCGCAATGACATGAAGAAACCATGTGAGGTAAAAATATAGTTTCCGCCCAGATAGCTTTTAAAAAAAATTTTATATATTTTGATGTTTTCTTTTTCAAAGTTTTTATTTAACTTTCTTTAAAATGTTTTAAATGTAAGTTAAAATGATGGTAATTTGAATGATAAATCATCATGTTTTTTTTTTCTCGTTAGTCACATTGTTTTCAGTGTGACTTAGGATTACCGTTTTCGACTAGACCCGCACATCCCTAGTTTTAACTTCCTTTTAGCCAGAATTTGTTCTGTTTTTAATAATTATTTTTTTAATTTTGTATCAAACCATAATTAGCGTCACTATGTTTTTGCTGGTTAGTCACAATGACTTATTATTTTTAAACCTCACTGTGTTATATAGCCATAATTAGGTCACTATTCTTGTCTGTGATGCACATATTGGAATTATATTTTTCTAAATTCATTCAGATTTGTTTTCTACATTCCACTGTAACTTCATTATCTCAAAAGTAGTGTTCTTGAGAACTCCCAGTCAGTTCAGTCTGTGTGTCAGGTGTCACTGTACCTCTTACAAGGAAATGCACCTGTTAACACGTAGCCCGCTTTACCCCTAAAGGCGCAATGACTTCTGAATAAATGTTTTATTTACTTTGAAATTGTTTTTTCTGCTGAATTGTTAGTTTAATTAATAATTGAGTTCCTTGGATCACATTATACATTTTGTATAAGTGAGTAATATGTTTATAGAAACTATGACAAACTGAGTCATCAACACAAACCATGACACTTAACCTTGTGACGCAAGACTTCATGATGTTATCTTTCAGCTACAAAATGTTAACATTCTTTTGGTTGAACATTTTTAGCAACATTTGTGGGAACAAAATGTGCCTCGTTATGAAACTGAGCAAAGTAAATTGTGTAAGATTAAATTGCTTTGGATATAAACATCTGCTAAATGTAAATGCCAAACTGGTTACACAATGACTTACTCTGATTTAGTTTGAATGAATATAGCACTTTTAAATGTCTATCCTGCTTTGATTACTATATGAGCATGTTTCATATCGAAATCTCTCGCTATGTTGACTTGTCTGGTTTTATCAGTGAAACTGCTGCTGAAGTGAATTCACACTGTTCTCTCTTGATCAGTGAGTGTGACTCTGTCCACTCCCTAGTTTAGCATACCACTCACGCTGTGTCTATAGAAACCCCCTAAACCTGTTTAACTAGCTTTAGACCTTTGATTCTTTGAGTCTCTTCAGGTTTCAACACCAGATTTGTATTTTTTTGAAGAGGGGGATGTTTATTGGACTTAAAATATATATATATTTTTTAATCTACAATCAGATTTCTTAGAGAAGTATGGCACACTTCTGCTCAACAAGCCACGCGAGTTGAATCATTAATTTCTGCAGCACTTAAATATTATGTATAGAAAACCTCTAAGTAAGAGCAATATGTCAGCTACTGATAATAAAACAGTGTTAATTATTGATTTGCCTAAATTGACTTCTATTTATAAAAACCTGTTTCTGCCTTAGAAAAATGAAATACTGTTTAAAAGCTTGGGTTTGGTAAAATTAGTATATTAAGATAATAAATATAATTTTAATATAAAATATAATTTATTCCTGCGATGCGAAGCTGAATTTTCAGCATCATAACTCCTTCAGTGCCACATGATCCTTCAGAAATCATTTTAATATGCTGATTTGCTGCTCAAGAAACATTTCATTGTTAACAATATTGAAAACAGCTGTACTGCTTAATATTTTTGTGGAAAACATGAAACATGATTTGTCAATATTCTTAGATGAATAGAAAGTTCAAAGAACATAATTAATTTGAAACATAAATATTTTGTAATATGCCTATTATGTTTTTACTCTTGCTTTTGATCTGTATAATGTGTCTTTTAATAAAATAAATTTCTTTATTAAAAATTCTTACTGACCTAAACATATTTAATAGTGTATATCTTGCAATGTGATTTTGCTTTTCTATTTGTGACTTTATATATTCCAATGTGACTTTATTTCTTTATTCATATCTCACAATCACCCTTTTATTATTACCCATAGATGGAAACATGCTTCCATATCTTCGAGCCCCTCGGGTAGCATAAGTATCTGAAAGTGTCCATTCATCTCGCTCATTTACATTTCCCTCCGTCTCAGGTGACTATATTGTGTGGGGTCAGATATATTATGTAGCCTCCGGACTGGGCTGCGAGCCTGCAACCATCCACAGTCTCAAATAAGATACACAAACTCTCTGTCTCCCCTCCCTCTGTTTCTCACGCTGTCTCACTCTCCGATGATCTGATTTCACACACGCAGATTCTCCATCCTTGACTTCACAGCTTCCTGACCATTTCTCAATGTGTTTGCCTTTTGATGTTGCTATGGATACCGCACTGGTCTTGTTAGTTGCATTTAGGTTGCAGTTTCTTACTGGCATTGGAATAATTATTAAATGTGTGATGGGATGTAGTTGACAAGTGTTTTTTTGCAGCATACATTGTGGGTGAAGGTAAACTCAGTGACATTGTCAGGTAGATTCCTATGTTATGTGACATTAGCAAAATGTAGTATGTAAAAACATGCATATTGTCCACCGTCAGTGGTATAGAGATACATGAAGCACAAGGCACTTTCTGCTGGTCAGCACGGCAAATTCGCTTGTCCTGAACATGACCACAAATTTGCATCGTGAACTTTCGAAATCATCCAGATCTCACGAAAAACTCCAGATCTATGTTGCCAAGTCCATGGAATTGAGCTACTTTTACATTGTTTCCGCAGGTTATCTTTTAGTTAGTTACAGGTATGCGATTTGAAATGCTATTTTAGACCCCCAACGGAGTGAAGGAGAGGATGAGGAGTGGAAGCCTATCTGACCATATCCTTCTTTTTGATATTAATTATTGTATTAATATTTCTTGTGTGATTATTAATCAAGTTATTGATCAGCATTTAACCCTCCAGATTGTTTGATGACTGGTTTAAGAAGTAAAGCCTGATCTATATCAGTATATGTTGAAAAGTGCAGTGCATGTATTCTTTGTAAGTCTTAAGAGTAAGAGGTGCGAACACATGCGGAGTGTAATCGTTCCTAGGGTCACAAGGCCAGGCTAACATCTGCTGAGAGTAACAGAAATAACTGAGACTTATAGATGTTGAATAACAGATATTAAAAATCCTGTTCTATCCTGGATAGTATGTGTGTAACCAACCAGACTGATAAGCTGCTCGCTGGAAGTTAGATGACCTTCAGATGCAAATAAGGGTTTTGTGTGTACGTGTGTGTATCGGCATCTATTCTCTGTGTCAGATAAGAGAACTGTCTCCTGCCACCATCCTGATCGAGCTGTACTGTCTTCTTTTGCTGATGCCTCCAATAATCATTTGAAGATATGCTTGAAGTGTTTATGTCCTTATTGGAAACTGTCTAAGTGTATCTAGTTTTAGAACCAATCAGAATGTTGCTGACTTATGTATTGATGTAATTATCTCTGTTAGGGTACAATTGTGGTGATTTTTGTGTTGTAAATGAGAGCAGCCGACGAACTCCGTGAGACTTTTAAAGCTGACTTCTGCCTGAAACTGCAAACTATTTCTTCAGTAAATTTCTTCGATTGACTTTCCTCTCTGACTCCGGGTCTTCATTCAACCACAACACCTGGGGTCTCATTTATAAACTTTGCGTACGCACAAAATGGGCACTCTTTTGGAGTGAGAAGTAATGAAGTAAACTATTTTAAACTGTGTTTTCATTTCGATATGCATTTACAATAAATATTTCCATTAATATTAACTCTTATTATGGAGATAAGTACTGAAATTTCAAAATGTCATTACGCAGAAGTTAAACCAAATTACATTTAGACATATAGTGCATGCATTTGATCACTTTTCATGTGGCATCCTATGTTTTAATGACAGAGAGGAGTGCTATAGGTGCACAATAATTCATTTTTAAACTAAACCGCAGATTAAAAGGATCAAATGGAATTTTTTTTTTTGCCAGAACAATGATCATGATGTGCACTTACTTCGATATCATGGCGGACACAGCTGGATACGGTGGTCGAACGGTCAGTCCATTGTCCGGTTTGAATAGGACCAATGATAATATCTTACTGTACAACTCACTGCACTGTACTGCATGGACGTGTTGATAAAGGCATCTCCAAAACATTATAAAAAATACCACTGTATTTTAACTGAAGGACAACGGTAAGATTTGCACATTTCCTTTTTAAAATATTTTCAGTAATTTGCAGAGTCAGACAATTGTATTTACACTGCAAAAAAAAATATATGCCTATTATATCAGCTGTTTCCACTAAAAATAGATGTTCATCTTATGGTCACCTTGTCAGCAAAACTGCATGAATTTAATTTGATTTGAATTGTTTAAAACAATTGAAATACCATGTGACCTGTGTAAAAGAATGAGATCAACTATTTTAAATTTTGTTTTGTTTTTATGGATATTTTCTTTATAAAACGTAACAAGGATACTGGATAATTTTTAGGAAAAAAAATTAATGTGTAGGCTATGGCCCAAATGGAATTACAGTCAGGAACTCATATTTACTTAATGTCTTGTACCTTTGACGGTGTTAAACACGTGTCACGTGGAAGGGAATATGCATGGAAATGATATGCAGATGAGGTTATGCATAATAAAACTAGGTGTTGTAAGCTCCATATATGGTGATTTCTGGGAAGAGTCAAGGGTGGAGATGCACGTACACACAATCTTCCCCTGACTGGGATTTATAGGCATTTTGCTCAGTCTGGCAAAAAAATCAAGCTTTTTTGCATACATTGCTCTAAGGAGAGATATAAATGAACCCCTTCTTTTGATTTTAACTGTTATTCCCCAACATCAAAAACGCATGTTTTTTAAAAGTTTGTTTACTTTTCATGCGTACACCCCTAGATCTTTTGGTTTTGGCAAGTTGGTTTTCCGCCCAATTGCTCCCCAACAGGAGTGAAAAACATGACCGGGTTAGTTTGGGTTTACTTTTGTTTCGTAGAGTTGGCAAGTTGGTTTCCGCCCAATTGCTACTCAAAACTACACGATTTTGATGGGGGTCCCCTGGTACCCAATTTTGATGCTTCCTCCCCTGGTAAAATGCGCTAAATATCAAGGGGTAAATTGGAGTGTTATTCAACCCGCAGCAAGGGTCAACCGCAGCAGGGGTCATCAGATGCAAATTCACTTTTAATGTTGTTTGAACTTTTAAATGTGTGTTGTTTGAACATAAATGTGTGTTGGCAGTGTTTGTACACATCCACCCTAGTATGATAAAAATCCAACCAGTGGTTTTTATTTAATCCCTAAAAATAATATCCCCTTTTTCAAATGAGGCCATTCTCAGCTTCTTGTCTGTGTGACGTCACACAGACCAAGGCCACTCCCACGATAGTTGATTGACACTACGTCCTTCTTTAGAATGGCTCCTAAGCGGTTGAGGTGTTTTTTTGTTGGATGTAATAATGAACATAGTAGTCGTCATTTACTCCCGACATGTGAGCCACTGAAGACGCAGTGGATTACTTTTGTTTGTGAAGGGAATGCGCCTCCCGATCTACCTAAATGCGTCTATGTTCACGCAAATCATTCGTTATCCAGCTTCACCTGCAACAGAAGTGAGTATAAGGTTTTTTTATGAATCTTTGCAATCACCTTTTCTAATAATGTGCTAGTTAGAAAGATTGGCGGCTAAAGTAAACAGTCTCTCAGAGCTTGGATCGTCACCTCACGGAAGAGAGGGGCGGAGTCAGCAGAGCTCATTTGCATTTAAAGCAACATGCAACAAAACAGGTTGATTTCTGCAGAACTGATTTTGACAAGGTAAAAAGGGTGTTGTTTTACACTACCATTGAGAAATTTGAACCATAGTATGTTCTAGACTTTTCATTAAGACCCTAAGATCAACTTGTGGAAAATGGCCATCCGATGACCCCTTTAAAGTAGCCCAATTCCGTGGGAAAACCGCAAACTTTGGCAACAGTGTCAACCCTGCTCCGCAGACTCCTAGGTGAATTACTGGATTTTGCCCGCAAAATATCACTGAACAGTTCATGTGACCATATCTTAATTCAAATAAATTTTCGTTTTGTGAAGAAAACTGCCCATGCAGAACTTGCCACGATGTTCCTGTTAGGTAGGCTACTTCTAGCATGTTGCTAAGTGGTTACTTAGGCCTACTCAAAATAACACTTTCCTTTTTTATATTCTTTAAATGCAGTCCCTCCTTCAGTGCAAATAGATTATTTAGCCCATTTTATCATCTGTAATTCGGATATGTTAGGAAAATATAATAGCAAATGTTTCCTTAAAAAGCAACATATTTAAAGGAATCATCGATGTCTGTGGCTTAAAGGGGGTAAAGCATAAAGGTTTAATACTTGGATGTTTGTTCAAATCTCTAACCTGAGGTATGAGAAATAGTGGCACTTGCCTATATAGCAAGCACCACTTTTAAGTTTTTCTATACAGATATTTTAAGGTAAGAAGTGAACACCTAGCTGTTAAAAGACAGAAAGATTGTGAACTTTGGCCTTTTATGATAGACCATCAGTGTTAAAAAGGGAGAAACTTTGCATAATGCTGACAGCACAGAGAGGAAGACATTACTTCTCTTTCCATCATCTCTCGCTCTCGCTCTCTTTCTTTGTCTATTCACTCCCCCTTTCCTCACTCTGTGTTTGGCAATCTGTTATTTATCTTTGCGTTTTTTCCAAGCATGAACAAACCTCAGGAATGCATACAGCAGAGTATGAGAAATATGATACTGTGATAGACAGGTGTACGTTATAACCTGTGAGATAATGAGTGTTAGTGAGTCAGGTTTGACTGTACGAAGTAAGTGTTGACATTTTGGATTGCTTCCTGAGCAGATATGAGTGTGGATTTTTGCAAACAATACACCTCAGTCTCATTGTCTCTCATTTGGCTGTTCAAATGCATGTGCCCATGCACTAACACCTGCAGTTTAAGATTCAGGATCACTTTTCAAAACAATTATTTATTGTTCACTGCTGTGTCTGTCGGGTGTCTCGAGTCTTTGACTGATGTGTGTTGGCCTATATTTAAAAAATAGGACCAGTCTGTGAAGCACTTTGTGTCTGTGTTTGTGTTTAGCAGAAACACAATGACTGGTAAAACCAGTTGAGCTGAACATGTTGAAGCAGGTTTGTTGGTGGTTGTGGTCAAGTCCCACTCAAAGCATTCACATTTCTCACACTATCTGTCTGTCTGTCTGTCTGTCTGTCTGTCTGTCTGTCTGTCTGTCTGTCTGTCTGTCTGTCTATCTATCGTGTTGATTCAATCCAGTTCAATAATTCATGAGTCAAGTCTTGTGGGGTTGAGTTTAAATATAGATTTTTTTTTTATATATAGCATGACTTATGTAATTATTTATTTATTTAAAAGTGTTCTAGAAATTACTAATTTAAAATTGAAATGAAAAATTTAAATAATTACATTTTAATTAGCTTCTTCGTGTAAAATACATTGTAGATGGCCTTATAACCTTAATATAATGTGGGATAATCGACATTTTTTCAATAAAAAATAGAAAGGCAATGCTTTGTTCTCTATTTCTCATCTTTATCTTTTACTATGAATCATTATTTTAGTTTGTTAGTAACGTTGATGGAAGAGTATGGAACACAGCGACATCTACTGTACAGATATAGTAAGTGCAGCACTCACGTGGCCTATTCAGTGACTGTTCAGAATGAAGTTGAATGAAATTAGTGTACTGTTTACTGCACAGTATATACTATGTGCTACCTACTATTTTTAAGTAATGTGTAAAATAATTTGCAATATTGAACTATAAACGTTTCAAACGGTAGTCTGCTACAGAGTTGTGCATCTCTATTGCACAATTATTTTGTGTGCAAGTTATACTGTTATTGTGCAATTTAATACAATTTGGGGTAAAATGTCTTTTAAAGACTTTTGGCAGGAGATGAGGACTAATATTGCTTCTACTTCATTCTACACAGTGGAATTGTAAGGTCAAGTCTAATGCATTGCATTATGGGATACGATAGTTTGCACACCTGTATATTGCAAATCAGAGTGTTGCATAGGCCTGCATAAAATCTGCATACTGTGCTCTATTAGGTAATGCAGAAATAATACAAGTAGCATGGTGAGCTATGAGGAATATTCTATGATATATTATTTAGAGTAAAGAAGCGAGTTTAGTTCTTGTCAACTTGGGTGGTTGATGTATCTTATTCAGTGTAAATGTGAATGCAATCATTTCTATTGTGAGCTCTCTGATGTTCACAGACAACTCGTTGATTTGTCTAAGCATTATCTTATCTCTCCTGCATAGCTACTTGCTTAAAACACAGTCCACATTTTCTCCCAGTTTCCACATTCCTCAAGGACCCCTCTGTTGCAGTGCCAGAGGGGGAGGCGTCCACAACAGTGCCTGATGGGAAATGTTCCAGTGTTTCCTGTGCTGAGCTGCAGATAACAACTTACTGTTGAGAGAGCTCAGCCTGAGGTCTTCAGAGATACTGAGCTGCTGGATAAGAGCCAGGTACCGCTCAGCCTCGCATGCACAAACACAACAAAGCTCCGATTTTCATGTTTGTTTGTTTGTTTGGCCTCCTCCGAGTGAGTCAAAGGTTGCAGATAGCACCACCACCCCCTATGCAAAAGGTCATCCGTGTTATATGATATTGCACGCTGGTATCTTAAACTGAAAAAAATCAGAATCATATCAGAAATTGTTCAGTTCCTGGTGTCATAAGCCAACTTGATCTGAATATCTCTCTCCTCTCTCTCGCTCTCTTTTAAAGCATGGAGAGCTATTCTCCATGTGCCAGAGGGATCAGTTGGAGGCTGAAAGAGAAGATGATTAATTAGCATTGCTTCTCCGCTTTGGCTGTAGATTGATCTCAGCCCAGATTCTCTACGGGCTTCTCTTATGTAAAACTGTCGAATAACGTAGTGTGGTAGAACTGAATGATGGCTGAAAACAAACATTGCATGCTGTGGCGTATGTTCAGGCCGGTCGGACATCCATATCCTAAAGTGAAAACACATTTACACATTCACATTTCTTTCTATTTCACATTTCTTTCTAATTTTGTCTTCCTTTATGCTCCCTCATTGTCATTTCAACCCATAAAAGTAGTCGACTCGTACTCTATATTCCAAGTCTTCTGAAGCCATTTGATACCTTAACTAAACAAATGTAAAAATACTAATTAATTTACTTACCCTCATGTTGCTCCAAACCTGAGTCTCTTCTGCAAAACACTAAGAAAATATTTTGAACCGTGTTTTATCTGTTTTTGTCTCTGCATTTAAAGTCAATCAGATCAAATGTTGTCTTGGACCCTGGCATTCTTTAAATTATCTTATTTATTGAAAACTAGCAAAATATCACTTTTTTAAGCCTTATGTAGGCTTTTTAAACTGTCTCTTTAATTAAATGTCATTTATTTTAACGTCACTTTTTTAAACTTGCCATAGCACGATTTTTTTATATAGCAAACAATAGGATTGGCATCCAATATGTCAAAAAAGTGCTTTTTATATATTTACCATAATTGCAAAAGCTCTCTTTTGGACACAAATATGGTATGGCTTCGGAAGTATTGTAATATGGTGCACAACTTTCAATTTATGGTAGGTGTTGCACAGACATGACGCTTTAAGCTTGAAGTCGACTAGTCGCTGGTCCTATAGAGGGCGCAATAGGATAATAAATCCACAGTTACGCTCCGTTTCCAAACAGTTAAAATTACAAACTAATTCATACTCAGAATGCGCTCCACAAGACATGTGATTATATTACTGGATTCTGGAAATTGAAGGGCAGAATGCAGGTTTTAAACAGCTTATTGTACAGGTAAGTTTATCACGTTCTAATCTAATGCGCTGTGCACTGTAACACACACATAGCTACAGACAGTTCAATAATCGCGCAGCTGCGCACAAGCTAGCACAGCAGAAAATGTATTGTCAACACTGTTCTGTGATTTCTCAGTGAAATAGCTTAGAAGCGCAAAATATTTGCACAACTAAATCCCACAGCTAGAAACCACAGCAACAGTAGACTAAATATTAGAATTCCACACACACTCACTATGCTAATGCATTCGAAATGTAATCTTTACTGTAATACTTGCTGTATCTGATTTAGCGAACTGTGAGAAATATAACGACCCAAAGTAACTGATAAAAATAAGCTGTTATCTGTAGTCTGTGGCAGCTCATATTTCATAGCACAAGGTGTTTGTCATGCTCCAGACTTATTTGCATTAAGTCATCGTCATCAGCGACTCATCACTTAGACTTGACTTTCATCACATAAAAGTCGACTTTAAAAAATCAGAAGTCGTTCAACCCCTAATTTATGGTGCTTTTTTAAAGCCTGGCAGTATAAATCACAATGTAGTTTCAGTGGAAGAGCAGCTCAGACATTCTGCCGAATGTCTCATGTTGTGTTTCATGGAAGAAAGACGAATATGGAGTTGGAATGGCACGAAGATGAGTAAATTATGACCTTTAAACCTTATGCATTTCTCAAATGTTATATACAGTCACATGCTTGATCGGTCATGTGACGTTCCAGAACCGATAGTATTAAGCCTCAGTGATGTACGACCAGGTATGTGGCATCATTTTTAAAGTAAACACAATTTTCAGATCTCTGGTGGCTTAAATTTTGTTCTGTTTGCCACACACATATCATATGGCTTGGAAGAAGGCATGGAATATAGTGCATTTTGTCTTGTTTTTAACAACTTAATCACCATCCACTTTTGCTGGAAGAGCAGCTGTGGCATTCAGGTAAACATCTCATTTTGTGTTTCAAGAAAGAACAAAGTTGTAATGATATTAGGCTGAGTAAATTATGCCTTTAAACTTGACAATGTCTATGTCAACCCAGTTATCATGCTCAATTACTTGTGTTGCCTGTATTTTGAACATTTTGAATTTATATTAGCAAACACAAACAGCAGCAGGCATGATGATGTAAATCTTTCTAGCAACCACAGTGAGCCAACTGTGTTAGCCAACATGCCACACAGTTACTTCATACGCTCCTCTTCTCTAACGATTATAACGGTCAGTGGTTTTTTTCTGTTGTTGCAGCAATCCAAATGTCGCAAAGCATCCTCGAATGCATATCAACACAGCTGAAGGTAAACTTGATAAACAGCACACATTTTATTGACTCAAGTTTAGTAAAAAGTGTCAAAATACAAGAACACGCATTGGAATACAAGCCATTATCGTTTTGAAAGACATTAGGGCAAAACTACAAACCTGAGATATGCCACAAAACTCCACAAATTGGCCATCAAATGCAAAATAGTTTTTTTATTGTTATTTAGAAAAATAGATAGATTTGCAAGAAAAGACACTTTATACATTCAAGGAGCAGGACGCTTTCATCGGGAATGTACTGCTTGCTTCTCTACTGGTTTGTTAGTAAGACACTTGATCTGCAGTTCAGGGAGAAGATGAATAGCGACGGGGAATGTGCGAGACAGGGTGGGACAGATGGAGTGAAGAGAGAGATGAGAGCGAGGGTGTGAAAGGGAAAGCAGAGCCTCAGGCTTCCTTTTTGTCCCTTTCTTTCCGCGTTTTTGTCTTCACAGGAGCCGGCATGGTTGCGGTTCCCCCCAGCCAGTCCCAGTGGGCGAAAAAAGGCGCAAAGTTGGTGCCTGGCTGCTGATGGTGAGCGTCGTGCCGCAGCGCTCCACCCCAAAGGCCAAGGGGAACCAGACGATGCATTGCCCAAGGGAAGTCGTACCCACAGTGGTCCTCAGTGGACACCCAGATGTTAAAGAGCATGAACGCCCAGGCGGTGAGACAGTGGCACTGGAGGAGCAAAGGATCCACGGTGGTCCAGAAGCCCACGCTGAAGAGCTCCCAAGCAGACAGGTATTGCGTAACCAGGCTGAAGGTTTGGCGATACTGGTGGTGGAGCGCATGGAAGGTGCGGTAGAGCCAGCCGACGCGGTGATGCAGCATGTGCCACAAGTAGTACTGGAAGTCGAACACCACCGTGCAGCCCACGATTCCCAGCAGGAAGGCGGTGAGCGTGGGCGCCTCGCGGGGCAGCGGCACAGGCGGCCGCCAGAGCCACTGGGCTACGGCGGCGGGGAAGATGTAGAGCAGATGGTTGTATGTGGTGAGCGCCAAAGTGGAGCCGATGTTGGACCAGGTGACGGTGCGGTCCTGGTGGATCTGGTAGCGTCGGATGGATGGCCAGGTGGGAGCCAGCAGGTCCAGCACGGTGTAGAAGAACACCAGAACCAGGTACAAGGACACTGAGAGGATGACAGGAAAGAGCGGCGAGCGCAAGGTGCTCTCGTGGTTCTGCTGAAGGTAATCCCACATGGGCTGCAGCACGGAGCGCTCCGACAGAGCCCAGGTTGTGTTGCTGACATCCAGCACGCCATGCAGACTGCCGGGATTCATGTCCAGCTACGTGTTGTCAATGCAACAGCCAGGCTACTGTTACTCCTGCAGCGGGGTGAGGATGCTGGCAGCAGCCGGTGGCGACTTTCTCTTGTTTTGAGTGCTGGATGTGGCTTTTTGTAAAAGATCTGATCTGCGCCAAATGAGGCAGGCCTTTACGCCTCTAAAATGTGTCCAAGCACCACCTCCTGCATCTGTAGCGTTTTTCTCTCTTTCTCTCACCCCCCCCCCCCCCACCTCTGTGTGTGAACGCTCTTTTCATTGGTAGTTCGACGATGATCCAACATTTGACCAGCTAAAACGTTCCTGCGCCACTCATTTCTGACCTAGAAATGGGAAGAAAGAAGCAGAGATGTCTCAATGATCTGTGAAGTGTCTATTGGATTTGAATCATCTGCACTGCATGTTTTAATATCCAGAGACGGAGATAGATTCATTGATGCATTGCAGTTCAAACAATGCGCAAAAATTATTTAAATTTCATTATTAGTTCTGCAGTGTGAATGTATTTATGCAAGAACCGCAATCAAGAGACATGCAGCATGCATTTGAATGTGCACAATAACAATGTTTTTTCTTCTTCAGGTTTTATGCATTTAGCTGCTCTAAGTAGTATTTGTGTAACAGGTGGATGTTGAAACGTCTATAGCAACTGACCTCAACATTACAGCATTGCAGGAGTTTCTCCACATCATCTCATTTCCTGTTTCAGCTTCTAAAACCTATTAATATAAATGAATTAGCATGACATTAACATAAACTGACATTACACAACATTTCCGTTAATATTCATATGTTTGTCTGGCTAGACTTTAGTGAATGCATCATAAACAACAACCGATCTCTGTGTAAGGATGAGTAAGCCTGTGCAGCCTAGTTACTCTCGCTTTTTCTCTTTCTGTCTCTCATTAATCATAGCTTTTTGTCAGGCTTTCACAGAGATGAAAAGCCTTGTTTATTATTTGACATTTTTCAGATCAGGAAGTTGCAGTTGGGTGTCACTGTGGTCATGCATAAATCTCTCTACAGAATAAAGTTGGTTTGTTAGAACAGAAAGAAGCTGAGAGCAGGACAGGGCAGACAGCCACTGAGATGCTCTCTATGGAGTCATGATCCACTTCTCACGCAAAAAAACATCCTCCATGATAGGGACAACAGTGTTTTTTTATTTCTATGATTTGTTTTCAGTGTATATGTCTGTAAACTAATTATTAGTACAGGATGCATGCATAAATCACAGAAATCTGTGTGAAAGGCTGGATACAAACACTGAATAAAAATATGAATCATTTATGAGTCACTTACAGTCTGATTGACATGAGATGAAGTGTTAATGCTTAAAGGTGAAGTGAATTTTTTTTAGCTTTTAACTGACATGATGTAAGCTATTCATATCAGTGCATATAAATTATGGTGATTAATTTACATTGACAGTGTATTCCAGCAAGAACATATTAAGTATACATATTTATTGTTTTATAACATAAAATATATGCAGGTTTGAAATGAGTACATTTCATGTGATCTGTTCTTTTATAATGCATACAAATGTATACATGTTTTTTCCATTAAAGGAATAGTTTACAGAAAAATAAAATTTGCTCACCATCAGGCCATCCAAGATGTAAATGAGTTTGTTTCTTTGTTGGAACAGATTCAGAGAAATTGAGCATTACATAACTTGCTCACAAATGGATCCTCTGCAGTGAATGGGTGCCGTCAGAATGAGAGTCCAAACAGCTGATAATAACATCACAAATCCACATCACTCATTCCACCAATTAACATCGTGTTAAAGGCTGCATTTTAACTCTAAACTGTAGTTCCTGGCCAAAATACGAGTCCATAATCCATAAAAAAAATCCTCATGTGAAAAAGACCATCCACTGTTATCCTCAAATTTTATATCAGAATCAACTAGCGTATTAATTTAAAACGGTTGGACTGTTTTCACTTGTAAACAGTGCTTGATCTGTGCATATTTCTCTTCTGATTCAGATGAGACAACTTTTTCACTGGAGAAATCAATATTATGGACAGAAGACTAATATTTTAGCTGGAAGCAATGGTTTAAAGTTACAAATGTCTTGATGAATTTGTTTCTTGCAAACAGGCAGCTTTTCACTTCAAAATATTTAATTGATCGATTGGTGTGGATTATTGTGATGCTTTAATCAGCTGTTTGGACTCTCATTCTGACGGCACCCATCCACTGTAGAGGATCCATTGGTGAGCAAGTGATGTACTGCTAATTCTCCAAATCTGTTCTGATGAAAAACAAACTCATCTTCATCTTGGATGACCTTAGGGTGAGTACATTGTCAGCAAATTTGATATTTGTAACTATTCCTTTAACATAAAAGTGAAGCTTTCAGTATGTTGTGTTCTGGTGAGACTTGAACTGGCATTGTTTCTCGTCACAGATGCTCAGTCAAAGCCACTACAGCTTGACGGAGGTTTCAGCTTGGTTGTGTTGCTGGGAAGAGCCTTCAGGAGCACCAGGATTAGCTGTCCGGTCCTGTAGCTGCTCAAGGTGCTCATCATCGTCTGGTTGCAGTGAGTTGTTGATAAATTCTAGCCCGCAGCTCTTATATAACAGCATGATACAGACATTTCACATTTGCTGTTTAGGTATTTACACTGCAACAGACCTGTCGCAATATTTATTTTGACCTGTGCAGATTACCTTTGCGAGAATTAGGTTGTTAAATTGGGATTATGGGTTAGTTATGGGAGCAAATTCCCTTATCTGTCAAAATAGATTGTCTCTGTAGATGAACTGCCTTGATAACTGGTTTGTTTCTTGAGCAGCAAATCAGCATATTAGAATAATTTCTGAAAGATAATGAAAGACTGAAGAGTAATGATGCTGAAAATACAGCTTTGCATCACAGGAATAAATTACATTTAACAAATATTCAAATAGAAATCCGTTATTTTAAATTCTAATTATATTTCACAATATTACTGTGTGCACTGTATATTTGATCAAATAAATGCAGCCTTGGTGAGCATAAGAGACTTCTTTAAAAAAAAAAAAAATTTAAATCTCATGGACCACAAACTTTGAATGGTAGTGTCAGTTGTTTCCAATTCAAAATTTTAATAAAACGTCCAGAGTATCTCAACGATAGTAAACTATCACGGGTACTTACAAAGCTGAGCCACTAGAGGTCAGAAACACATTTCCATTAAAACAGCAGATCAAGCTGCATGTCATCTCAAGGTGTGATGAAACTACCATGTTGTGCTGTTCACTGTAATGGTGTTTAGACAACTGCAGTGAATGCATGAACACTGAGACATGAAAAAATTAAGGATTTGTGTGTGACTGTAGGTCATTGCCCTCCAGTATAGTACATTTAATAGATTTCTCTCACTCTAGTTCACACAGTACATAGAAGGGAAAAGTCGCATCATCTTAATGAACGGAAAACACTTTTAGCTTGCAGGGATGGGGGTGAAACACACCTGAGCCTTGTCCTGACCCCCCCTCTGCTCTCCCTCAGGTGAGATCAGGAGTCAAAAATAGACTCGTCTTCATCCTTGAAGAGAAAGAGAGATCTCGAGACACTATTATCTTTTAGGGGGGAAACTGTTCTGAATGCAATATTAAATAAATCAATAATTAATAGTCTTAGGTTTGAAGTTCTCTTAGACCTAAGAGTAACTCCATGAGATTAATAGCGTAGTTTCAGGAAAACAAGAACGCCACGTACGTCATCAAGTCCGGTTCCTTCGAGCAATAATAGTCGTGACGTAAACGCCTTTGCTTGAAGGATGTTGGATTTTACAATCGAAGCACTGAAGCTTTCTGAACAAGCTGAACCAGACAATCATGCAGAAAGTACAGAGCAAAAACGGTCCGTTCACACTATGTTAACTACACCTAGGCCTTTACAGTTTTTAATAACCAATAGGGACGTTCACATCATAATAACGGTATAGCCACCCTTTAAGAAAATAATCATAGTTTTACTACAAATAACACATGGTTATCGTGGTAGTTAAACCATGCTAATCACAAATTAACCATGGTTTTCTACACTAGCCATAGTTTAACCATGGTAAAACTGTGGTTATAAAAATGGTGATCAATATGCAAAAAAAAACTATGGTTACATTTTCTTACCATGGTTAATTTTCATAAGGGACACTTTTAGAATGATTTTTCCGGCGGATGAACAATAAATACATTGACAGCCAATCAGAATCCAAACACGGTCACTTTAAAGAGCTTGAGCATCTAAAGTCATTTTATGCAGTTTCAGAATAGTACACTAACTAATATGGCAAATGACTTATTTCTTTCCAGCGCTCTCCCCAAACAATTGTTTTGGGCAAATGTTGAGCGTGTACGAAATTCCACAAAAAGTGCAGGTTGCTTTACAGCCACAGCAAATGCACGAGCACAGCTATCCACTGATATATTTATGACACTGAATCCCACTCACTTAACTGTAGGGGGCTTCAAAATCACAGAAATACACTTTTTTTATGCGGCAGACAACAAAACTGCGGTGCAAACTTATAATAAACACATTGCTATCATGTTGAAGTTAATATAGTCATGATTATAGCTATTGTTCTTATTGGCCTTAAGAATTAAGGTCATTGCACACTGAGTCCGAAATTTATCGCACGTAAAAAAAAAAATACGCCCTCACTTTGTGTCAATCATGTTTATACACTGCGTCCGAAAATTTTGTCTGTCATAAAAAAATCGGATCAGGTTCGATTTTCTGCGTTTTCGCATCCATAGCAAGCATTTTGATAGAAAAGGATGACGAATATGAATACTATTTTTTTACGCATACGAAAATGTCGGACTCATTGTGCAAGGACCTTTTAAGCCACATATACCCAACCATATAGGGAGAATTCAGATAAATTGGGATGCTTTTTGCCATTGAGGTGACCGAGAGAAAAATGGCCCAATTATCCTAAATTAACCCTATGTATATCACAACTGAAAACACAACCAGAAAACAACCTTAAAGCATATCCTTCTCTCTCCATCTGCATTCAGATTCTAGTACTGGTCTTCTAGTATTATGAATCACTAATAATCACATGATTAAATAAATGAGCTCCAGTCAAGTGATAAGCCAAGTACAGAACCTTAATAACAGTCTCTTATCTTCCCTCTCGGTTACTCTCTCATTCCCCGGGCAGAGGTAATAGGCTTTGTTATTTGATCAGTTGCAATGACTTAATGAGCAGAATTAGAGCTCTTTTATGTGCCTACGACAGAGATGCTGATGAAACGCTTTTAGAGGGACTTGATAAGGAAAGCTTCCCCCTAATTATATTTAATTAAACCTGAACCATTTGTGCTGTGGACATGAATGAAATCAAATCATGTGAGATGTCAGATTCCACGACTCCATCCGTATTGACACATAGGGGTGGGCCCTTTTGACTCGGGGCAGGCAGTTTACAGAGGCCCCATGTGGGGTCCCAGGGATGCCTGGGGGCCTCTGCCGTTTCTAGATGCCAAAATGTCATGCCATCTCCATCAACATAATCACATAAGGCATTTCCTATAAATAAGTAATGTTTAATCTCTTTTAATATTTTGAATTTTTTTAGCTTCTGTTTTACTTTAGTTCACTCTTAAAAGCAGGAATTGCTTGGTTTGTTTGCTATATTTATTATAGTTATATAGTATTGCTATATTTGGTGCTGTCAACCAGCATGATCTTTCTGATAAAGCAGGTTGAGCAAAAGTTTCTAAAAGCTAGTTAATCAGCCTAGTAAACGTTTAGGGTCACAGGTTTTGATTGAGTTTGATCTGTAATGCAGCATTTATTTGATCAGGAATAATGTACAAAGAATGAAAAACTATTACTATTTAAAATACTATTTTCTATTTGAATATATTATAAAATGCATTATTCCTGTGAACAAAGCTGAATTTTCAGCATCATTACTCTAGTCTTCAGTGTCACATGATCTTCAGAAATCATAATAATATGCTGATTTGGTGCAAAATAAAATGTTCTATTATTATCAATGTTGAAAACAGTTGTGAAAAGTAAAAAGTAAAGTACAAAGTAAAGTTAAGTGTGTGTCGTGCGTGTGTGTGTGTGTGTGTGTGTGTGTGTGTGTGTGTGTGTGTGTGTGTGTGTGTGTGTGTGTGTGTGTGCGTGTGTGTGTGTGTGTGTGTGTGTGTGTGTGTGTGTGTGTGTGTGTGTGTGCGTGTGTGCGTGTGAGTGTGTGTGTGTGTGTGTGTGTGTGTGTGTGTGTGTGTGTGCTGTGTGTGTGTGTGTGTGTGTGTGTGTGTGTGTGTGTGTGTGTGTGTGTGTGTGTGTGTGTGTGTGCGTGTGTGTGTGAGGTGTGCGCGTGTGTGTGCGTGTGTGTGTGTCGTGTGTGTGTGTGTGTGCGTGTCGTGTGTGTGGAGGGCTCTCAGGAGGCCGTTGTTCTTTTATTTGGAGTGTGTTTTCAGTGCAGGTGTGTGGCAGGGTGCGGATTGAGATCACAAGGGTTACTATGGTACAACACCTGAGCTATCTTACATCGTCACGACAACAAAGGAGGGTCTTTCCTGCACAGGTTACTCAAAAACAACTTCCACTCCTGAAAACTGTTTGTTCACCAACACACAGAACTTCACTTCTCAGCTCTCAACGAGGTAAGACACATTTTTCTCTTTGCCAGGAAAATTTAGACCTCTATTAATATTGCAAAGGTGTCCAATAACTTGTTAAAATGACATTTGTACTTGTAAAATGGTATTTAACCTTACAAAGTTGGCCATTTGGCTGTGGGAGTACCAATGGAGAGTGATGGTACTTTGATGTGCATCATGGTACTGAATGATTATAATATTGTGTGCCCTAGTATTGACATTCAGTCATGTCCAAAAACAACTTTTTTTTTATTTTGTCACTTTTGAAGTGTTTGAGTGCTCTGAAAGGAACGTGCTCCTGTCTGCTCCACAGGTGCTCTGCCGCAGTAATGCCCAGTAAACTGGAGGGAGCCATGGATGCGCTCATCACCGTCTTCCACAACTACTCCGGGAGCGAGGGAGACAAATACAAACTCAGTAAAGGAGAGCTGAAGGAACTTCTCAACAGCGAACTCACCGACTTCCTCACGGTTAGCAATCAGAACTTTCACAACAAATGTCAAAGCTTAACTTAAATATAATCTGGCTTTTATCAGAGTTCATTTGTTAAATGAATGCAACTAATCTTAATCCAAACTGGAAAAGCAAAGAGACATACAAAAACATTTATATGTATGTACATTTATAAGAATGTACAATAAAATTGAATTAAATATATGCAATTATTATTTTATTATATATATATATACATTTTGATACATTTATTTTGTATATATTTATTAATAAAATAATGTATACTATATATTTTGTTTTTTTGTTTTTAATTATTTAATTGATATATAGAATGTATACAATATAATAATAATAATTTGTATTCATTAATTTACAAAATATATAAATATTTACTAAATTAAAAGATATTCTTATTAATATTCATTTGTATATTTATTAATAAAAAATAATGTACACTATACATATATATATATATATATATATTTGTAAATAACAAAATAAAAATAAATACATATATAATATATGGCCTGACACTTAAAAATAACTTTTGTTAATGTACATTTTTTAATGAATAAAATAAGCTACTGAAATAAGTTACCTGACAAAGAAAAAAAATATTTTTCATAATCCAGATTTATTTTTGATTTCTGCAGTGTGTATAGAAATCAAATGTATTACGCTATGGATATTTATGAATGCATTTGCAACCTTTGTTGCAAGCATTTATGGAAATTGAGGTTTATTTTGGTTTTCTCATCAGGAAATGAATTTAAATCATGTGTAATCTTTTGACCTCACATCACATGAGAGCTGTTATATGAACACACACCCACAGTGAGAGGGAAACTTACCGTGGAGTTCAAAGCATTCTCTTTCCTTCAAGAAAACAGCCCATAACATCACCTCACTGACTGCTTAGTCAACCATACATAATGCTTTAATGCCATCTATTGAGATGTGAGATCTCATCTTGACATGCAGCACATACCCTGCTCTTACTGCATGCATCAATATGTGCGCATCCGAGTTCTGGCGTGTTAATTAGTGATAATGATTTGGTTAATTTCACAATAAACTTTTCATGTTCTTCACTGTGTTTGCATTGAATTCATTTCCTGTGTAATTTCAGCTCGCTCGCTGGGACAGGCCACTTGGTGAGCTGGCTGAAAATCTGAGGAAATGCATTAAATTAATTATTTCTTTCCCATCAGATACAATATCGTTCCATAAAACTGACCCCATTCATGTTTAGGAAACTTTATCTGAATCTCAAAGTTCAGGAAAACAGCGCTTGGGTCAAACAGCATCCTGGTGTGTGTCTCTGACGAATCCATGCAGATCTTTGGGGATTTGAGGTGTGTGTGTGTGTGTGTGTGTGTGTGTGTGTGTGTGTGTGTGTGTGTGTGTGTGTGTGTGTGTGTGTGTGTGTGTGTGTGTGTGTGTGTGTGTGTGTGTGTGTGTGTGTGTGGTGTGTGTGTGTGTGTGTGTGTGTGTGTGTGTGTGTGTGTGTGTGTGTGTGTGTGCGTGTGTGTGTGTGTGTGTGTGTGTGTGTGTGTGTGTGTGTGTGTGTGTGTGTGTGTGTGTCGAGAGAGAGAGAGAGAGAGAGAGAGGAGAGGAAAAGAAGTTGCCTCTTTGACTGAATCTTATAAACCTGTAAAGAACACACCTACATCATATTCATACCAAAATTTTTATAAATTGGTTTTATTTTACTTTATTATTATTATTTATTTTAAATGTGTACTATTTTTAGTAATTAAAAAAATTAAATAAAAAGTCTATTTTTGGACTATTAGGAGATTTGTATTATATATTCATTATTGTGATGTAAAAATTCCCATTCTCATGATTTTAATGCAAAAACAATAATAAAATAATAAATAAAATATTATATATATTATCATTTAAAATAATTTAATACATTTAATAATAATAAATAATTTAGAGAATTTATACAGACAAATATAGATATGGATGGATGGATAGATGGATAGATAGATAGATAGATAGACATGGAAGACAGACAGACAGAGAGATAGATAGATAGATAGATAGATAGATAGATAGATAGATAGATAGATAGATAGATAGATAGATAGATAGATAGATAGATAGATTCATTAGTGTGAGTGTGTGCGTGTGTGTATATAAGTATGTGTGTATTTTGTTTGAATAGAACATTTTGACAGGTTCGTTTTTGTAGTAATGTGTTCATACTGCTTTAAATAATATTATGCTAATTTATACTAATGATACAGTTAAATGCATCTGGGGAAAAAAGAAAACTGCAAAGTAAAATGTTTTGATTGCATTAGCATTATGAGGACAAATGTGCTTAATTGCCATGCAAATAACGTCTCAACGCAACATTTTAATGGTTCAAGAAACAGGCTTTTTTACGTTACGTAACATAATTTCTCTTTCTTCATTTAATTTTTGCGATGAAATATGAGCTGGCCATGTTTTCGTGAGATGTGGGTCTCAGCTGTGTACGCATCATCAGAAGGAGGCTGTTGCTTACGCATCATCAATTACTGGCTGGAACACAGCCCGATATAGACTCGCACCTCTCCCTCGCGACAACACACCAGGGAGTGTGTACTGTAAACTTAGGAGGCAGAAAGATTAATGAGTGAGATGTTAAACTGTGTCTGGTGGCTTCATGTGTTAACCTCACACACAGATAGTCAATCATAGTGTAGCCACAGGCTGATGGACTCTGATCGGTTACCAGCATCACCACTGGAACAAACGGCCACTGGGTTTTGCCAATAGTGCTCACATGGAATGAATGTCAGGATAGATGGATGGACATCCATGAGATGGATCTGATGATCTTTTTTGAATGGTCTGGAAACAGACTGTTACAACAGTATCAATGTGTCATGAACTGCTCCAAGACACGAAGGTAGAGGATCCAAATGCAGTGTATTTAATGAAGGGTAAACCACAAACAGTCCAAAGACAGGAAAGGGTCATACACAGGTGATCCGTCCAAACAATAACAACAGGGCAAAAACAGACAAAGGGTTAATCCAAAAGACAGGCAGAGTAACAGGACCAGGACACAGAAGAAACATGGAACAAGGCTTAGAATTGCAGCAATGACACACACAAGACTTTGCAAAGAATGACAAACTGAACCAGACTTATATAGAGTGAACAGAGAGGGTAAATGAGACACAGGTGCAAACAGTGAGTGCTGATGATTCCGGGCAAAGGATTATGGGAAATGAAGTCTTTGATGGAGTGGTAGAAGTCTGGGATGGAGTGCCCTCTAGCAAAGCTCACGGGCAGTCCAGCTAGAGATCATGACACAATGACATAGTGTTAGTGCTCATATAAAAACACACATATACACAAAAAAATATATTCTATATGGAAATAATATATATAATTATATATATTCAAGGATTAATATATATATATATATATATATTGGTCCTGTCAAATGATTAATCGCATCCAAAATAAAAGCTTTAATTTACATAATATATCTGTGTGTACTGTATATATTTATTATGTATATATATAAATACACACACATGTATGTATATATTTAAGAAAAATATGTTATGCTTATACAGTATATTAAATATAATTATATATAACATGAATTATATGAAAATAAATATATACACGTAAATATTTTATAAATATATACTGTATGTGTGTGTATTTATATATACATAATAAATATACATCGTACACAGATCTATTATGTAAATAAAAACTTTTGTTTTGGATGCGATTAATCGTTTGACAGCACTATATATATATAGTCACACTATTTGTATAGAACATTTTGTGAAATTTGGTTGTAATGTCTGTATTAAATTATTAAAATTATTAAATGCAAAAAAAGAAGTAGACTGTTATGATGGCATTATGATTACGGGGCCAAATGTGCTATATGTATGTATACAGTATTATATGAAAATATTACATATAATTTTGACCAATCAGCATCCAGTACCAAAATAATTTGTGTAAATGCACAATATGGCATTCATATGTGTCAAACTGTGCTGAGTTGTTGTGTTTGTTCTGTCTTTGTTTAGTCTCAGAAGGACCCCCATCTAGTGGAAAAGATCATGAACGATCTGGACTCCAACCAGGATAATGAGGTCGACTTTAACGAGTTTGTGGTGCTGGTGGCGGCGCTGACGGTTGCATGCAATGACTTCTTCCAGGAACAACAGAAGAAGAAAGGCAAATGAAACGGATGCATGAAAAAGTACCTGAACATGTAATGCTCTATGATGCGTTAAACCGTTTGTTATGAACCAGACCACATGTCGTTATATGATAGCCGTTTACTGTTTGTTGTTTGTTTCTGAAATGAAAGGATGTACTTATAAACTGGAAGCTGGTCTTTATTATCATATACAGTGGATCTGATAGTGTGTAGATGTCTATATCTTCTGCTTCTAAGTTCCTCTTATGTTTTTTCACTCATTAAATCATAAAACCTAAGCTGAATAATGTTGTTTCTCTCATTTCACACTAATGAGATTTCAGTATGTACTGAATACTGCTTACTGTTTAAAAAAAAATGGCATCTTTTTTAGATTTTTAATATTTCCTTGGCAAATAACTGAATTTTGTTTTATGTTGAAGCACTAACTTACTAAATGGGAATGAATAAAATCTGCACTAAAACCAAAACTACCAACATTACCATTTAAACCTAAATGTTAATATTTAATTACTATTTTATATGAAAATGACAAAAAACTCTATATATAAAAATAAAAATAATGAAATGTGAAAAACTAAAGTAGCACTGGTATGTTATTATCTCAAATAACAAAAGACCATAACAAAAAACTATATATATATATATATATATATTAATAAATAGTAGCAAATAATAGTAAAGTAGCACTGGTATCAGTTATTATTTCAAATAAATAAATAAATATTTGTGAACAAAAACAGTCACCTTTCTGGGAGTCCAAACTAAAAATGAGTCCATATAACAAGTTCAAAATCACAGCTGAAATAACATGTTTTATTCATAACACTTTAAAAAGAAGGTTAATTTAAGAGCATTGCATTGTGGGATACATGATTATGTGCTGATGCGCTGTCGATAATTTTCACCAAATGTATCTGTTTTTGTCCACAGAAGAACGTCATACAGGTTTTGAATGACGTGAGAGTGTGTAAATGATGGCGTAATTTTCAGTTTTGGTTAAACTATCACTTTTATGCACGGTCATGGGGTTTGACATGAATTTAGTCCGTTTAGATGATGTTGATCCAGGAACACACAATACTTTATCACTCTGCTATCAGCACTATAAAGTGAAACCATGCACTGGATGACCATGTGTTCTTGTGCTTTATAGTCCATCTTAAAGGTTTGAGGTTCTCTGTTTGGGAAATATATCAGACAAAAGGCAGGTTATTTACCAGAAGTCTTGTTTTTCCTCCAAACACTTCAGAAACATTTCATTTCCGTTGTCTGTCCCTCAGCAGTGCGCTTCATCTTCTCTCTATAGAGCACTTGATATTCTCTCCAGAGCTCGGCTCACTCTATGACGCACTTTCTCCTGAGCGACTACTGTCTCGGTCCCATGCACTGATATCAGTGAGGAGTGTAGTGTGCTAATAATGAAGCTCACTGCGCTACATTTCATTTTAATTAATAGGCACCATACTGTAATTGCATTATGACATTATTGGATAAGAGAGTTTGATTTTTATGATTGCACATTTCCAACTGAGGTGCATATACTCAGTTTTTCAGCGCAGTGACCAGTTCAGACTGGACGCAATGTGTACTAGTGTGGTCCTAAAAGTTTATATATATATATATAAACTACATATAGTATATATATATATATATACTGTGTGTATATACACACACACACACACACTGCATTATATATGGTGTACTTCAGAAATGAAAACATTTGACAGTATTATAGTTCAGAAATATGTTTTATATATGTTAATCTATTTTTATTGTTTATATATAAATGTATTCATTTATTTAATAATGCATTTGAATACTAAAATAATAAATGTTTTTCATTTATTAATATGTTCATGTAAAATATTTAAATACATGCCCAGTTTATTGGCTTATAAATAACAAACTAGAATAATAAAAGTAAATAGAATAATAAAATAATATTTATAGAGTCATAAAATAATACATATTTTAATTTATTACTTATGTTTTAGTTTAATAATAAATTATTCAATTGTTCTTGTTTTTTATTTGTTTTATTATTTATAGAATACAAAATAATACATATTTTGTATTAATTATATATACATTTATTTATTTATTTACTTAGTAGTTTTAATTAAAATTTGTGTTATTCATGAAAAACAGATATTATTATTGTTTGGATTAGCAATAGGCCTAAATGTTTTTAATATTTCTGTTAAATGTATGTCCACATAGCCTTACAAATGCTAAAATCATGTTTATAGAATAATACAATTACAAACAAAAATGTATATTTATGAATTAATGATAAATAATTGAGCTATTATACTTTATTGTAACCATATTTGAACTAAAGATCAGATGTAGAGATTTGTTTGCACTATTATTTACAGTATAAGACACTATCTCTGCATTTGGTTTCTGTAATAATGCCCCTCCTGTAAAAGAGGCTTGTTTAGGACCTCACCTCGGTCAAATAAAGACTGTGAAGGTTAAAGTGACTGCGTTTGTCACTGAGTGGACTTCAGGTGTCTTCTTCTAACGGACACTCGGGACAGCTCGTGATGTCGGTCATGATGCTTTGTGATGTAAGAATGATACACGACCTCATTTCCAGGGCTGTCGATCAACCCGAGTATTTTTATAAAGGACAAATGAAGATCTCGGCAGAGGAGCGTGACCGCAAACCTGAGCGCGAGACACGCTTCGTTGTGATAAACTGCCAGAATGCTGCTATTTATGAAACGTCCTTCAGGAGCTGGACGATCGCTGTTACCTGAGACGTTTCAGACCATAAATATAAATAAATAAATAAATGCTCCACGAGTGCACCTTCTCTCTCTCTCTTGTTGTTTGTTCTGTGAATAAATCAGCCGTGATTGACAGTGATGGCAAAGATGTCATAATTATCTGTTGTCTCTTAATGGTCTCTAATTCTATTTGTCTTTGTCTCTTTGGGATTCATCATGAACCCCCCCCCCCCCCCCCTTATATCCTCCTCCGCCTGAGTGAAAGGTCTCGTGGAGTAAATGGCACGTTAATGCCTTAATGTTGGTGTTTAGATAGTAATACAAATTCTCTATTATGCATAGAAAGCATCTTCCATCAGTTCATTTCACACAGGGTCGTCGAGGTTTGTTTATTAATATGTTCTGTTCAAAATGTACAGACTTATCCAAAACACCCAGCAACATAATCATTAATAAGCATTTGCTTTCTCAAACCACAGGCCTGGTTAATCTGCAAGCTGAATGATAAAATGAGATGCACTCTACAAACCGCCTGATGTTGTCTTGGTATAAACCATAGAACAATATTTAAATGCTATAAATGCCATTCCTGTGATGCCACAGAAGAACATTAACTTCCATATGATATCACAGAAGAACTATTTAAAAAAAATGTATTCCATGTGATGTAGAAGAGCCCTTTTCTGTTCCTATCATGTAATAGAAGAACATTTCAGCTCCTTATAAGTTTCATATAACGCCATTAAAGGACCATAGAACATTTTCAGTTGTATACCATGATATTAAATATAGATATTATTATGGGTTCCACATTTGGAATAGATGTCACAGTTACGTCACTTGCAACTGCGAACGCATTGTGGTGGCAGAAAAACACTGGTAACAAGTGAAGGCAAACAGGTAAAATCCAAGGATTAAGAGAAATAATAAATCATTTTTTAGAATATTGTTGTCAAAGATGCCATTTGAAGCTAAAAGCAGACGTTTAAGCGGACAGACTATGGATGAAACCTGCTATGATCACTCTACTTTTAAAGCATACATTTGATTTAAATAATATACCTACAGATAATATTCACATATGCAGCTCATAGGGGACATTTTGTGTTAGCCCTACAGTTACAGATATATAACATTTTACATAACATTTACCTATTTTATCACAATTCTGACTTTTTTCTAGTTTTTTATCTCCTAGTTCGGACTTTATAACTCGATTTAACTCGACAGTTGCGAGTTTGTCAATTCTGTGGAAAAAAGCCAGAAGTGTGGGATATAAACTCATGATTCTGAGCCGAGGAGAAAAGAGAGTTTACTTTTCTTATCAGAATTGTGAGATATAATCTTAGAAGTGAAAAAAACACTGTTTGCAAACAAGAAAATTGGTCTATAATGTTATTGAGGGACACTTTTGAGTTGCACTTATTTTTAAGTGCCATATGCCTTAAAGGACCACAGAGAAACCTGCTTCAGTACCCATGATGCCACAGGAGAATATCAAGACCCATGTGCCATCATAAAAGAAGCATCAAAGAACATTTTATGTGAAGAACAAAATTATTCTATGGTTTCTAAGTTATAATGTCATAAACCAAGAAGGTAGAACATTTTGGGTTTATATAATTCCATTAAAGAACCATAGATGGATATTATGAGTTCCATACTGTGTGATGCTATGAATTATGCCACTGAAGAACTATAAAAGAACCTATTCGAATTATGTGGTTCTTTTTATACAGCAAAATGTGTTTTTTGACAAAAAAGGGTTCTCCGTTGTTTCTTCCACCGTGCTCTGGGTGTAATCCCGCTGGTTTTGTTGCTGTTTCAGGCTGCTCATCGAGGACACTATCAGTGAATGAGTTCTGGGAGATGCTGTCTGAGATTAGGCCTCTGCTCCAGCCGTCTGCAGAAGAGAAATGCTCTCGTCAACACAAAGACAAATCCAGCCCCGTGAAGCTCCGTCTGTTTACCAGTGACAACGATAAGAGAAAACTAGACGAGCAGCGGAAGCGATTACACCCCGCTTCCCACCGAACCTGCCATTTATCACCGTTCTCCACAGACACAAGGGTCAAAGAAGAGGAGGAGGAGAAGTCGCGGTGTGCTTGAACGGGGAAAAAAGAGAGGCGCATGAAAAAGTGTGTGCACGGCCCTATTAAAACTCCACTGTGAGATCCATTTCCGCCGTGTTCCTGCAGGGTAATCACAATCACCACCCCTCATTCGGCCTTATCTAAGAGACTTTCAGACACCTCACTACCTCCTTATCTCTCCTCACACACTCCCTCCACACCTCCACTCCTCCGTCAGGCATTGCGTCACTCCCACCATCCCCCGACTCTTCATTAGAAGTGAGTGATATGTCGGAGAGCTGGGCGGTTTCATCCATCTTGCCCACACCCATCCTTCCGGACATCTGTAATCTGTTTGAGACCTGCGTTCCGGCCCGCCGCTCTATCTAAAGAAGAGCAGGCCCGGTAAAACTCACTCGGCGGCCTGTCGCGCACACTACACTGCACAGATGGGTCATTACGCTGTGAGAGAAATGCTATTTATAGCCGAAAATAATGAGGATTATTCACTTACATACTATTTGAAGAGCAGACGAGCCTCCGTAAAAACGTCATCAGAATGCACACGAACAATGTGCCTGAGACAGAACTCGGCTGATGATTATAATTACGGAGTATGAAAGGAATGATGAAGAATGAACCAGACTGTTTTTTAGTATATCTAAGGATACTTGTTTTAACCCTTCGGACCACATTATGAAATAAGTTCAGCTGATGTCATGTAAAGTTCTACTAAATCAATTTCTATATGACCTTTGACCTTGAAAACATCATTTATGCATGACTACAAATTGTAACATTTTAATTTAACACATATTTCTGTAAAAATTTAAAACTTTTTTCAGTATGTAGTTAAATGCTTATTGTTAATTGGACAATCTGTTTGATTCATTTATTAGATTATCCATTTTCTCCACAAAAAAATATGAAGCAGCACAACTGTTTTTGACATTAATAATAAATCAGCTTATTATAATGATTTCTGTAGGATCATTTGCCCTGAAGACTGGAGTAATGATGCTCAGTGTATAAATAAATTATATATATATTTAAATACATAATTAAAATAAATTATATTTAAAATATATATGAAAATAGAGAGCAGTTATTTAAATTGTAATAATGTTTCACAAAATGACTGTTTTACTGTATTTTTGATCATGACATGAATAAAATAACAACACCAACAGGTTTAATATTAATGTAAATCTTTTAAAAAAGGAGCATATTGACTGAAAATAAACATATTTTGACTGATTATAAACAAAATCATATGTTTTTGTATCAATATATGTCATGTATATATGTGATATGCACTAAATATTAACCATTTAGGAGCCAAAATGTTCAAATTATTCTGCAGTAAAACTAATAATAAAACTACATTTGAATTTATTTCCAAGTTTTATATTCTATAAATCAATGGGTTATTTTTTTAATGATCTGTTATCATTTATAAATGACATTGGGTCCACTGAGTGTTTGACTGAATGAGAAGTTGATGAGAAACAGCAGATGAATCTGATTCTCAGCATTTGAGCTGAATCTGACCCAAATTAAAACAGATGAGGTCCGTTTCTATTGATTAGATCTCCTCAACCCTGATATTTCCCCCGCAGAACATTTCTGTGCGGACCCGCTGTAATTGACAACTTTTAAACGTCCTCTAAAGAAAACTTGTCAAAGTGACGTGAGGATGATGAGTGTGACGAAGAGGATGACGCTCGTCTCTGTGGGGTTTGCCCTCCAGTGGCATGAGATGAAAGCACTTATCAGTGCCAACAACGTCACGTCACCCTGAGTTAGTACCAGTGTCTTTCACACCTTTATAGACTTTGGTGGACCGCAGAAGACCTGTGTGTGTGTGTGTGTGTGTGTGTGTGTGTGTGTGTGTGTGTGTGTGTGTGTGTGTGTGTGTGTGTGTGTGTGTGTGTGTGTGTGTGTGTGTGTGTGTGTGTGTGTGTGTGTGTGTGTGTGTGTGTGTGTGTGTGTGTGTGTGTGTGTGAGTTTGTCATGCTGAAGCTAAACGACTCAGAAAGGCTTTGCATCACTCATGGCTTTCATACGATTGACTGAGTGTCCAATGCTATGCTCAGAATCCCATTCCCTGGACATGAGCAGACGTCACTCTAATATCCTTGAACACACACACACACACACACACACACACACACACACACACACACACACACACACACACACACCTGAGGCTTATGTGTCGGCTGCCATCTCAGCAGGATTGTGAGAAGGACTTGCTCAAGAAGCTCCACTGCAGTGATTTCTGAGGAACAGATTGTTATTCATTTAGCGAAACCGTTATGGCTGCTCTCATTCAGCTACAGGAGAAAAAAAAAAATCTTTAATTTGTATTTTATTATTTATGAAATGTTAACGTTTTCTTCCCAGATTTTTCTCCCTGTTAATCTCCTTTAGAGTTCCAGGAGATCTCAGTGTTGTCTCAAACTGCACAGATTTGCAAACAAAAAAAACACATCTCAATACAAAATCAAGCATTTCTCATTTTTCAAAATTATCTATACTACCGTTCAAAATTTTGGGGTCCTTTTTTAAGAAATTATACTTTTATTCAGCAAGGATGCATTAAAGTGACGGTAAAGGTTTTTATTCAAAATAAATGCTGTTTTTTATTTGTTTATCAAATAATCTTGGGGGGGGGGGGGGCGTTTCCACAAAAATATGAAGCATCACCATTGTAATTTTAGTAACAGTGAGTACTATTATAGTTTTTATTTTTATATTTTCTGTTTTTATTTTAATTTAAGATAAAGTTTTAGTTGTAGCACTTGTGTTTTTTTCCACAAAACGTTTTGAAAAGTGTTTCAAATATGTCTATATAGTTTTTATAGTTATTATTACTAGATAGCTAAAATAAGTTTTTTATTTTATTTAAATGTATTTTATTTTGGCAAAAAAAGTTTACTTTATTTCAATGGTTTTAGTTTATCTTATAGTTAACTATAATAATCCCGTGTTTAGCATTGATAATAATAATAATAAATATTTCCAGAGTAATCAATCGGCATATTGATCATTTCTGAAGATCATGTGACACTGAAGACTGAAGTAATGATGCTGAAAATACAGCTTTGATCACAGGAATAAGTTACATATTAAAATGTATTCAAATACAAAACAGTTCTTTTAAATTGTAATAATATTTCACAATATTACTGTTTTTACTGATTTTTTTTTTACAGTCTCATAAGAGAAACTTCTTTCAAAAACATTGAAAATATTATCTTAACATTCCCAAACTTTTGAACTGTAGTGTACATGCTATCCATATTAGCGCTATTGTGTGAATATTAGTGTTACTGTATGTGAAAAAGTGTCTCATTTGTTTGTTTTTATTTCTTATAAGGACTTTTATGAGATAAAGTGGATATTTAAGTTGGCCCTATGAGTATATGTTTTGGATGTGTGTGTGTTCATTGCAGTTTAGACAAACTTTATTCCCTCAGTGACTCTGATAGATGCAGTTTACCGCACCGATAAGAGCTCACAATGAATGTTGCTTCATTCAACCGGCAGGAAAGAGTCGGTGTGTTACTGTGTGTGTGTGTGTGTGTGTGTGTGTGTGTGTGTGTGTGTGTGTGTGTGTGTGTGTGTGTGTGTGTGTGTGTGTGTGTGTGTGTGTGTGTGTGTGGAAGTGGAGATATGAACCGCAAACAGGGATATAAACAGAGAAACGTGCACGACCAAGGCTGATAACCACAGATAGTGTGGAAAACAAGCTCTGCATCCCGGAAAAACCTGCGGCGGTGAATTTGTCCAATTGATCGGACACAGGCTTCACTAAAGGATATAAATAGATCCTTAAAATACTGTTACCTCACACAATTAGGCTCTAAATGATAAAGAACTAACTTGAGTATCTGGTTGTCTCAGATACGAAATATATATGGGTGAATCTCACAAAAACACGTTCACAACGGGAAAAAAATTGCAACATTTTTATAGAATGCAGACATTTTTTGTTGGTTATGTTAGTTACCAGGGACTGGATCGAGAGAGAAAATGTTGAAATTAAATGATATTTTTATGAGCAATATGAGAAAATGAGATGAGACTTGTTAGTGTTTTAGAAGAGTTTTTAACTCTCTTTAATCATACCATTCTCTATAAGTGTTATTTCAGTATTTATATATTTTATAATGTTGTATTTATTAATATTTTGAATGAGCTTTTCTGTTATATTTTTTAGATTACATTTTAATAAAATTTTATTTTTAGTTGTTATGTGCTTTTGCTGTTGTGTGCATTTTTATTATTTATTTGTGTTCAACTATTTTGTTTACTTTAATTTTTTTCAGTTTTAGTGATATAGCACTTCAACTTAAACATATTTATTTAATTTAGTTGCCAACATTTCTTTTCAACATTTCACAACAAAAGGACAGTAAATGGGTTTGTTTTGAAGTAGAGTATAATTTTTCTGTCTTCATTTTTTGGGGTTGAAATATAACCCAGACATATTCTTGACAGGCCCTGTGAGATCCACTGCATCCTTCTGCGTCTCCGCTGAAAGATTTCAACAAAAAAGTGATCCAAATGATGGATTAGACCGCACTAATGGTGAGTTTCATGCTTAAAGAAGTGGCCTCTCATTACGCCGAAGCGTGAATATCTTCCTCGCAAGCGTGCGAGCGGCTCTACGTCAAGAACAAAGACGCTCTGATTGCCCTTTTTCAATCTGCCATCCCAGTGTTTTGAATCCATTAGGTAGACCCGCTACCCACAATACCTTACGAGGAACCGTGATTGTGGTGTGTACGTGACATCATTAACCCTGCATTACAGCATCATAGTGTTAACATTAGCATCGATTGTTCCAGTCTGATAAACAGGACACAGGTCATTAGCCTAATCATACACAAATACGTCCTCTTTTCATCTTTTTTCTTCTCTCTTCATCCACGCAGCATCTTCCGGCCTCTGTTTTGTGGTATTAGCCGGCTGAGAGCGCATGCTGAATTTCAGCCATTTTATAAAATTGCCCTTTTAGATTCAAGATTTCTTTGAAATGAAGTCTTTCATAAGGCAAACCCAAGGACAAAATAAGCTCAAACTATGTTTGGTGCATGCGTAAGTACTGCTGTATCAGACGGTCCTCTGATCTCAGGGCTTGAGCTATTATAAAGAACATGTGATGAATTCACAGAAGCTTGTGCGATGCGGTCAGGTGGTAACAAGGGTTTCATTTAATTGTTATTGTGGCCGTGCATCTGTCCTGCTGACGTAGTTTAAAATGACATAATCAGATATTCTGTGGCCTGCTAATCAGATTTTGCATTGTCATTTGATTTCCATGTAAGATGTGCCTGTTGTTGCTTAAACAGAGCAGGGTGAAGCTGACGGAGGGAATCAGATGCAGTATTGAACAGATCAATGTCATTGCCATGTGTTCAACTACACAACTGAGCAGTTTCTACTCACTCTATTACATAGCTCTCTGAAATGCTTGATTCTGATTGGTCAGTTGCAACATTCTAAGGTCAGTTATAGAGTGCATTAGTGCCTGCCTACTTTTTCTGTGGTAAAGTATTTTTTCCATTCATTTTTTTCAAATAAGGATTTTTAAAAAAGTCTATGAACCAAGCCGACCAACGGTCTCCACAACATAATGGAAACAAGCCGCAACACAAGAGAAACAAGTCGCAACACAAGAGAAACAAGTCGCAACACAAGAGAAACAAGCCGCAACACAAGAGAAACAAGTCGCAACACAACAGAAACAAGTCGCAACAACAAAATTAGCACAAAACAATGGAAACAAGCCGCAACACAAGAGAAACAAGTCGCAACACAACAACAAGCCGCAACAACAAGTCGCAACACAACAAAACACAAGAGAAACAAGTCGCAACACAAGAAACAAGCCGCAACACACAAAAACAGAAACAAGCCGCAACACAACAGAAACAAGTGAAACAAGCAACACAAGAGAAACAACAACACAACAAGTCGAAACAACGCAACACAACAAGATTAGCACAAAACAAGCCGCAACACAAGAGAAACAAGTCGCAACACGAAACAACAACACAAAGAAACAAGCTCAACACACAACAAGTCGCAACACAAGAGAAACAAGTCAACAAGTAAACAAGTCGATTAGCACACAAGAAACAAAACACAAAGAAACAATGCAAACAACAAGTCCACAACACAAGAGAAACAAGTCGCAAACACAAGAGAAACAAGTCGCAACACGAAAACAAGCAACACAACAACAAGTCACAAGCAACAAACAAGTGAAAACAAGTAAGAGTTACAAGCAACACACACAACAAGCAACAACACACAACAATAAATTAGCACAAAACAATGAATTAACAGAAACAAGTCGCAACACAACAGCACAGTACAACAAAATTACACAACACAGTGGAAACAAGCCGCAACACAACAGAAACAAGTCGCAATACAACTAAATTAGCACAAAACAAGAAACAAGTAACACAAAACAATGGAACACAAGCCGCAACACAACAGAAACAAGACACAATACAACAAAATTAGCACAAAACAACAGAAACAAGTCACAAAACAACAGAAACAAGCCACAATACAACTAAATTAACACAAAACAATGGAAACAAGCCACAACACAACAGAAACAAGTTGCAACACAACAGAAACAAGACACAATACAACGAAATTAGCACAAAATAATGAAAACAAGACGCAACATACAGTTGTTAAACTGTTAAACATGATTATGTAAAAAAATAAGATAAAATGATGCAAACTGATGGTTTCAACAAATGCATATTCCATTGATTAACAACTTCAGAGCTCACAGCAGGTCTGTCTTTAAAGATTTATAAGTTATTGTTAAAAATAAATTTTCATATGCCGAAAATGAATGACATTTTTTACTTCCGGAACCCAACTGTTGCATTCTATTACATGGTTCTCTGAAATGCTTGATTCTCACTGGTCAGTTGCGACATTCCGAGGTCAGTTATTCTCTGCTACTGACTGTTGTCAAGTTTGTCAATAGGAGGACTTTAGTATTAAAAGGAGGCCCACGGTATTGGTTGAAATGTTCTTCTTGTTGCTAGAACAATTGATTTGTACGATGTAACAGTTAAGATTTTCAGACTGTTTCATAAGTGATATTATTGTACATTATCACTTAAATGTCTGTCTTGTTTGAACTTTTTCCGTTGTCTGGGCTCAAAGCTGGAATTGTTTTGTGTTGTTGTTGTTGTTTGTTTGTTTGTTTGTTTGTTTGTTTGTTTGTTTGTGGAAGCTCAGTGAATAAAAACATTTCAACTCAAATGAATTAGACATGTAGTAGTGGAATGCAGCCTTACAACTTTTCATTTTTAATACTGTAACAAGTCTATGGGGTGCTTCTCAAACGGAAAGACGCATCCTTGTAAGACTGCCATTTGTAGGCTGCCACATTATAAAACTCCTGAATGTGGCCTGAATCAAGGCTTGTCGCAAACAATTTTTTGTCCAAAAAATCATCCATTGTGATTATTTAACTGCTCACGATCAAAACAGAGTGTCCCCAAACTCAAATCATAAATATCAAACATGTTATATCAAACATATCAAACACTGGCTGCCTCTGACATGATACCCGCGATAGCCAATGAGAGAGAGCAAGCATCACCTACCAGATGTTGCGTGCTTCTATAGCTGAAACTTGCCACGAAAGCAGAGTACTGCGAAAGAACATCACCCATATTCTTTTTATATACTTTGCTTTTCACTGTGAAACAAAACATGCGCCAGGAGAGCCAGCTGACAAAACTAAACTTTTTCTTCTCATGTTTGATCTCTCGTCTCGTGTGACTGTGAAATCGTTGTACAGTCAGCAAGTGTGTGATCTCACCGTCTGGTCAAATTGTCTAGTGTGCGCATTCAGAGGATTATAAGGCTAAAAATTGGTTGAAACTGTCTTCATGTCTGTGGTCTCCCATGGTTTGAAAATCGTCTAGTGTGTGGCCAGACTAAGAAGGACGCATCCACTAAGTTCTTCTGTTTGAGAAGCATGCTTTATTTCTCATTAGCTGCTCATATTGCAGTGCATTATGGGTATTTTCTCTCACCCTCTGTCAGGGTGTGTAGCATCAACATGTAGGCCTACAGACAAATTCTTCACAGTAAGACCTTTAACACGCATTAACTAAATAGATAGGGTAAATATAATGTTGACTTTAAAATATAACACAAGTTATATGTGCTTTTTGATTAGTTTTTAAGTTGGAAACCTTCCATCACTGATCATTGTAGTTGCATGTTAAGATGTGTTATTATTTAAGCATGTAGCCTACCTTTTGGTGTTTCACAGAAAAAAGTTCGATCAGGAAATGATTTTGAGAGGCTAGGCCTATTAGCCTATAATTTGCACACTGTTGGCAAACTGGCGAGTATTAATCAATTAAATGCCTCTCATTGCTGTAATTCTATTGGATGGCTTGACATCAGTTTAGTAACGCTCTCAGATTCAGTTTTGTCATTTTACAGCTTGATTTGATCACTTGACGTGTTTTTGCAACACTTTGTGAGTTCGTTGTTGTGAAACGCAGCTATATTTTCGCCCTTGCTCAAGTATCTCATGATGCAACTCTCTCCCTCATTCTCAATTTCGCTCTCTCTCTCCCTCTTTTTTCGTCTTTCTCTCTTGCTCATTCTCCCTAACAGACCCACGTGTGGCAGTGGTGGTGTAATTTCCACCGTTGGCTGATTTCTGCGTTGATGTGCGCAGTAGGGGACTATGGCAGCTGTGCTTACCTCTTTGCGGTCCTGCTGGGATTCTCAGTTCGTCATCAATTATTCTGCTGAACTCTCTCTGGAGCGCGTGGTTCCGACCGGGATAATGTGAGCGCCAACCTTTAATCAAGCGCGAGGCGACCCGTCTCATCAAACCCCACAGAGACGCAATAAGAGTCGTAGTTTCACACACAACACACACACACACACACTCATTTCATTCATAAAATATTCTGCCCCAATGTTTCACACAACATTAAAAAAAACCTACAGCTGTTTTTGTTGTGAAATGAGATTCTTGGTTTGATTTTTATCTAGATAATGTCTTTGCTTTCTTCGTGCAGATACATGTTCCTTGTCTTATTGTGATTCATGAGTGCACGTTATTTCAAAATTGGCAACAATAATAAATGTAACCACGAAATCGCCCTGGGGCTTTTCACACTTCAACTAGTTAACCCTGAGTCATTCTAAACGCAGGTTAAAAAACATCCTGTGTTATTTTGCTTCACATTTCACACTTCTTATAATTTGCTCAGGTTTAACAATTAAAGGGATAGTTCACCCAGAAATGAAAATGACCCTGTTATTTTCTCACCCCCAAGCCATCGTAGGTGTATATATGACTTTCTTCTTTCAGACAAATCCAATCGGAGTTATATAAAAAATTGTCCTGGCACTTCTAAGCTCTATCATTGCAATGGACGGGTGTTTCTGTTCAACAGTCCAAAACACATTAAATAAAGCACGCGCATCCAAAATAAAATGTGCCTCACACGACTATGGGGGGTGAATAAAGGCCTCCTGTAGTGAATCAATGCGTTTTTGTAAGAAAAATATTAATATTTAAAATGTAATAATTAATTAAGATAACAGTAAAATAGTTGGAAGCGAGACAGACACATTGAATTTACAAATGGCTGCGCTCACTCCTGCAGGAAAATGAAGGTAGATGCAATAGATTGTTTGCACATGAAGTCATTGCTGTGGCACGAAATGCAGGAAGTGATTTTTCTCCATAGGAATCACTAGCAGAATCACTAGCAGATTATAGCCTAGAAAGTGAGCAAACAGCGCTTCCATATAATCACTACAAACCTGTCATTCACTTCAATCTATCGCAATCTCACAATGTTCCATTATAATCAATGAAGCTCTCTGAACTGCAAATAATATCTTATTTACATTGTGTCTACATGTGGCGTTTTGCATTGAGTGAATTCTGACGGTGTCACTCTGTATCTATTTATATATTTATTTATTAATATCTAAATATATTATCATATCATATATTGACCATTTGCACATACAGATAATTATCCGACTCGGCTCCTCCCGTCTGCAGACAAGCCACTTTTTCCTGTGTTTTTCAGTCATTTTGTTCGTATTAGATGTTCACGTTGCAGTGCATTATTGGTAGTTGTGTTTTCTCAACCTCTATCAGGAGTGTAGGACCATTTTTAGGCATTTTTGTGATCTGTACATTGTTTATCTGGCAATTAATTGTTTTTTTTTTGGTAAATGCTTCTGACTTAATATATTGCTACACATACATTTACACTAAACTACTATCAAAACATAATGTTAAATAGCGGTATGAGGTATTTAATTATGATTTTGAGTGAACTATTCCTTTAAGCACAATATGTCTTTTAGTTCCTACGTCATGTTGAGGGACGGTCAAGATGTCGACGGGACCTTGGTGATGCCTGGTGCATGCAAAAGAAAGACGCGTCTGAACACCGTCCTCCATCATGGGACAGATTTGACAGGATAAGCCCAACTCCTCTGCAGTCATGATGTGAGCGGTTGTCAGCGATGATAATGAACATCTGCAGTACGAGAGTGTGGCGATAAAACATTAATCGATTAGTTGATTTTTAAAGTAGTGAATATTGGATTCAGGTCAACAGTTTTCATGAAGAAGAAGCTCATTAACTTGATTGTCATGCATCTTGTCTTGTGATGTAGAATTTGGATGTTATTCAAAACATTGGAGTTTTTAAATTGTGAAAATTTGATTTAAAAATGTTTAACTTGACTGCTCAATTATAAAGGTCATCTCAGAAAAGTTGCTGATACAAGTATCCTGGAGTGCTTTGACATTTTATTTGCCGTTCATAATTCACGTTGATATTCTCAGAAAATCAGTGCTTTTTAGCACATGATGATTGACATTGTGTAAAAAAAATACATACTGTGAGATAATTAGACGCTGGTATAATTCACACTTTAATTGTTTTATGGTGCAACTAAACAATAAGCATTACAATTCCATTATTTATAAAGCAATGGGTTTATATTCACATTTGCACAGTAAGTTCTAGCTTAAATAAATATTTCACCCAAAAATCTCATATTGTAGCCAAAAGCAATGGTTTGAAGTTTAAAATGTCTTAATGATACATTTGTTTCTTACAAACATTGAACATAACTGATGGACTCGAGCGGTGTGGATTACTTGTGGATTATTGTGATGTTTTTTATCAGCTGTTCGGACTTTCATTCTGACGGCACCCATTCACTGCAGAGGAACCACTGGTGTGCAAGAGAAACAATGCTAAATTTCTCCAAATCTGTTTTGAAGATGTTTAGATGACCTGAGGGTGAATTAATTTACGGCAATTGTTCATTTTTAGGTGAACTATTCCTTTAATGGTAGTCCACCAAGTAATTTGTGACAGAACTAATTTTAAATTTTAATCTAAATGAGTAGATTAGAACAAATGTCAGTGTTTTCTTGTGTAAAATTGGAAATTACCGTAACCAGAGTTCGCTTTGCTCATGTTTACTGATTTTATTACAAAACTTCTTTAATACAGATAAATAAATAAAGACAATTACATTTGTCGTACATACTGGATTGTAATACTTGTGCAGTACCGCTCTTTATATTCCAGTTTTTATTTAAGCGCTTCAAATGAAACATGCTGAACAAAACAGTGATGTGCATCAACACAAGTACATATTTTATTTAACATCAGCCACAGATCGTACAAGTTTATGATATTAAAAAGAACAGAAGTGTCAAATGAAAAGTCTGTTTAAAATAAATTTGTTTTTAATAAGGAAAATATACAAAGGCTCAAACTCAACTTAGTTTGGCATCCCCCTGAACAAGAGCTGGGAACAGAGAGGGTCTTATGCTCTTAAACACACGTCTTCAACGCTGTTGCCCTTCATCTGCTGAAGCTCTTGGTGGCCTAGTAGCCGATACTGGAAACTAACTCGATTTACAAACTTCCCGCTCGACACCATTCTGACCACAGTGTTATCACAGCCGACCTTCATTTGAGCTGATGGGAAGAAAGATATGGAGAGGTTTATGAGACACTATATTGCTCAGCACGATTGCTAAAGATGATGCACAACAGATAAAGTAGGGATGCTCACCCGGTCCATTAAAGGAGTAGCAGAGGTCTGCCATGGGGAACATCTTGGACGTGTCCATGCCGTTTCCACCCAGAAGCTCGACAAAGTCTCCAGAACCGGCACAGCCGAAAATGGACCGCTATATGGAAAAACCAGAAGTCTCAAATTAATTATAATTTAACAGTGTCTTTATATCAACTATATATTTTAATGGTATCAAACTAGCTTGTCTCAATTCAAAGATTCTTAAATAAGCAATAACTCTATTTTACTCTATTATATTTCTATTTGTTGTTCTAGACACCCAGCTTCAAGTTAACCACAGAATAACTTGTAATGAAAATTGTGACTAATATTTATTTTATTTTGTAAATACTACATTTCTTGAAAATAAATCATATTTGTGCTCAACATCAGAATGTTGGCTGCGTTTTAACCTTATAAACAATTTGAAATAATACAATTGTAAATAAAATGTATGAACTAATTATTATGCTTTTATTTAATTTTTTATGTTTCATTTATTTTTTGGAAAGCTGGTTTGTGTAAATACAGTTACTTGACCTAAAATCAGATTTGTGCCCCCTTGAGATCATTTTATAAACATATAAACACTTTCAAATAGTGAAAATGTAAATAAAATGTATTAAGTAATATTTATTATTTTATTTGATGTATTTATTGGGAAGGCTGGTTTGTGTAAATGCTATATTTCTTGAGCAGAAATGCTCACCTTGAGATCATTGTGCTGGCCGAGACTGAGCTCTCCGATCTGGATCTCCACTGGATAGATGATGGAAAAACTGCAGTTCCTGTGTTGCTGCGGAATGATCATGGTGAAACTGCCCTCTGGGGTCTGAGATACAACATTACAGGCTACAAAAAGAGAGACAGACAGATGGTTAACCATCAGTATCTTGCATGTTAAGCTTCAAGCGTGGCTTCTGCATGAGCCATATGTCATTCCACTACCAGTGTAAATGCTCTGAACCTTCAGGACATTAGTGACATTAGTTTTCAAGTTCATAAGTGCTGCTGATAAATACATCATTTCCAGTGGCATTTTGTATTTCTGTGCACTTACGGAACGGATTGATGAGTTTGCGGAATGTTACTGTGAAGCTGCTCCCTGATTGGTGGAGTCTGAAGAACAGCATGGCGACATTCTGAGACGACCGTACGATTGGTCGAGTCACTCCAGTCTCGCAGTAATCAGAGTAACGCTCGTACAGAGGAAGAGGATGGTCCTGTGTGCTGGGAAACTTCTCGCCCTTCATCACCCAGCCGTCAAATACCTTAAAGACAAAAAGTTGCATTTAACACCATTCTACTGTAAAAATGATTTTTCAAAGTTATAAATCAATATTATTGGAGTACGTTTTACAAGAAGATACTATTCAAGTCTTTCTATTTCATGTTAAATGTAATGTACTTGCCATTTCTTAGCTATATCTAAGTGAAAGTTCTTTCAAAGTACATCCTATGCCATTTTTTTCTATGTACGTAAAGTTAACTGTGTTAAACTCTATTTTGTTCAGGTCAAGTTCAGTTTACATAATTCTAACTCTATAATAACTCTATTTAGTTCAGGACAAGTTCATTCCTAACTGTTTCAGGTCAGTTGAGTTCACTCATAAATGACCTTAATATTCCTCAATTCCATTGAACAGGAATTAATTTAGTACATTAACTTCAACAATATCCCATGTGGGTTTTTCAGTCCTATTAAACTACATTAATTTGACATCAATCTTGCGAACATGTATTCAGAATGCATGACGAAATTAGTCTGGAATGACTTTTGCTTAGTTGTATTTTTAATGGATTTATATGTTAGATAATTGTAAACATGCTTTTTTTGTAAGGCCTGGATTAAAATGACATGACACGTGATCTTTTGTCGCCCTGAATTAACCTGGTTTAGTGTACACTCACAGCTTGAACAGGTAGAGATTTACACAAACACACCAGCTGTTTTGTCCATATTTAGAACAAAATAGGTGACTGTAAGACTATCAAATGACTTTTTGCAAACAACAGGGATGTAAGAACCTTTCACCTTTACGAAGTCCCCTCCTCTGCAGTCGATGTTGACCGAGTCATACTCAATGCTAATAATGTCACCAGGCTCGCCGATGAAAAACACGGCGCAGTTTAACTGTGGACGTTCCGCTGTGAATGTAAATTGACCCTCTATAGCCACCATGTCCAGACATCCTGAGAGAAACGGAAGAAGATCAAGACAAGGTGAACAACCTGAAAATATACATCGTGTAAGTGATGAATAGCCACTCTTTAAATATTAAACAGTGCCATGTTGTGCTAATATAGCGATTAAACAGTTAAAAACGACTCATTAAAACACATACGAAGTAAACATCACGATATAAATCATTCATTTATTATCCATGACGCGTGTCTTTTGTCAAATGAAACCCCAGAGGTTTCTGTAGTCACTCACTGAGCGCTCGGCGGTACACAAACTCCTCCGGTAACTCTCGCTTTAGTTCAGAGCTGAGCAGAGATAATAATCCTTCCGGGCTGATCTCGTTATCCTGGTGAAACAACAGCAACAGAACACGGGAATGACTTCAATTAGAAAAAGGCGTCAAAATAAACACTTTAAATGAATTAGGATTGCATTTCAACCAGTGGTGCGCAAGGAAATAAGGCTTTTAGGACTCAAAAGAGGTTCAAAAGAGCTTAAAGGCTCTTAAAGTTTCACATTATATAGAAATAAAACATACAAATTGCATACAAAAACATAGGCTACAGTCTATTTAATCACACATATTAAATGCTAAAGCACGTGCACTAAAAGTTGTAGGTTACTTGCAGTCGATATATTTCTGCTTGATCGGAATTACTAAATGTGTTTTTATTAAAATGTTTTAAGTTGCCTGACAAACACATTTTGCAGTGCATATGCTCACAAACGATATAATAAAAGTTGCACGTATCGTTTTTACATTGTTATAATAGGCTATAACAATATTGCACAATGAATGTTAAAGCCAAAACACTAATAAACACACACAGAGCTCAGTTACATCAAAAGTTAAATATAAAGCCATCGAAATGAGTGTGTGTGTGTGTGTGTGTGGGGGGGGGGGGGGTTAGCAGAGGTGAATATCTCACCTGTATGTCCAGAAAGCGCGCGTGTCCCCGGAGAGCCGTGACGCTCAACAGGAGGAAACACAGCTGTGCGCGCGAAGTGCCCGACATCTCCGTGCGTCTGTTCGCGAAGATTTGCGCAATAAGAGAAGAATTCAGTGCGCTCCCGACCAGACTGCTCCTTTTATACCCCCTCGCATAAATAGAGGAGGGGGGGCTGCCTGTGTGGATCAATTGATGTGAGTCCGAGAGAGAGAGAGAGAGAGAGAGAGAGAGAGAGAGAGAGAGAGAGAGAGAGAGAGAGAGAGAGAGAGAGAGAGAGAGAGAGTGGGGGGGGAGGCTTGACAGATAGTGTTTATTCTACTTTTTCTAGAAGTAATTGAATAGATGGTAAAAAATAGATTTTTCAAGCTACATTTTTAATTGTTCTAATAAAACGGGGAAATCCATGAGGCCATTTACACTACAGGAGCAATAGTAGCAGGCTAAGATGAATGTTACCGAGATTCTCCAGTGTGATTTCTTATGAATATGCAGTGAATAAATACTAGTCACTATTAATACATACTATTAAATTCATAATATTTTTTAAAAGATAATAAAAGTAGAGTTGTTTTTATATCAACACACACACACACACACACACACACACACACACACACACACACACACACACACACACACACACACACACACATGTATATACACATGAAGTGCTAACTGAGTACATGTAACCTGGATTACATAAAAACTAAATAAAAAATAAAAAAATGTTACTAATCTGATTACAGTTTCTTTTATATGGATTACATGATTGCAAATTATTCACACAATAGCAGTCAATTATTAATAATGTATTGATTCTCTGAAGTAGTCAGAATACATTGGTAATCTTGAGTAATATTTAATACATTATTGACTACAATTTTCATCATGTAATTTGTAATCAGCAATAGACTACAAATTGTAAGCAGGCTCTCTCTAGGATTTGATTTGAAACGACCATCGCAGCTTAAAACACCATGCAAAACGTTCACATCTAGGACCATGTAAACAAGCAAATGTGTTTTATTGTATGTCTTATTCTTTTGTTTAGTGAATACTCTTTTCTCAGCGAGGACTTTCACTGCAGCGGGAGGAAGGTGAGGTGGTCTGACTGAAGTAATGTCACATACAGTGAGTCAGTGAGGATTGAGTGTTTCAGAGGAATAGTTCAACTAAAAAAGACAATTCTGTCATTTCAAATGTATGAATTGCTTCCTTCTGTGCAAATTATAATATCACTTTTTGTGCTATACAGAAAAAAGAGTCACATCAAGGAATAACATGAAGGTGAGTAAATAATGTCAGATTTTTTTACTTTTGAGTTAACTAACCTTTTATACATTTATTCATTATAATATAACGAGGCAGCTGAACTTTTCACTTGCATATTAATATTGCTGTCTACTAATTGTCTGAGACTGGTGTTATTTTCTCACACCTACACAGTGAACCAACTGTGCCAGATGAGCCCAGCGTTTCACCTCACTAAAACAGAGATCCACTGCTCGTAAACCCATTTGCACTCAGCTTAAAGGTCTTTGAGAATTAAAGCCGCTGAAAGTCACCTCGGGTCAAAACAGTCAGAATGAGCAACACGAGGGTTTCTTGAAAACAGGGAACTAAATAATGTCTCAAAAGGTGTCTGTATAAAGCATTTTAGGGTGTAGTGATTTTAATTAGCTCAATTTAGGAACAACAGAAGTCAAAGGAAGGGCAAAGCCACATTATGAAGATCAAAAACATGCAGACATATCATGCATTTGTATTTTTTCTTTTCTGTGTTCCGTGACCATTTTTCACCCCCTCTCTGAGAGGTCTGTTTAAGAAACGCCCCCTTTTTGTCATGAAATGAGTAACAGCGCTGATCGCTAGGCACACACAGCAACATGCATTTATCTGTGTGACGTCAGGAAATTGTGGAAAGTTTAGATGAGTCATTTGTGCCGTAGTTCAGTAAATGCTCTTGTTGGACGGAGGAGAAAGTTTTGAGTTCTAAGAGCTGCAGTGTGCTTTTATAGTGCATCAAGCTCTATTATTGCATGCTCTGACGCTTAACAATTACATTAATTCAGTTATTATAAGAATGCATGATACTAGCTGTGTTTGTGTGCTTTAGTTTTTGAAAGGCTGCTTTCTAACACATGGCAATGATACCAACTTCATGCTGTTTGTGTTTCTCCATACCCAGTGTGTACTATCATCTTCAGGGAGCTGCAGACGTTCCTACCCATCAAACACCCTGTTCTGGCATTTGAATCCCAGCTCTTGCGCCGGTGTCCACTTCTATCAGAGTCTTACCTGCCCCGGGTGAACTGAAAGGTCAGCAGTCTTTCTCACACTCGCTCTCTGGAATCAGGGGACATTTGCCTCTTGTGAACTATACAGGGCCAGTACAGTTTTCCGACTTCTGGCAGAATATGAATGGATATATTCAGGCATAATACACATGCTATTTATGCAGTTTGCATATGTATGTGCACTGTATTTTGTATGTGGTGGATGATCTAAAAAGAAATCCACAAAATATAGTATACAACCTGAGAATTTTGCAGGAAAACTTTATCCCACAATACACTTGAACTTCCATTTTTTTGTTTTGTGAAGAAATATCGCTGTTTTGATCAGACTCACTATTTGATCAGACTGACAGAAGTTGCATCACAGAAAATTTGATTAAAACCACAAAATAAACATATTTACTTCTTATGGACCCCAAACAGGTTTCTTGATCACTCCTCCCATCTGCCATTGGTCAGACAAACAGATAGTCCCGCCCCTAACTCATGCCATTGGTTGAGCCAGTGTGGCTGTGTCAGGCTGGTTGAAGTGCTGCACAAAGTAAAAAACATTGATCTCACAACAAACATTTCTGGGAAAAACTGTTAACCTGTTACCCATTTTGGTTAACCCATAATTTCATATTTCTTTTTAATTTTATGAAGTTATAAATTTTATAATTTGTTTTTCATTTTAATTTAATATTATTACAACATATCAATAATATAAATATACATTTTATTCATTTATATTTATTTACACACAAATATTGGAAACCACTCAAATTCTGGTAACAAAAAAGTCATATATATACACACACACACAGTCATGGCCAAAAATATCTGCACCCTTGGTAAATATGATCAAAGAAGGCTGTGAAAATTAATCTGCATTGTTAATCCTTTTGATCTTTTATAAAAAAGAATACAAAAATCTAACCTTTCATTGGATAATAAGAATTTAAGATGAGGGGGAATATCATTATGAAATAAACGTTTTTTTCAAATACACGTTGGACACAATTATTGGCACCCCTAGAAATTCTTACGAGTAAAATATATCTGAAGCATATTCCCATTCATATTCACAATTTTGAGCACTCCAGGGTGATTATGAACATGAAATTATTCAGCCATGGCTTCCTGTTTCACAGAAATATAAAACAAAGGCCAAATTCCCTTAATCATCATCACAATGAGAAAAAACATAGAATATGTTTCTGATGTGCAGCAAAAGATAATTGAGCTTCACAAATTAGTGAAGTGGCTTTAAGAAAAGAGCTAGAGCCGTGAAAATTCTCATTTCCACCATCAGGGCAATAATTAAGAATTTACAATCAACATAAAATGTCCTGGAAGAGGACGTGTGTCTATATCGTCCTAATACATGGAGGAGGAGAGTTTGAGTGGCTAAAGACTCTCAAGGACCACAGCTGGAGAATTGCAGAAAATAGTTGAGTCTCGGGGTCAGAAAACCTTTGAAAATATTGTCAAACAGCACCTACATCACCACATGTTGTTTGGGAGGAAATTCTTCTAGAGATTCAGTTATCAGACACGACTGGAACTTCAAATGGGACTTGCCCTTGAGCAAGCCACCGAACCCCCAACTGCTCCCTGGGCGCCGCAGCATAAAAGGCTACCCACTGCTCCGGGTGTGTGTTCACGGTGTGTGTGTGTTTACTGCTGTGTATGTGCACCTTGGATGGGTTAAATGCAGAGCACACATTTAGAGTATGGGGGTCGTATGTCACGTCACTTTCACTTTCACTATAGAAAATGAGTGAGGTGAACTGAAGAGAAGAAGCACCGTCATGGAGCTGTGAATCTAAAGGGTCTGGAGTGATTCTGGATGAAGGAATGTCTCTGATCTCTTGTCAGGTGTTCTCGAACCTCATCAGGCATTATAGGAGAACATGTAGAGCTGTTAAACTGGCAAATGGAGGTTTCAAAAGTATTGAATAAAAGGGTGCCATTAATTGTGGCCAATGTGTATTAGAGAAAAAACATTTATTTCATAATTATATTTTCCCCCATTTGAAATTCTTATTATCCAATGAAAGGTTAGATTTTTGTGATTTTTTTAAATAAAAGATCAAAAGGATTAACAATGCAGATTAATTTCCACAGCCTTCTTTGATTATATTTACCAAGGGTGCCGATATTTTTGGCCATCACTGTATATATAGTTGTTGTTTTTATACTGATTTAAATACAAAAAAATATGCTAATATATAGCAATTTGCATAAAATTTCTAACATTTAAGTTATAGTGCCTGTTATGTATATTTACTTCTAAGCATTTGACAAGCAGTGCTCAAGATGTTTGCAGGCCAAATCTATTCAGCCATACAGCTAAACCACAGTTAAACATCCTCTCCCTCATTTGCACCTGTTTCCTCACTTGAGCTCAAACCTGCAGATCACTATGAAACCTAATATACTTCGCCATGTGTTTGCTCGTTATTTTACGACCTACTATACGCCGTGCGATGTGTGTTTATTGGAATCCGACCCGAATTTCTGACTGATCCCGGCTAACTGTGCGGCTTCCCCCCCCGCTTCGTTTATTTCATTCCTGCATCCATGCAGTGGAGAGTACAGCGGGAGAGAAGAAAGAATGACGCACTTTGGCAGATAGGAGGCCACTGTTATAGCGTTAATCTTCCATTTCTCCGAGGATATCACTCACACATACACTTATGCACAGATTGAACACGCTTCGAGGAAAAAGACATATGAACTTGTCTAAATAGGAATGTATTTCCATTGGCCCTCGGTGCATGCAGATCGAGATGTTGAAATCACTACAGTATAGCGACTGCAGAGTCTCTTGAGTGTGTTTCTGTGGCTTCTTTGTGCTTCAAGAATGACTTATTGACATTTCATAGAGATTAAAGGAAAGTTTGGGATTCAATACAAGTTATGCTCTATCAACAGCATGTTGGTGACCACAGAAAATGGACATTTCGACTCAGCTTTCAAAAACAAACAAGAATTGTGTTTATTGCTATGCACATGCAATGGAAGTAGGGCAAGACAGTTCAAAGAAGAGTTTCAAAGCAGAAATGTGTTTTAAAGCATGCATGTTAATTCTGCTACTAAAATATACGCTAAGTTGTTTAAACCATGCTTTAACAGTGGTAATTCTGTTATAGCTGGAAAAATGTACACTGTATTTTATGAAACATTTGCAATATGTCCGCTTCTGATGTCCTTCCTCCTATCACAGATTATGAAACAACTTAATAAGTAAGTAAATAGCTAAATCGTTTTTGTATTTGCATGGCAATCTGTAGACTTCCATTGTAAATGCATCACTGTAAACACAATTTTTGTTCATTTTTACAAACTGAGAAATCAGTCCAAGTTATCTGGCTGTAATCGACAGCATACCACAGATAGTTTGGTGGGGATTTGAGATAACAGAACACATTTTGTAAAGTTAATGCTGGATTACACAGCGTCAGTTTGCTTAGAAAAAAAGAGAACGGACCCATCAAACAAGCAATCATTCAGCTGTGAGGGAGGCAAACACACACACACACACACACACACACACACACACACACACACACACACACACACACACACACACACACACACACACACACACGTGTGTACAACATGGAGCGTTTGGCTCCAGCGTCCTCTTTGTTAGGATAAATATGATGGATGTGTTTATGAGATGTTCTTGAATGGTATGATGATGGCAGAAAAAATATAACCATGTGTTCATTATGACACAGCAGATGAGAACTTACACATCAAAGATTGGAAAGATCAGCTATAATACTGATAGACATTTATAAATACATAAAATGTATGTAATATGTAGTATGTAAATATGTATGTTGTTGTAAATTGAGAAAATAAATTGGAGAGAAATGTTATTTGCTTTATTAAAGCAGTATTTACCCTTAAATGCACTATAGTTCAAAAGTTTGGGCTTGGTCAATTTTTTTATGTTTTTGTTTATATGTCCTTTGAGGTTGCATTTATTTGATCAAAAATGCAGTAAAAAAATTTTTATTGTGAAATATTTTTACAATTTAAAACAACTGTTTTCTATTTGAGTGTATTTTTTTAAAGTATGTATTTCTGTGGTGGTAAAGCTGAATGTTGTCTTCAGTGTCACATGATCCTGAGTCTTAAAGGGGTCATCGGATGCCCGTTTTCCACAAGTTGATATGATTCTTTAGGGTCTTCAGCAAGCCGTTTTAGTCCATGTTGCTTTAAATGCTAATGAGCTCTGCTGACTCCGCCCCTCTCTTCCGTGGGGTGACGAGTCGTTCTCATGAGACTGTTTACTTTAGCCGCGGAACTCGCTAACTAGCACATTATTAGGATAGGCGATTTGCAAAGATTCATAAAAGAACCTTATACTCACTTCTTCTGTAGGTGAGGCTGGATCACTAATGATTCGCGTGAACATAAATGCATTTAGGCAGATCGGAGGATGCATTCCCTTCAAAAAAAAAGGTTATCAACTGCGTCTTCAGCGGCTCAAATGTCGGGAGTAAATGACGACTACTATGTTCATTATTACATCCAACAACAAAACGCTTCAATTGCTTAGGAGCCATTCTTGTCCACATCTGCTCCAGTGTCGAAACAATGGCGGACTGATGACAGTTCACTCAGGGCGGGTCTAAGGTAAAATGTTAGTGTCAATCAACTATCGTGGGAGTGGCCTTGGTCTGTGTGACATCACAGAGAAGTCTTATATATTTTACTCATTAAAATGACACAAAAGCAAATGATCAAATCTCCATAAACAAACTTGCTGTGACTTTAATAACACCGAACACCATTGCATGACTACTTGGAATGCACCAAGTTTGAGGGCGAAATCATTCATTCTCATTTATTTGCATGTACTGTCTGTGTCGTTTAAGAGTCCACAGAAAATGTGCAAACGGTACAAAAATGTGCACAAAATTAGTGTTAAGCTCATTTTGTATGCAGCAATTCCAATCTTACGAGACAGGTTATCACTCGATTCGGTTATATACATATTACATATATATATATTACAATATAAATTGTACAAAAACATTTACCATCTACACTTTTAAAACTATCGAAAAATATTTGATGCCATATAACATTCACTTTTGGTTCCCCATAGAACCTTTCAGTGAACAATTCCATTTTTCTTAGTGTGAACAACATTTTAATAATCTAAAGGAACCGTTTTCCATTTTAAAGAACCTTTTGGTATATAAAGCTTCCATGGATGTTAAAGGTTCTCATTGGAACTATAGATGACTATAAAGAACCTTCATTTTTAAGTGTGTACCGCTGTGCATATGCTGGTTAGGTATGTTTGAAATGGTTAAAGCTGGTATGCTGCTGGTTAGTTGGTCCTTAGTTGGTCATGTGGTGGTTTAAGCTGGTTAAGTGCTGGTTCAAAACATAACCATCATATGCTGTTTTTTTTCAACAAGGTAGTGAATATACAAACTATTGCATAAATCATTGTGAGTGAATTCGCCCATGAACATGCACTGCAGATGTGATGATATTCAGCAAATACTGACTTTGATTTCAATGTTTAAGTGTAAAATGTGTCATTAATCCGAAGAACCGTTTCATCACAATACACGTGGGAACTGTAAAAAGGCTCAGATGCTCCGTGTGACTGGTTTTGTGTTCAATTCTCTTTGAAACGCTCATCCTGACACATAAAGTGGAGCATTTTATGAGGGACTGTTGGACGAGGTCACACACAGACTCTTCATGCAATAATGACGAACATGAGTGATTTCTCTATGAGAGGCCTACACACACTCAGAAAGACATGTGTATGTGTTTCTGTGTGCATGTGTGAGAGCGGAAAGAGGGAGTTTATAAAAGAGGCTCTTACGAACACTTCAACCAGAAAGAGAGAGATGTGACCGAAAGCGAGGGAAAAAAGCTGCATAAACAGAGGCCAGTTTCTGCGTGCAGAAGTAAATAAAGCAGTGCCCTTTGGTAAATGAGGGGTAGATGGCATTTCATAACTGGCAGACATGGAATTACACATTTTAATGGTTCACTGTTTCAGGGACGATGATGGGACACACAGAACCACTCGCCTTTATTGAGAGGCTGTCCATTTGAGACGTTGTGTATTACAAACATGCACACATTCAGTGTTCTGAAAGCCTCCAGCACTGAATTACACCAGAAATACTAATGCAACGCTAATATAATATTAGCATAATGATAACGTAATGTGACGCTGAAGCACTGAAGCTGCTTTCTATAAAACAGATGCAACTAGATTCAGATATAAATCTCTGTGTATAACCCGTGTGTGTGTGTGTGTGTGTGTGTGTGTGTGTGTGTGTGTGTGTGTGTGTGTGTGTGTGTGTGTGTGTGTGTGTGTGTGTGTGTGTGTGTGTGTGTGTGTGTGTGTGTGTGTGTGTGTGTGTGTGTGTGTGTGTGTGTGTGTGTGTGTGTGTGTGAGAGAGAGAGAGAGAGAGAGAGAGAGAGAGAGAGAGAGAGAGAGAGAGAGATGTGTGATGTGTCCAAAGGTTTCAGAGGAGAAATATAGCCTGAGGTACACACACACACACACACACACACACAGGCCACTCCAAACCTGATAACACTGAGAAGACCTGATGAATAAGAGAAGAGAAGAGAAGAGAAGAGAAGAGAAGAGAAGAGAAGAGAAGAGAAGAGAAGAGAAGAGAAGAGAAGAGAGAAGAGAAGAGAAGAGAAGAGAAGAGAAGAGAAGAGAAGAGAAGAGAAGAGAAGAGAAGAGACAAAATGAGCCAAATTAAGATCAGAGGAAAATAACGGAAAAATGTGATTATTTTCAATGTTGAAAATGCTTTTCAGGATTCATTGATAAATAACATTTTCGAAATTAACAGCATTTATTTGAAATAGGAATCTTGAATTAGTGACAATTCAAAAATCTTACTGATCCCAAACTTATATGCATTAAAACAAATATATATATATTTATATATATATATGGGAATTGTTCTGTATTATTGGGGGAAAAAAAAATATATATTTTTTTTTCTATAAAACAGAACAATTCCCATAAGCACTCCCATAAGATGGGAAATATTTCACCATCAATCCCCAGTACCTTATTTGTCCTGATTGCCGACTTCTGTACCCTTGCTGCGCCTATACCCTGAATATAATTAACCAGACCAATGATGTCTTGAAGCTCTGTATTTCATTCCTCCTATAAAAGAAGAGAAGAGATAAATAAATAAGGATGAGTGCTGCAGAGATGTAATAGCTGTAATGTGTTTAATGGAGCGGCTCACGAGGAAGTGATCCACACAGCCCTCAGAGATATCAGCCCTTATGAACGTGTGAGGAGTCAGCAGTGCATGCACTGTTATATGTGTCTGTAAACCACTGAGATGAACCGCACACGCTTATGCATGGCCCTAACGTCGATCAAGCACTGCTCAAAGGAGCCGTTTTCTGGTTTCAGATGTCAAACATATTTGGAGCCAGATTGAATCACACAACAGTCGATAAAACACATCTAGCCGTTCAACTGTTGAGCTCCTGTGCGCTGCTGTTACATGCGAGAAACAAATTCACTGACACTCTTCAGTGATCACTGACGCCTGGCGAGTCGCAAGCATGCATGCTGCTGTCAAGATCGATTGATGAGAAATCAATGCACGCATGAACAAATCACTGCAGTTTACACGCTTTTCTGTCTGTTGGTGTCCATCGCATCTAATCTCATCTCAGAGATTTGATCAATGCTCTGAATCTGTGAGCATGTGTCGCACACGTGTTCACCAATCAGAGCTCAAACCGGAGAAAATCAAGCTTGCGTGAAACACCGACATGGCCCAAAGCTAATAATCATCTGAGAGTCATTCAGAGCAAATGAAGACTTCGAAGATAAACACAGCTTCACCTGAAGGCACTGTACAGATGTTGCAAATAGACTCGTACTATTTCAGTTCTCAAATTCTCTTCAGGTGAATCTAGGTTGGATTTATTGACTCGACATGAATGAGGTACAATTAATGTCATCACCAAGTTCTCAGAACAACATAAATAAATCTGGCTAGCTATTGTTAACTACACCTAGAAAAAAGTAGGGTAAGATTTTTTTATTTGAAAGAATCCTGTTTAACTCACTAAGGCTGCAATTTTTGTGATTAAAAAAACCGTAATATTGTGAAATATTATTACTGTTTAAAATAATGGTTTTCTATTTGAACATATTTTAAAATGTAATTTATTTTTATGATGCGAAGCTGAATTTTTAGTTCTCAGTTTCTCTTTAGTGATTCTGGGTAAGAAATATTGACTTGTCATCAACAATGTCATCATATTAATGTCCAAAACAATATAAATAGATCTGGCTAGTGATTATTAACCACATCCAGAAAAATGAGCAACAATCAGTGTTGGGGAAGCTACGTTGTAACTGTCGTTTACCAAGATACAAGCTAAAGTTAATCTACTGTCAAAAAGAAAACATATATAAAAAAATGGATAATACATTGAAGCTGTTTAATGTGACTCTATCTTTTTAAATATGCCACTATTAAAATTATTTTATTTTATTTTTGACAGAATCAAATCTTGATGAATTTACGATTGTGATGAACAGTTAATTAACTAAACGTAAGGAAATATATAGCCTACTGTGTATTGAGGAGCCCATGAAGTTCCTGGAAGAGCAATCATTTAGAAATAACAATGAAATCGGTTTCCACAGAAATATGAAGCAGCACAACTGTTTTCAACATTGATGATAATAATAATAAAAATGTTCTTGAGCAGAAAATCCGAAGATTAGAATGATTTCTGAAGGATCATGTGACACTGAAGACTGGAGTAATGATGCTGAAAATCAGCTTTGATCACAGAAATAAATGACATTTTAAAATATATTCAAATAGAAAACAATTCTTTTAATTTGTAATATTATTTCACAATATCACTGTTTTTACTGTATTTTTAATCACATAAATGCAGCCATGGTTTCAAAAACACCCCCAAATGAGCCAGTGAGTGGCAGTGCATCTGTTCACTGACCCCCTGCAGGATTTTCACGGCCCTCCAGGAGTCCACAGACCCCGGGGTGAAAGAGAGGAAACACCTCAGTGATTGACTTGAATCTGGCATTTGATAGTAACACAACAGCGCATTCATCAAACGGCCGTGAGCTTCCCTACAGCGAGACGCTTCATTCAGTCTGACACAGGTTTGACACCTTACCAACATAAAAACCAACAACATAAACAGCCAAAGGGAAAAAAATCATGAAGCACTGACAAAAAAATAAAAATGAGGCCAGACAGGAAATAAGCCAAAGGACAACGACGGGTCATTGTAATGCACAATGTATCTTCAGAAACACACTCACAGAGAAGTCGTGGGTGTTTGGTGCATGTCTTCTCCATGTGTCTAAAAAGGCTCTAATGGGATCTCTAAATATAGATCCTTCGTGATATTCAGGTCTGATTCTGGCTGTAGTCTCTTCGCCCTCTGGCGCTTCATCTGCTGCGTCCATCAGCCTGAGCATTTCTCTGTCGGATCAAGCAGAAGGCTTATGAATGCCGGACCTTCCATCCAGGATCCTTTCTCCGGTTCTCTCACGTTTGCCAAAGTTCAATGACGACGCTGATTGGAGAAAGGATCCTGGATGTCTAGGAAGGTCCGGCATTCATAAGCCTTCTGCTTGATCAGAGGGCGAAGAGACTACAGCCAGAATCAGACCTGAATATCAGAGAAGGGTGTATAACTGCAGCCTGGAGGTCTTCAAATGGGGGTGGGAGTTCCAAAATAAGGCGTGGCATCCTCCCATGAACAGATAGGCACATGAGACGCATGCACAATTTTTTTCTCCCAATCAACATCAGCGCAAACTCCGCCCCACCACAGCTGATTCTAAAGATGTTATTGGCTGTGTCAATCACAGTGTTAATTTCCTACACTATGCTACAAAAATGCTAATCCTTAAACCTACCCCACACCTGACCCTAACCAGGGAATTTGACTGCATGGTGCTGAATAGCATGGTATAGAAAGTAGCAGTTCAGTAGATAAACAGTCAACAAGAGTATGCGATATGAGATCGCCAGGCCGTTCCTTAACTCTCCACAAACGGATCTCACCGGACAATGGCACCTTTTTAGTTTACACCCAGCATCACTACTCCTGCATACTCTGTACATTTCAAGCCCCAGGACGCCCCCGTTGCTTAAAACAAAGTGATAGAGTAAAATATTTCCCCTGTGCTGCGCTGGGACGGCTCGCGGGAGAGCACATGGGTTGATTCCTGTATATATCATGAAGCAGAGGTTCAGGCTCCGGTCCGAACACCACTGGCCACGAGCTTTGGGCTCTGCTCTCACGGAGAATATTGATTTATATAGCATACTTTATTTTAGATCAACTGGAAATCAACTTTATTTTATAAAGTTTTATTTTGAAATGTAAGTCAATAACAATTGGCTGGAGCCAGAGCCAATGGTGAAACTCTTTGTGAGAAGAGTCCCCGCCCCATTTCGGAGGTTCTGCCCACTTTTGGAGTTCACGCCCCATTTTGGAGATCTCCGGTCTGCAATTATATCTACATGGAAAATTAGCTTAAAAACTTAATGGTAACACGTAACTAGTTACAGTAATAATATTACTTTGTGGAGGAGTAACTAATTACTATAGTATTTCAGTAATAATATTAGCATCCATAAAAAAGTCCAACAATCCAATAATCCTAGATTTATTTTCACAATTTTCACGACTCATGAACACATGAAGTCACCAGAGCAGCAGACAAGCTTGGAACATGTAAAAGCTTGCATTCAAAGGATGTAAATATTGCATTACATTGAATTTTTCAGAAGAAAAGATGAACACTTTTACTTAAAAGTCACTATCAATTATCATGTGTAGTGTTTGTAATAACTGACTGCAGTCCAGTGTGCATTTTGGTCAAATGAAGAGGCAGAAATATATTGTTAGTAACATTTCAGAAGAATGTTTTGGGTAAGATACATAATTACAACTTATGTGGAGCGTGAAAGAAATGCAATGATACTAGTAGTGTAAATAATTACTGTTGCCAGAAAGTAATAAGTAAAGTAATAATAATATTTTTGAAAGGCGTTATTAGTAACGAGTAATAAAAAAAATTGAGTAACAAGCCCAACAGTGTTGTTTAATACAATTAGAGCAAAAATGTAATTAAAGGGAAAAAGGGTGAAAATAAAAGCACATTGAATTTAATGTGAAATTTTAAAGTAGATTAACTAAACTAGCACCTATAGTATTGTAAAACTTACTCGTTTTATTTAGTACTTCAAAAACACATAATATTGTATATTATTTATTATATATCATTATTAATATTACAGTCTATATATATAATTTACTACATATATGCTATTATATGTGTATGTATCTACACATATACAGTATGTATATTTTGCTTAAATAATTTTGTCTTATAAGGATGTTTAGATATTTTTACTAAAAACAATGCAAAAGTGTTAGGAAAATATATATATATTTTTTTTTAATTAGAAAAATCTATAAGTAAAGCTCAAATGTGATCGTCCTCTTAAATGCTCAGTAATATTCAGTTTTATCTATTTATTGCTGAAATTTAAGCCAAGAAGAGTTCTGCCTTCTGATAATGGCTCTACAGTATTCTCACAAATATTACAGGGGGACTGGAAAACGGATGTAAGTTCTGATAGTGGGGGATATGAGCTGCTTTGGTGTGATTTTATCTCTCTGCTTTGTGTTTTCTGGAGAGCTGTTCCTCGCCAGGATGACGTTGTTGTTACGCACAACTCCATGTCATCATAACGCAAGTCCTGCAGAGCCTTCACTTGTGTGTATGACACTTCACACTCACACACACACACACACACACACACACACACACACACACACACACACACACACACACACACACACACACACACACACACACACACACACACACACACACACACACACACACACACACACACACACACACACACACACACACACACACATCCAGAACCCTGATATGCTTGGCTCCAGGACAGAGCAGAATAAACATTATCTCCCAACACACACATACACAACATCTTACACCAGCAAACCCATTCACACTCTTCCTCGCAAACACACACACACACACACACACACACACACACACACACACACACACACACACACACACACACACACACACACACACACACACACACACACACACACACACACACACACACACACACACACACACACACACACACACACACACACACACACACACACACACACACACACACACAGGCTAATCCACAGCAAAACAGTACAACAGCCCTGTCGTGCTGAGCTCATCAGAAAGGGCATTAGCTTTTTGAAACCGAGAGCACAACAGGAATCTTTCGTCGTTTATGACACTACAATAAGCAGCAATTCCATGCACAAACAAACGCTGATTGAATTCTTGGTGCGCGGAATAAAAGAACGAGGCGGATCCTATCAGATCAGAAAGAACAATCTCTGTGGCTGTGTTTATCCCTGCGGCTTCCGATTTATGATTCCTTTTTATAATTGTTTGTTTGGTAGCACAATCTGACAGTTTAACGTATTTGAAAAAATACATACAAATGATTATCCATTGCAGAGATCTATAGAGAAATAAACAGAGGGGTGATATTTGAGCTGTTTGAGATATTTGTTTGAGATATTTGATGTTGAGGTGTTCCTGTGGCTCAGTGGTAGAGCATTGCGTTAGCAGTGCAAAGGTTGTGGGTTCAATTCCCAGGGAACACATGTACTGACAAAAATATGTATAGCATGAATGCACTGTAAGTTGCTTTGGATAAAAGCGTCTGCTAAATGCATAACATGTAAATTTGAGCTAGTATTTAGAGATCAGAGACCACACAAACACTTAAGGTTTCATCCCGGATGCAAGCAAGGTCACTTTTACAGTTCTTTGGTGAATTTTCATCACAATAGAGAAGACAAGACAATCACAATTTCCATTTCATGCCAACTTTAAATGTGTAAAGCTGACATATGAAATAATAGCAATTGTTTGCAATAAAACTGCATTGAACTTTATAAAATATAAAGGTGTGTTATTGTTGAAAATCATATTTGATAATTCAGGCTTTTATGGCTCATGTAGTATTATATAGTGGGAATATGGAGGAGAAACACCTCAGTTTTATTTAGAGGCCCAAACTGAGCTAAAATGTGTTGTTTGCTGAAGTTGGCTGAAGCCGGCAGCCATATCACCCTGCAGCCCAAGACTGGTCGCCCACTGAAGCTAAGCAGGGCTGAGCCTGGTCAGTACCTGGTCAGTACTGCTGGGAAAACTAGGTTGCTGCTGGAAGAGGTGTTAGTGAGGACAGCAAGGGGTGCTCACCCTGTGGCCTATGTGGGTCCTAACGCCCCAGTGTAGTGACGGGGACGCTATACTGTCAAAAAGCACCGTCCTTCAGATGAGATGTTAAACCGAGGTTCTGACTCTCTGTGGTCATTAAAAATCCCATGGCACTTCTCGTAAAGAGTAGGGGTGTAACCCTGGTGTCCTGGCCAAATTCCCAACACTGGCCCCTGTCAGTCATGGCCTCCTAATAATCCCCATCCACTTGATTGGCTCTCTCTGCGACTCTCTCTCCTCTCCACCTGTAGCTGGTGTGTGGTGAGCGCACTGGCGCCGTTGTCCTGTGGCAGCCGTCGCATCATCCAAGTGGATGCTGCACACTGGTGGTGGTTGAGGAGAGACCCCCCCACATGATTGTAAAGCGCTTTGGGTGTACAAAAATACACAATAAAGCGCTATATAAATACATAATTCATTCATTCAAGTTGCTTATATTTATGTGCACAAAAAGTAAGATTAAATTCTGATAGCTTGTAATGTAAATCGATGAGTTCTTTATAACAGAATACTTGAAAGTATATGAATTGCTAAAAAAGGATACTTTGCCTCTTTATGGTGAATTGTCGCTTTGGATAAAAGTGTCTGCTGAATGAATAATTGTAAATGTAAATGTAGCAATCATGCAACAGAATGCATAGTAGGCCTACACGTACAACAGGCTTCCGAGCATGTTGATAATTTGGCTTTAAAAATGTACAGTAGCCTTTACAGGGTTAAATCAGTAAGCCAAGTATAAGCAGTAGTTATGATGCTTGATTTAACAAATACTGCGAATTACATTTCTATGCTCATATCTCAAAGCAATGTTAATCAACATGGAAATATTGCATAACTCAAGCAAGATGGATGGTTTACTGTAAGGGTTTACTCGTGGGTCATGACACTCACACATCGTGTTATTAATGCAAGCTGTTAGTGTGTGCACTGAATGAGTGTCTATGTGCCACTCAGATGACAAGTTTTCAACCTGTCAGCTTAATGAAGTCACAACTGTAGTGTAGTAATTAAATGAACACTTCACCCCTGTGATGAACATCCCGCTCTCGTAAATGATGAAGTTTGAGTAAAGTTCACAGTTTTGTTGGGAAGCACATCAACGTGTGTCAGGACTTCCGTTAAAACGTCTTATGCAAATGCCAATTAGCACAAACTTGAGGCAGCATAGCTAGCCATGCAAGCGGTGTGAAGGTAAAGCAAGGTGGCGTATATCTCTTGATTTCCTGTTTCCTGTCTATTACGGCTCTCTAAGCTTCTTTCCTATTAAATGCACCTGGGGTCTCTTCACCTTGGTGTTAGAATAAACACAGGTTTAATTTGATTTAGTCTCATATCCTGAATGAGGGACGTCACAGACAGTTTGGCTTCCAAACTCAGAACTTTATAGGCTGGAAGATTAAAACATTTAACTCAAAGAAATCAAGGATTTTAAAACATCTCTTTGAGACGATGGATAGAGTGTAATTACACTTGGCTGTACTGCCCTCTGCTGCCCTAAATCACTCATGTTTCTCTATCAATGGGCTTTAGTATAAAATAGATGCTTTATTCAAAATAACACAACAGAATAAGTGGCAACAGAATAAGGGGCAGTCGTGGCCTAATGGATAGAGTGTCGGACTTGACCCTTAACCCGATCAAGGTTGTGCTTTGGATAATTTCATTTTTTAAAAGATGCTCTCAATCTCAGACAGCGGCTTGGTGTTAGTCCGGCATTGTTGAAAGGAATTGTCCACAGAATTGACTTGAGGTGAGACCCTTGAGCAAGGCAGTCCGAACCCCGTGACTAGTTATTGAGTTTTTATATGTATGTTGTTGTTCTGCTGTGTTGGTCAAAGATAATTTTCCAACTTAGGTGGACAATAAAGTTATACAATACAATACAATACAAGTGTGTAACACATTTCACTGCTGGTTATAATTGTGTATGTGACAATTAAGAAATTCTTCTTCTTCTTCTAAGTGTCAGTTTAAAGGGTTACATTAAACATTAGAACACTTATGTATATTACATTACATTACATTATTTAGGTGTCACGCTAATATTCTTTGATGCACTTTGTAACACTGGTAAAATGTAGAAAAATACCTTTTTAAATTATGTTAATTAGTTGTGTTTGCATATACAAACAGTGCCTGTAAACATACATGAACCCAAATTTGTCCATGGTTTCTAAACATTGTTATGAAACATATTATATTAATATTGTATATGGTTCCTGTTTTATTTATTTATTTATTTGTTTAATTCATGGGCAATTATTAGTGTAGTCAGTTTTTAAATGTTTTATTTGAAAAAAAAGTAAAGAAAGAAAAGAAAATATGTTATGTTATGGCCAAACCAATTTTAGTACACACCACACACAAACAAACAAACAAACAAACAAATAAATCTAGCATATCCTGGAGTAACTGAGTAAAAAAACAAATCCTCTTTAACCAACTAACTAACCAAATAAATATATAATTCTGGGTCCGAATCATTTTTATTATTATTATTTTCACATTTATTTCCATGGCACGATAAGCAATTCACTCAGGGTTAGTTAAAATCTAAATCAATACAATTGAATAAATAAATAAATATATATTAATAATTTATGTAACAGGTTGTCACTTCGGGCAAACGCACTTTAATTAGTTCTACACCAGGGGCGCTGTGGCCACATAGAAAAACCGGAAGTCAGGCGGAAGTAAGTAAGCCATGACATCACAAAGTGAAAGTATGGCAGCGTCCGTTGAAGTGGAATTAAAGTTCATCACGTTTGCTTCCTGTAACACACTTTACCATCACACAAACTTCTACACGAATGTATTTCCAGTGCATCGTGGTCATATGATGTTTATCTTTGATTTGCAGATTGAAGCGCGCGCAGGGGATTTGGGAACGCGCAGGGAAAACGGGTGAGGATAATGTGGCATAAAACTCAAAACACAGCTTATGTATTGTTTATGTTTTCTTATAATATCCAATATTTAATCAAATTAGTTAAGACCTATAGTTGATTGCTATTGCTAAACGAGTCCATAACTGATTGGTTAGTCTAGTTAAGAGTTTATAAGTAATCTGTTGCCAGGAATCCCAAAAATAAAATCATGCGCGCTTTGAAACTCACTCCTTAAAATATGTACGCGCTGGGTTTTTAATGTATTAAAAATTATTAATTTTTCTTAGATCAATAAAAGTGACACAAACGAGATAATAGTTTACTTAAAAAGTAGCACTGAAGTAATTTTAGTTCCTTTTTTAACTTGATATCATTAATTTCTAAATTTTAAAATGTATTGATGTATCTCTTTTAGTTCTTCAGATTTGAGTCATTGAATAAAAATGATGCAACACTTTTATCTTTTTTAATAGCTATACTTTATTCTTCTAATGTACAGATAGGTTGTAGAACACCCTCAGCAATGGCTGCAGAAGGAAAGCCGGACCCTGAATCCAGTGTCCAGTGTTTGGAAGAACAGCTTGTGTCTTTGAGATCACAAGCAGAGACGCTGCGACAGGAGCTGAAGACATGTAAGGGTGAACTTCAGCAGTTACAGAAGCAGCTCAGCCAGAGCGAACGACTCCAGAAGACGACAGAAAGCTACAATGAAGATCTCAGACAGCAGGTGAGCCAGGTGCTCATGGAGAACACGGACAGTTGATGATTTAAGGAGCATGTTGAGAACTTGACCAAATAAAAGACCACAAACGTGTGAACACAAGAAGATTGGTGATAACATTGTGTCTATGTTTCTTTAGGTTGATAAACTGAGTGCAGTAGTCCATGAGCAAAAGAAGAGAGAGAGGGAGAAAATGGATGCGGAGACTCAGACAGAGGAGTATACATGGACAGAGACAGGTTTTTGTTCTTTTATTTTCTTTGTTAACATTCCTGTCTTTTGCAGCATTGATGTGTTAAAGTTATTTTCTTCCTGAAACAGATTATTATAATTATTACTATGGTGGGTACAACCAGTCAGGAACAGAGACAACAGCAGAAGAAGCACGGGAGAATGTTGCCATAGAAACTCAAGGATATTGTGAACACGCTGAGGAGCAGCATCACATAACAGCCGAGACGGCACCAGCCAATCCTGAGCAACCAAACGAATCAAGTGATTTTCCACAAACAGAGGTATGAGAAGTGTTACTTATTTATTTCTAAGAATAGATCCTGGGCATTTATTAATGTCAGTATTAACATAGTTTGCATGTGTTGCATTTTGAGATGAAAAATCACCAAAACTCTAAAATATGGCCAATATAATCTAAAATCATGTCTGAATTATCTGTATAATAGCTAAAATAATGTCACAAATCACAACACAATAATGCCAAAGTGTAGCCAAACTAATCTGACATATTTATAAAACAATAAAGTAATATATTATTAACTAAATTTATTAATTGCCAAAAAACCTTAATCACTGCCAAAACAATCCAAATTAAAGTCAAAACAATCTATATTATGGCTAAAATGATAAAAACATATCACCAAGAAAAAAGAAAATGGCCAAAAACTATTAAAACATATCGCCAAAACAATCCAATGTATAGTCAAAACAATCTATATTATGGCTAAAATGATAGAACACATCACAAACAAATTAAAATATGGACAGAAACTTGACAAAACAGCCGTAAATAATCCAGCACGTTGAAAATTATAACTCTAGCAATCTAAATCTAGACCAAAATAATATTTAATTGTATAAAACATGGACAATTTAAGCCAAACAATGTCTAAAATATGGATAGTATGATCCTAAAAATGTTGGCACAAATGTAGCAAAAGAAGATAAGATAAAATAATAATAAAAAAACTAAATAATTTAGTCAAATTAATTTATAACCACATATGATAATATGGCCACAATAAACCAGCATATACCCCAAATAGTCTAAAATGTGATCAGAACAATTAAACATATCACCAAAACAATATACAATTCAACCAAAATGATCAAATATTCAGCTGAAACAAATGAGCAGTTTACAGCCAGTAATTATCATTTAAAGTAATAATGATTAGCCAGTTTCTTGACTGTGCAAACGTGTTCTCAGGAGGCCTCTGGAGAAGGCGGCTCTATAGCAGACGTGCTGAGAGCAACAGCAGAGGAAGCGTTGAACCAGACCAACTTTGTGTTTGATGAAAGTTCAGGCATGTACTACGACCACAGCACTGGATTCTACTACGACTCTGTAAGAGTGCTCGACTGCTGTTTCTGTAATCCACATGCACATCTTAATCGCCTGTGTTAATGTGTTTTTTCCTCTTCCCTCAGTCCAGTCAGCTGTACTATGATGCTAACACAGGCATGTACTATTACTATGACCCAGAAAGCGGAAAATACCAATTCCACTCTAGGATAGAGGTGCCTACAGCACAGCCCGAAGTGGAGCAGACGCCACAGAGGAAGACCAAAGATTGGAAAAACAGGAAGTCGGTGAAGAACACCGATAGAGCTTCCTGTCCTGATGGAGGGGTGAGATGCACACGGACACACATTGTCATTGCATAGTTTTGTGATCACAGAGATTTGTGTTTGTTGGTTGACACTCAGTCTTCCTCAACATGATTTCCTATTTGAAGCTCAGTTTGTCAACCACCATCTTGAGTCTCAGTTTTCAGTATTTTTTTCAATTCAAAACCACTTTCTGGCTTCTGGTTCTTGCTCTTGTTGAATTGAGTTTGTGTTCATGAGGGTCTGTAGAACAGTCTCAGAAAGGGGTCCGTCGAGCAGTTCTGAGCATTATGGGAAATCAGATGCCTGGTGGAGCTGATCGTATGCTCTTCTTTCGCTGTAGGTTCAGGATTTGACTTACTCAGTGGCTCAGTTGAAGATAGACCATTTGAGGCAGGTTGGAGTGAAAGGTATGGTCTTTAATAGCTTTAAAGTTCTGTAAAGTTTTTTTTAAGTATTTTTCCCCCAAATGGTCATAAGAAGCTGAAGTCAATCAGTGAATTTTAATTTTGATGGTTTTATTCACTACTAAATGCACTACTGTTCAAGATCAGTACATTATTATTTATAGAAATAGTTCTGTTCCTGTGGCTCAGTGGTAGAGCATTGCGTTAGCGGCGCCAAAGGTTGTGGGTTCAATTCCCAGGGAACACACATACTGACAATAAATGTATAACCTGAATGCACTGTAAGTCGCTTTGGATAAAAGCGTCTGCTAAATGCATAAATGTAAATAACGATTCAGTATGGAAATATTACATTGATTAAAAGTGACAGGAAAGACATGTTATAATGTTTAAATTAGGGGAGACCCCAAATAGTCGATGCTTCGATAGGAGGAGCCTGATTCGACTCACAGTCGAATATTCGCGGGGTGTTATGATCATGCCATTTTGGCTATATGGGGGTGCTCAAATGTCTGATTTCACAGAGAGCTACCGGTTTTCTCCCAACAAGTTAATACAGCCTATTATGATAATGCTATAAATAAGAATCTGTAAATAAATAAGCTATACATAAATATTTTAACATGCATGAATAAATCCACCCACCCCCACAGATTTAAGTTCCACTTTTCATAATCCGTGACTGACAGAGGAGCATGGAGGCAGGGATTTAAATCTTTAAAAATACTCAAACTGACACAGGCAGAGTGAAAGACTGGATTTTTTTTCCATCGGGTAGGGTACAAGTTATTTCAAAACATTTTGGCCGCTTTATATATAGTGTATATAGGCCTACTATTATTTATCTCGTATGAGATGCAGTAAAAGCGCTTCATTAGTACGGAGATTATCTCTTCAGCACGCATCGCGAGCAGGACAAACAACAATAATATTAATGACTATGACTCGGACTGTCATATACATGACATTATAATGAGAACACTATATAATAAAACACTGTTAATTTTGAGTTTAGCTGCCGTGTTTCTGCATGTTGTTGCATGAAGAGCGCATCCACAAAAGGAGTTCATTCAGAGCCGCGCAGACACTTCACTTGTGCACTCGGGGCATTTTGTGCAGATAACATAAATAACGAAGCGTATTCTGTTTGAGAGAAATTAATTAAATCCCATTCATTAAAAAATAGAGCTATCATTTTACTGGTCATCTTCAGCGCGCGCAGCTCAAAACAGAAATGCAGAACATTAATAACTATGGCATATAGCTTATGTAACGTTATATAATAAGAGCACTCGCTGATGTTTAATGTTAACTATCTTCTAATAAAAAAAAATAAAACATTATTTACACCGTTTGTATCTGCGAGGCGTCCGTTACACATTTTCCCTGTGTGTTAACGTCAGTAATAATTACTGTCGAATGTCTGACTTGACTCTTGGTAATGTATTTTGACCACGCCCCCAAACATATGATTCGATTATCAGTCGAATATTGGCAAGATTTAAATTCCGATTCGACTATGAAAATCGTTAGTCGAGGACACCCCTAGTTTAAATTATATATTAAATAAGTGCTTTTGAACATCATTTTCACCAAAAATTCAGAAAACTTTATCAAAGTTTCCACAAAAATATTAAGCAGTGCTACTGTTTGCAACATTTATAATAGCATATTAAAATCAGCATATTAGGATGATTTCTGAAAGATCATGTGGCACTAAAGACTGGCGTAGTAATGCTGAAAATTCAGTTTTGAATCACAGGTATAAATTACATTTTTTAAATATATTCAAATCAAAACCAGTTATTTAAAATTGTAAAAATATATATATTTTTTCTTTTTAGTGTTTTACAAAAAATAAATACAGCTGTGTTGAGCATAAACTATTTACAAAAACACATTTAAAAAAAATTGTTTTGTTGTAGTTTTGAATTTCCTTCCATTAGTTTTTAAATTTAACCTGGTTTATTGTATTTGATTTAACATTTATTGATGGTGTTTTGATTGGGGCATCATGCTTGTTTCTTAAAATCTGGATTGTGCTATTTGTTTATTCCATGTCGCGCTCTTCTCTACATACCTTTTTTTGTGGCAAAAAGGACAAGAATTATAAACGCATCAAACTATGATGCAAAACTTAAACCAGATAAGTAAGTGCTGTTTGGATGTTGAGGTTATAGGTGGTTGTTTTGCATTACATTTTCTTGTACTAACTCAAAACTGAGACTCAAGTGGACCTTGAAAGCAAATCCAAATCTTACATTTTGACCTTAAACCAATGTGGAGACTCTTCTGGCGACGTCCTGATTGGCTGAGTGTTTGCTCACTGACAGGACCATAAAGAGGTGGAGCCTGAGATTGTCAGACAGTCTGAAAACCACCACCGAGGTAAGAAGGATGATTCATCATCACTTAAAAAAGGACGGAAGTCTCGGTCCCGAAGCCTGCAGCGACCCAGCAGAAAAAAACGATCCAGACAGACCAAGAGCCGAGACAGAAGCAGGGATCGCTCTACCAACAGAAAGAAAACCCGGAGGCGGAGCGACTCACATTCTGATGACTCACTCGGCAAGAGTCGGAGAGAAAACGGGTCGAATTCTGATGACACCCACAGCAGAAAGAGAAAGAAGAAGAGGAAAGAGAGGAGGAGATCGTGTTCTGAGACCCGCAGAGAAAGGAAGTCACGCTCTGATAACGTAAGCAGTGAGAGCGAGCCGGAGGAGGGTGAGATCACAGAATCAGATGGAGGGAAAGAACTTTCTTCTGCATCATCATCATCCTCCTCTTCTGCATCTCCTGTCCAACCAGAACATGACAGTCCTGGGAGCGAAATGGAAACGCAGATACAGGAAGGTGAGGAGGGAAGCAAACATTGCGCCCCCTGGTGGCTGTTTGGTATTGGCCGTTTATAGATGCACTGTTATTTTGAATGTGCATCAGGTAAACATGCCATATTTTGCACTACTGTAGCATTTTATTTTTGTCTATTTGTAATGTGTGTGATTTGTATATTATAGAAACGTGGCCGCCGTGTGTTCGGGTAACTGTGGTTCGCTCTCCTGTGCTGCAGACGGGAACGCTCTTCATCCTCACGGCGGATACAGTCGCCACCATCGGCCGGTCGGTACAGTTCTGTGTGTAGTTCTGTTCATCTATTGCGCTGACAAGTTAACATGTTTGTGTGTATCTGTTTGCAGAGAGAAAGACATGAATCATGCCATCAGAATCCCTGAGATGGGAGTCAGCAAGGTAAAACATACTCGAATCAAACTATACACACATTCTTGACCAAAAGCACTTCTACTATGACTTTAAACAATCTGAAGTGCGGAGATTGATGCATTTTAATGGTTAAATGTCTTGTGATAATGATCATACACTGAAACATACTCTCTAAATCCCTTGTTTATTTTAAAGCATCTTAAAACATAATTTACAATGCATTTTACTCCTGTAATCTGACATAAACTATGATTCAAAAGTTTGGGTCGCTAAGATTTATTTTTATTTTTCTTAATTATCTTTTGCTCGCCAAGACTGCAGTTAAATATAGTAAAAAAAATATTGTGAAATATTATTACTATTTAAAATAACTATTTTATATTTTACATTTTTGTTTTTAAATGTGATATCTGTGATGCAAAGCATCATTACTTCAGTCTTCAGTGTCACATGACATTTGTCAATGTAGTATTTTTGTGGAAACCATGATTTATATATTTATTTTAATTCATTTTCAGGCACTTTTTTTTAGGATTCTTTGAATAGAAATTTAAAAAACACAATTTATTTAAAATAGAAAAAGTATACATGTCTTCACTGTCGCTTTTAACCAATACAATGCATCCTTGGTGAATAAAATTATTAATATCTTCAAGAAAAAAAAAAAAATGACTGACCCCAAACATTTGAAAGGTAGTTTATTTCTAAAGAAAATAGAATAATGACACCAGGAACATGTTTTAAAACAGTAAACAGGATTAATTTTATTTGAATTATAACAGCGTTTTCACTCCTTGTTGATGTTTTTCTCTCTATCTCTGTTTGTAGTCGCATGCAGAAGTTTATTTTGACCAGGAGCAGCAGTGCTATATGCTGATAGATCAGGGAAGTCAGAACGGCACCGTCCTCAACGGGAACAGAATACTGCAGGTAACACAAACACAGCTGTTCTCACACATCGCAATATGTGAGGACGTTTATCAGAATGTACATGTTTTCTGTGTCCCTGCAGCCCAAAGTTCGCTGTGACCCTTGCCCTCTGACCCACGGAGATGAAGTGAAAATGGGAGAAACGGTTTTGTCTTTCCACATCCACATGGGAACAGACACATGTGACGGCTGTGAACCAGGACAGATCATTGCACACCTGAGCCGCCATAAGAAAAATGACACCTCCGGTATGTATATGCACGCACAGATTGATGACATCAAATTAGCATGCTTCTGCTTACAGTAATTAAAGTCTGATGCTTTACTATTAATCAGTTGCAGCTCACATTTATTGCAATGCATGCATGTGTGTGTGTTTCAGGAACTGTTCTCAGTAAAGAGGACAAGGAGCTTCAACGACAGAAAGAACTGAAGATGATGAAGGTTAAATATGGTCTTAAAGTAAGTTTTTATGTCCTGGACAAACTCTGTTGTTGGTAAAACCTGTTTTTAATCACGTAAAGTCAGGTGTGTTGGCTTTGTAATGGTGTGTGGTCAGTGCTGCCCTCCTGTGGTCATCATGTAGACAGTCACTCTATTCCTATGTGATGGAAGCTACAGCAAGTACAATATTTGACCACTAAAACAATGCTAAGACAAGCATCGCTGTTATTATGTGCATACATTTTATGCTAAGGTTTGTTCTAAATCATTAACTAGTATTAAGCTTCATTTTTCTTGTGCTACACAGTAGTTCTCAATCTTTGAAGTCAAGCGGTGCTATTTTAGTATCATCAATACTATTATGGTTTTTGTTAATATTTTAAATGAGATTGTATTTTGTTTAATTTTAAAGTTTTAGTAATTTTGTTGTGTGTTTATTATTTTTATTTATTTATTTCTATATTTTTTTAAGTTTACTTTTTAATTGTACTTCAGTTAAGTTTTATTTCTAGTAATGACTTTTTATGGTTTTAGTTAATAATCATATGTCCAACATGATATTTGAAAGCAAGAAATAATACTTTTATTCAGCAGTATGATTCAATCAGCAAATATGATTCAGTTTCTTGATTTTATATTATATTTAATGTTTGAATATATTAGTCATTATTTTCATTAACTAAAATGTTGAAACACATTACTTGAAGTAAAATAAATATTCAATCTTAAAAACATAAAAACTCATTTTTATTTAAAGTACTAAAATAACTAAAACGTAATAACTATATAGATATGGCAGAATTACTAGAACTTTAACATTAAATTAAAATAAAAACATAATAGTATATAATTTAAGTATATAAAAATATATCATATTATAATTTAAAATCTGTAATAGTATAACTATAATGATAATTTAATTATTTAAATACTTACAAAAGTCCTTGGGGTGACTCCTTTAGAAGGACTCTTCTGATAAGGAAAAGGAAGCAGTTGGCGTAAAAACCACCCAGTAAAAAACACCACCCAGTAAACATCTCCTACTAGACCACTCTTCACTATGCTTGTCTTAACAGAGACTTGCGTGTATGTGTGTGTGTTTCAGAGCAGTGATTATGAGGAGCAGAAGGCCCTGAAGAACAGCAGATATAAAGATAGAGCAGAAAACCGCCGGCAGACGGTCGGGAGCGATGGAACGTTTCAGCGAGACGATGCTCCTGCTTCTGTTCATGTGTACGTAACCTATTCAGTCAAACATTTACCCCTGTAAAACAGATCTGCACTTCAGTAGACATCTTGCGCAACAATATGAGGGTTAAAGATGTTTTTGCAGACTTGTGATTTTCTGTGTGTGTAGTGAAATCGGAGATGAAAATAAGGGTAGACAGATGCTGGAGAAGATGGGCTGGAAACGAGGAGACGGGCTCGGCAAGGACGGAGCTGGGATAAAGGATCCGGTAATACTGATATCTCCTTGTTTTGTTTACACAGTGTCATGTGTGCTAGAGCGTGAGATTTACTCTCGCTTCCCTTTGTGTGTGCGCCGTAGATTCAGCTGCATGTGCGCAAGGCTCAGTCCGGGCTGGGTTCTGGAGCTGCCGCGTCGGTAGAGGATGCTTCACTCACAAAAACCAAAAACCAGCGGAACTGGGAACGTGCGCGGGAACGCTTCTCTGATGCCTGCCAGGGTGACTCCGCCCATCCTGAAACGGGCCAATCACCTAAAGCCTGGGTCAAAAGTCAGGACACAGAGTGACTGCTTTGAATCTGACCCCAGACATGGCCATTATCTGGCTAACTGTTCTAGTCATTTCAGTGGAAGACCTTATTCTTATGAGGTTTGTAAATAGACGCTAGTTTGTTTTAAAGATTGCTGGTCTGAGAGAATGTGCTTTTTTGTTTACAGCGAAACTCAAAAACTGCATATCTTGGACAAATAAACAATAAAAAACAGTACATGCATTCCACATTTCTACATTTATATTAGATTTGCATCAATGGTAAAGTCCATACTGCGTAAGAATGTGTACAAAAGGTTCCATCCAACAATACAGTATCTATAAATGCAAATGTTTTTACAGTCTATGGTGTAGTCACAAGCATACAGTCTATGATCAGCGTTTATCAGGCGTCTACATTGTCAGCGGAGGAGATTGCAAAGATAAAACCAGTGGTTGTTGTTTTGTAACTCTGAAACTAGAAATGTGGAGTTATCTACCAAAAAACGACTGTTGGAGTGATCTGCTTTTGCTTTAAAACAAACTTTTAATATAGAAAAAAAACATATTTTGAATCAACTTTAATCTTTGTAAGTTATGTGTTTAAGTTATTATTACTTATTCAAAACAACCCAACTGCAGTATGATTGATATTACTTGGAATGCACAAAAAAGTTGTTTTTTAATATATATATACACACGCACAAATATATATACAATATGGTAATTGTTATTTTCAGTGGGCAGGGGCATATAATTGGGGGGGGGGGGGTGCTAGGGACGTGTTCCTTTACCAATATTCAGCCACTACCAAAATGTCACTAGCAATAATTTTGATCAAACAATTAAATATATGTATATATATTTGTCATTTCGAACGAATCATTGATATTACCTAACAAGTTAAAATAAACACGTTATAAAACTGCGCGCTCTCAAGGACGCGCGTGCACCGGACGAGAAGGTATTCACAGCCAGGTATTGCACCCGATTCAAGACAGCAGTCCAACACAGTTCATATAAAAGCCCACTTCAGGAATGAACAAAGTTGCATCGATGAGTTTGAAGTGGTGTTTGTTTGACAAAACAGCAAACGGAAAGAGAAAGCGCGATCTGTGGTTATTATTAGCTGCCTATAGAGAAAGACAAACGTTGTTTGAATTATATAGTAATCCCCCCCCCCCACCACCACCACCAATGTCGAAAGCAAACCTACGCCTTTGTAGTGGTGTATCTCATAAGATGATCCTGTTCAGACACTAATAATAGTTATTATTATAGTTAGAATTACCATTAATTAAGTTTATTTATTTATTTAGTCATTTAGCAGACGCTTTTATCCAAAGCGATTTACAAATGAGGACATTATAGAAGCAATCAAAACCAACAAAAGAGCAACAACATGCAAGTGCTATTACAAGTCCTGGTTAGCCTAACAGTACACGTAGGAAGGTTTTCTTTCTTTTCTTTTTTTTGTTTTAAATATAGAAAATTGAAACTTAGTGTTAGTTTTACAAGAAAAGCTAGCAGTTAGAGAATAAATATGCAATTGATAGAGGGTCAAATGTGTGTGTAACTATAAAAAAAAAAGTTTTGTAACGTTAAATTGTTCTAATATGGTATAATTGCTGTCTGGAATATATAATACGAAATTCGATAATTAACAAATAGCTCGTTTAATAGTCGGTATTTGTCAAAATTAATAAGTAATCTTTATGCAAAGTGTTTTTTTAGGGGAAATATGAGTTCGATATTCCCCTCATAGCGCAGAAGTGCGCGCGGATCCGGCGGCGCTAGGACCGCGCACTTGTCCGTTCTGTTCGTGTGGGTGAGAAAGTTCAGAGAAACGTCGCCTACCTAAAACCTCAAAAACTTCCCAGACAGCCTTTGTCTATCGGGGTGTTCTGGTGGAGAGAATGCTGACACAATGTGCTTTCCGCGAGGTTTTGACTCTAAATAGGTGGGATTTCATGTAACGTTAACCGAACCTCTGAGGGCAGTTTGGACCGGGGACGGACAGAGATGAGCGCGAGCACACAGCTGCTATCCAACGGACCGCGGAGAGAGGTGAGAGGCACTCTGAACGATTCTAAAGCGTCGGTTCCAGCGTTTCAATTATTATATATTTTTTCTAAAACACGGGGTTGTTTTTTATCGAGACATCGAAGGCCTTTTCATAACTAAGAGTTTGACGTTATACGTTTTTCAACTAGATAAAGTTTAGCTAGTGTGACTGTTTTGGAACGGCAACAAGGAATAATGCGACTCCGTGTTCTGTTCATTCTGTTCTTCTTGTGAAAGACTCGGTTTATAAGAAGTTTAAATGATCAAATAATAGATTTGACCTGTTCTGCTTGGGGGAAAACTTATAGTTCACCTCACAAGTTGTCCTTTAGACAAAAATAAATAAGTAATACAACCAAGTGTATTTAACCATATGTGTTACTGATATAAACACAATAAAATGACTTGACTTGAGAAGGAAGTATTTGAATAGGGCCCTAGAAATATAACTTCAGTGAACTTGTCCACTGTTTAGGGTAAATTGAGTCATTGGTGAATATGTAGCCTACAAAAGAAAAACCCTCATCTGAATATCTGAACTGTTACACATTGACAAATCACCAGCATAGAGTATGTGATGTATATTTAGACCTGAATACATTTGTTTTGACATAAAAGTCATTGGGAAATACTTGTTTAAAAAAAAAAAACTAAATAAACTAATTTACCTGCATTGTAGAAAATGTTTAAAAAGCATAAAAAGTCTCATATACAGTATGTTACTAAAACACATTTATATGATAAATATAAATCTCCATGTACACAGTTTCCTCGATTAATGGGTGACACATCTTACCCCATTCTCCCCTGTAAGTGTAAGTGCAAATGAATAATGGTTTATTGATGAGCACCTATCTTTATAATGCACCATTAGTTCTTTAAAGTAGTTGGTTTTGTTCTGTGCCTCCATAGGGAGTCCTTGCTGCCATGATTAGTAATTGAGGCTTTTTTTCTGGTCTACACGAATGTTACACTGTAACACTGAGAATTCCTGCTCTCTCTGTTACATTGTACATGTTAAGTTCGATTTCTGTCATTTCACCTGGACAGTATTGCAGTCCTCCAGCAGAGGGCGGTCACGGGTGGGCTTGTGTAAAGAGAGCTCAAGGTCAGGTCAACAATCAGTGTAACATGCTGGACAGATTAAATCATCTGCAAGGAGAACAAGAGGAAGTTTTATTGCTTTGATGAAGATGGGATGTTGTAATCTAGATTTCACGCTGTGTTGAACTCTACTGGATATTAGAGATTTGTTGTTTCGTTTAAAGCAAAGATTATAACAAATATAGTCGATCAAAAAGCTTCCAGCTGAGTGGCTAAATTAAAATGCTCTTAGCTACAAGCCTAAAATCTTATAAAATACTCCAAATTATAATGTTCACATGTAAGCTAATTCACATTTTGTAATTGTGGTACTTTGTGATTTCCATTAAGAGTGGCGGATTACATACTTAACTCTCACATTGTCAGTTCATGCATAATGAATCTGCTACGAGCTTTTGTGATTCTCTAACACTGAAGAGGTGTAAAAGTGTAGCATTGCGTTCTGGAAAATAAAGTCACTTTTAATTGCTCTCTGCAGCGCTGGCTAGGATCTTGACAACCTGAAGATTTCCCACTGCTTATATAAATGTTTAACCAGTGTCTGTTTTCTTTACTGCCTTTGTATCTTTGATTTATACCAGGGAGGATTACTATATTTATATAACATGGCATTCACATGATGTGGGATTAACTTTATTGAATACCATAGCATGTATCATGAAGACAGTAATACAATGATACTGACAGGCATCAGTTGCACTTTAACAACTGGTACTTCGTTATATAAGAGGTAGACTAATGAAGCTTATTTCTGCCATGGAATAAATACATAAAAAAATATCATTGTGACTTTTTAATCTCACAATTCAGATTTTTTTCTTACAATTCTGGGTTTGTACATCTCACAATTCTGACTTTTTTTCTAAGAATTGCGAGATATAAACTCACAATTATAATTGTGAGATAAAAAGTCAAAATGAAGCAGAAACAAGCTTCCATGGGACAGAGTGCAATGAAGATAACATATAGTGCTTTTAATACACAGCAAAACTACAACACTGATCAGCATAAGTTTTCATTATATGGAAAACAGCAGCTTTGACATTTTTTATAATATCTCAGTTCATGTTTCATTGGAAAAGTCTCAGGTTTTTGAGAGACATGAGGGTGGGTAGATATTTCCGTTTCAGTAAATGATCTGTGGAATGTGTGACTCCATTAGACTGACCAAAAATGATAATTGTACTACTTAATTTTCACAGTTTAAATCCTCTTAACTCTAAAATCTGCGCATGCATCACGTGATTTGGGTATGATAAATATATACTGCAAAATTCAAACCATAGTAAAGCACAAGTTTTCTACTGATTATTTAAATGTTTAACTACTATGTATTTAGTTTATCAGAATAGTGCATCTGCTATATTATTGGCATTTCCAGGATATACAATGTTAAACAGACCCACAATGCATTATGACTATTGAACATTTTTCCTATATGTACTGTATGGCGCGTGCACGATGACTTGGAATAGTGATGAAGTTTGGCCAGAAACATTTTTCCCATCCATGCAAGAATCTGTTAAGTAAACTCCAGCATAATAAAAGGTCAGTGTAGTCCTATAAAATCATATCTGGGCTTATCAGTCATTTACAGATGTTTGGAACACTTTACAGCTTGGACCTGTGCAAACATTTGGAAACCCAGATGTACTATCACTGATCCTGAAGTCTTGCACTGTACATTTTTATGCATTTGGCAGATGCACCCTAACTTATTGCATTTATATTTTATTGGTTCATGCACTCCCTGGGAATTCAATCCTATGCTCTGTTTAACCTGCAGAAACACTTTATGAACGTTCTAATGTTCAAAGCATTTTTGATACATCAAGGTGAAGGTCAATTGCATGGCCTTGTTTCGTTTTATCAGTTCATAAACATGCCCACTTGGTTCATTGACAAAAGTGAGTTCCTCTAGCATCGCTGACAGCTATAAGAATGTATAACACATATTGTCTGTTATTTAGTGAATTATAAGTAAACATTGTGTGAAGTACGTGTTCAGGAAGCAATGTTGTATATGCTTCGTTTGCTTAGAATTACACAGCTTTGCATCTTTAAAAAAATTCAGCTGGTTTGCAAAAAAGGCCTAATATTTTCTAATTTGATTATACTGATTTTAAAATATAATTAAAAAAACTTTTTTAATGCACTGATCAAAATAAAGCAGTTAAAATGACTGTTCTTAATGACAAAAAAGTATTTAAAATGCATTTAATTTACAATCTGCGTTTTTCATGTCACTGGCCATAATTCTAATTTAAAAAACAGGATTATGCACAGAATAATGTCTTCAAAATCATTCATTCATGTGAAAGTGGGCTGAGAAATGAACAAATAGTTATAAACTAGCTCAGAGAATGATAGTAAGCGTGTCTTTGTGGCAGTTTTTCAGGTAACTTAGAGAAAATACAAGACATCTTTAACCTTAAATAGTCGTAAATGCATCATATTTTGTAAGAAAGTGTGACGTGCTATAGCAAAACGTGTGTGTGTGTGTGTGTGTGTGTGTGTGTGTGTGTGTGTGTGTGTGTGTGTGTGTGTGTGTGTGTGTGTGTGTGTGTGTGTGTGTGTGTGTGTGTGTGTGTGTGTGTGTGTGTGTCTGTGTGTGTTCATGGGAAGAGGGAGTCACGGATGTGCGTGTCTATCACTGATGACGCTCGTGTGTCTTAAAGCACCATGAATGTAAGTTTGAGGCATATTCTCGCAGTCTGATGCTTTGCGTCTGTTATTTAAAAGCTCCGCGGTCGTGATGAACGTACAGATTATCAATACCGCGAGAAAATGGATCGCATCGTGCAGCTTGAGCCTTTAGTATCATACGCCGAGGTGAAATGAGGGTGTAATTCGTCCAAAATGTGATATGGTACAAACTCAGCAGGCTCACGGTTGGACAGCCGAGGTGTCATCGATGTGATCTGATATGATCACTGATAAATAACGCGGCGAGATGGGTCTCCTCTCCGTTTCTCCTTGACGCGCGCTGGAGGTAGGCACGTGGACCTGAGCAGCGCGACCACCGGCCAATGTAACGGGGTAACGGTGGCGTGACAGCGGCCCGGGAGCGGCTGCGGCGGTGGTCTTGAGATCCGTTCCTCCGAGTTTTACACAGCGAGGCGCGGGGAACGATGGGCTGCGCTCCCAGCATCCACGTCTCGCAGAGCGGGGTGATCTACTGCCGCGACTCGGATGAGTCCAACTCGCCGCACCAGACCACCACCATCTCGCAGGGCACGGCGACCACCCTGCACGGCCTCTTCGTCAAGACCGACGCGGCGGAGACCATCCCCTCCGCGATCGCCTATCAGAGCAGTCACACACGGACCAACTCCCAGAGAGAGCACAGCGGCGGACACATGTGCACGGAGGCCGAGACTCAGACCAGCAGCACCGGCGTCAAGGTATGAGGAAAGAATGAATGGCAAGATGGTGGGAATCTGTTTTTAGCACTTTATCTCACGTTATTTCCACCATCTTGTCATTCATTCATTCATTCATTCAGTGTGTTGTTGTGAATCATTAGCTGGATGCTTATTGCTGCCATATGCTTATTGATTACTATTAAAGATGTCTACTTTGACATCTTTAATGTTATTTTGTCATTCAGATGGTTACATTTAGGTTAAGTGAATGAGTTTTGTTCATTCAGAAACTTCAAACAGGTGGGCGCCCAGTAAAGGACAATGTTTACCGTTTGGATGTGATTTTTAGGGGTGTTACTTAAGCCTATCTTTTAACAGTATAAAACCCACAGCATTTACATTAACTATTTTAATGGAATCAACATAGAATAGGTGTACAAAATCTTGCAATTCCTGATGCTCAAATAGGAAATCATGGGCTTACAAGTTACAACATGGGTTCGATTCCCAAGAAATGTGAGAACTGCTTAAATGTATTCATTGAATGCGATGTTATTTGCTTTACCAAATGTAAATAAAATGTTCTGCTTCGTTTTTAATGAGTTGGCTAGTCTCTCAACAGCTGTCAAAGCAAATTCTGATGTTTTTAGATTAATAATAGCATCACTAAAACCTTCACTGGACAGGTACTGAATATTATGAAATAAATCAAACATTAAATAACAGATTAAAAAAAATGAGAATATGCCCCACACCCTGGTTCGTTTCTCATCGGAGGTGATGTATGGGAACATAGTTTGTATGCACCACCTTGATGGTCTACATAGCAGTAGTGTGCAACTGGTGGGTCGCGACCCAAAAATGGGCCTCAGGTTTGTTTTGATATGTTTTATATTTTATATTGATGAATTAGGGAGATGCTTTATTCCAAGCTTAGCGACTTAAAATACATTTAAGGCACATTTGATCAGCTCATGATGTTGGTGTCGCTAGCACCATACTCTACTGTTTAAGCCAAATAAATGCATGCTAGCAGAGAACCAACAGTGTCATATATGATGAGGAAAACGCCCATCCCATATATTTTTGTTTTTTGACAGGCAGTGCATCCAATCAAACACTGCATGCAGCACAGACAAACTGCGGGTCAAATAGCCATGGCTATTTTTTAAATGTCAAATAATGTTCATTTTTTCATATTATTTTATTTACACCTTTTATTCAACTTTATACACTTTTCAGATTTATAAAATCACTTTTATCTGATATGATAATGCATGTAATTTCCACACTTCAAAACGTCCTCTCTGATATCAGTTTTTGTATGTAGTAGATTTATTTGAATGCAGGTGGGTTTGGATAGTGGTCTTTGTGTTAAATGAGTCAAATCAAGTATGAATTTAATTAGTACTGCTGTCAGATAACAGGTTGGGTTCACCAAACAGGGCTCATGCTGTCTAATACTAATACTTTAGCATAATGTTTTGTCTATTTCCAGTTTCACGTTGGATTTTAAGGAGATTATTGTTGACATTTTACACAATCAAATATTTAGTTACAGATTTGGGTCGCCATTGCGTAATTAAAGTCAGATCTAGGTTATGATGCAAAACCAATTGAAAACTACTGCCTTAAACTGTACAAGTGGGCCCAAAAGGCATTTGGACACTTGGACTGCTCATAAAAATCTCTAAATGTCATTGCGGTTTGAGCCACTGTATCTGTAATTATTATTTTGGTGTCTTTTATTAAGTTACAATTACAGTGTTGTTAAATGTGAAATATCAAAACTCTGCTATGTGGAAACAAAAATGCCATAATAAATATTTCTTAAACATTTCATTTTCACTTCAGTGAACTGTTTAAGTTTACCCTTGCTAAAAAATAAAATAGAAAAACAATGCAGTGTTTCTTCCCGGACCATGGTGACTTTTTGTAAGTCTGGACGTTTAATACTGCTTCAGACTGCTTGAATATAGCAACAAGATTTATTGTTGAAAATTGTATCTTTTTTGTCTCTTTCTGGGGACGATATCTTTCTGTTACAGTTTGCTTACATTCTGCAGATGATGTTGGAAGGCTGTTGACCTGAATGCCGTAATTCCTGCCATGTTTAGAATGGTTATCAGCCTTATCTGAGTTAAAGTGTTTACGTGTAGAATTCAGATTAGAAATGTTCTCACACCGCAGGTGAGTAGACTCTCTTAGACATGTAATAAACACACACTTTTTTGTTAGTTTTGTCGAAGAATGATTACATTTCTCTGTCAGAGAATGATAAAATCGTGCTCATTTGAACTGATTTGGCCAAATCAAACCAATGGGCCGTCGTACACAATGGAATTTGTGTTATGCAACACAAATCAAATACTAATTCCATTTTAAAATCCTACAAAGATCATTTATAGATATGTGTATGGATTTATATAATGGCTTTTAATGGGCACTTTGTGTGTGTGTGTGTGTGTGTGTGTGTGTGTGTGTGTGTGTGTGTGTGTGTGTGTGTGTGTGTGTGTGTGTGTGTGTGTGTGTGTGTGTGTGTGTGTGTGTGTGTGTGTGTGTGTGTGTGTGTGTGTGTGTGTGTGTGTGTGTGTGTGTGTGTGTGTGTGTGTGTGTGTTGGTTGTCTGTCAGTTTGAAAGGAGACGTAGCGATTTTGGTACAATCTGCCAAGCGTGTGCGTGGCTAGTCAGATGCTTGAGCCCTCCGAGACTGGCGAGGAACTCAATGATGCCATTGAAGTGTGTGTAACTCTGCACAGCTCTCTATCACTCACACACATTCTCATTGTATTCACAGCAATGGAGCCGATGTCCATGTTGAATTGAATGTGCGTCCAATTTGGCTTTCTTGTGTGTGTTTGTACATCTCTGTGTCTTTGCGAGAGATAGAGGCCTTGTGTTGAAGAAAGATGATTTTGTGTGTCTTTGTATGCATTTTTGTGTGTTCAGCCCACAGAGTTTGTTTACCCCTCTGGCTGTGAGCTCTGCAGGGTGTGAACTATCACATGCAAAAAGGCTGATGAATCTCAGTCCAGATACACACACACACATGGTTAGAGCGAGGCATTGTGGGAAGAGGTGCCCTGAGACATGTAGCGGGGCATCAGCGGTCTCGACTGACATGGGGACACATCACTGTCACAATGTAGCCTAACATAAAGCACAATCTGATTGGCCACGGCTTCCCTCGGGAGGTCAGCGTCTGTCCCAAGAGTTAGCATCATCTAGTTAGCTGATTTCTTTGCGTTTGCTTTCAGGGGACACATTACCAAATGAGCATGAAGATATCAGTCTATCTCCTCGATGGCTGGGTTTTATTTACCTCCATGGTATTGATGCAGTGCCATTATTCTCCAGCATGTTTGTAGATGTTTTTTTCCTCTTTGTTATAGAGAAATCCTATGTATTAGTTCAAGCAGTTAGTAAAGTATACGTTTTTGGTGTGGTGTTGCATTCTCCGGAAAAAAAGGACACAAGCTGTTAATGAGGCGGCGCCTTTTCAAAAGGTACATAAAGGGTTCATATTGGTACCTTAAAGATACATATTAGTAACTAAACTGTACATATTAGTTCCTAAAAATTTACATTTGAAATGCTTTTAAAAATGTACTGCCCCAGAGACAGCTAGTGTTCTGAGTGTGCTTAGATCTGCTCTAGCAACCCAAAGGTTGTAGGTTCAAACCCCAGAAGGTTTTCAGTATGTGAGCAACTCAGAAGTCACAGTTTTAAAAGGTTTTTTGGTAACACTTTACAATAAGGTTCATTAGTTAACAACATTAGTAATGTTCATTTCAGCATTTACTAATGCATTATTAAAATCACAAGTTTGTTAACATTAGTTAATGCACTGTTAACTAACATGAATAAACAATGAACAACTGTATTTTCATTAACTAACGTTAACAAAGATTAATAAATAGTTGATAGTTCGAGGGAAACGCGATTTCTACCGAGGGGAACGCGTGTACGATTTCTAACGAGGGGGACACCCCGGAATGTGGTTTAGCTAGAGGAGGGGAACCCCCCTGGAATGCGATCGCAATTTACCGAGGGGGACCCCCACGCACGGGCCCAGAAGCCGTAGTGGCGCCCTTGCATGTGACACTCAAGATTGGACTAATGATAATGAAAATTCTGCTTTGCATCACAGAAATAATTAATATTTTCAAATATATTCATATAGAAAACAGCTATTTTATAAATATTATTTTATAATATATTTTACATATATTTTAAATTGTTAAATATTTTACAATAGTAGGCTACTGTTTTACAGTATTTTTGATCAAATAAATCCAGCCTTGGTGAGCATAAGGTGTTTTTTTTTTTTTTTTACACATTAAAAAAACCTTACCAACATTCGCAATGGTAATGCACATATAGATATTTGTACTGTTCACTAAAAAGTTTTGAAAACATTTTTTTTTATTCTATATTGATAAAATAAGGCCGTCTGTAAATAGAATGGATGCATTGGGAATGGACAAGAAAACCACAAATAGCCGATATCTAGGTCTGCCACTGTTAAAGCTGTTGAACCAATCAAACAAGGTTAACATGAAACACAGGATAATTTTCCTGTCATGGTGGTAGATTGCAACCTTAGATTCCCTATATCATGACTGATTTGTAGATGTGATCCAAGCATTGACCAGCTTGATTAAGATGTATCTGCTACATATGTGTGGGATATTACTTGAATGTGTATGAGAATTACTAACGGTTGCCAAATAGTGAGTTTTTCAGGTTTGACAGGAAACTAAAATTATAATTTTTTTTCTCTGTTTGTTCATATGTGAGTGCTTTCCTTTCATTTATCTGTGTAGTGTGTGTGTGTGTGTGTGTGTGTGTGTGTGTGTGTGTGTGTGTGTGAGGTTGTGTTATAGGCTATGTTCTCGCAGTCAGCGAGAGCAACAGAACTCCAAAGTAGCCCATGATGGTGGCATTAGTAACGTTGTTTATCGTTTTGGAAGTTTTTGTAAACACTTGAAAGCATCATGGGAGTATGTAGGATCTTACAGGATGGGAAAAACTTGTTTGAAATATGTTTAAATGTGAAACATTCTAGTTTACAAGCTGGACACTCCACGAGCTGCTCTGCTTAGAGACATCAAGAGCTAGAATCTTGAGTTTATTCATTGATGCAAGATTGGGGGAGATACTTTGAAACTTTAATTTAAACTAAAGCTAACGCACAGTGTAGTGCGTGTGTGTGTGTGTGTGTGTGTGTGTGTGTGTGTGTGTGTGTGTGTGTGTGTGTGTGTGTGTGTGTGTGTGTGTGTGTGTGTGTGTGTGTGTGTGTGTGTGTGTGTGTGTGTGTGTGTGTGTGTGTGTGTGTGTGTGTGTGTGTGTGTGTGTGTGTGTGTGTTCAGTATTCCATAATTTGTAAGATAAAATACACTATATACTGTACAACCAATAAAAATAGAAAATACCTTAATTTATTCATTAAACTAACTTGGGAATTGTGCATGTTAGTGTTTTGGTATTAAAAAAGAAGACATAAAATGCAGATTAGAGAATAAGTGTATCATTTTTGAACAAGTTAATTTACATGAACCGTCTGAATAAAGTACAAATTCACTAAATTGAATCAGACTTCCCAATGATAGAAATTATTAATGTATTCAACATGTTTTTTTTTGCTTTAGTTTTTTCCTGGAAATAATAAACTATTGTGTAAATAGCTGAACTACTGTCATGTTTCTGAAAAACATAGTTACTTTAGTTGTCACAGTTTTGTTTGGTTGTTCCCAATAATTCAAGAAATAAGTGTTGTTTCAGTATTATTTATATTCTTTTTATTGATTATTATATCATTATTAATAATTAATAGTATGGTGTTCATTCATATTTTAAATTAGCTTTTATTTTTATATATTGTTATCCTAGTTATGTTGTAATATTTTTACTAGATTTTAAATTAAAAAATATTTCTATTTAGCTATAATTTATTTTTATTTCAGTTTTTGTAATTTTAGTACTTTAACTTAAACGTATTTCAGTTAGTCGACCAGGCTGCAAGTTTTTCATCTAATATTTACATTTTATTTCAGTATTATTTTAGTTACCAAAATCATTTTTTAACTACTTTTAGTGTTTGTGAGTGTTGATGTGTAACTGAGGTGAGCCTGAAGTCTTTTCTCTGTATTTGGTGAATGGGATATTGCTTTTGCTTTAGTGTTGATGTTGTTTAACACAAGTCATAACTGCTACACACAGCTAGAGAATCACGATCCTCTCCTTTTTATCACATATTCCCGCTCCTAATTTATTACTCTGTCTGTGTCATCAGACATCTTATTGTCCCTGTTTATCTACTAATGACCATCTGTTTCCCGCTCAACAAGCATCTCTCTCTGTTAATATCCATTGAGACTCCATCCCTGGAACATCCCTGTGTGAAGATAGGAAAGTGAAACGAGTGAAAATGGAAAACCAGACAGAAAAGGAAGTGTCTTTAGGTTAAATTACTTAGTTTATCATTTAAAATTAGTGTTTTTTTAAGATTTGATGTCATTGATGGAATGATAATCAGGATTTCTTTCACCTAGAGAAATGTATAATTTTGGAAGATGTGTGGTGCATTGGGTAAAAATAAAAATAGTAATTTTCCAATTTGAGAAAAATCATGGACATTTCTGAAGTAGTTAAAATGTTTATATTAATGCATATTTTTTTTAATCTAGACATAGATCTATAGATGCATGTCATGTCATGGCTAGATTATAAATTGTAGAAATTAGAAATTAGAAATTTACATAGAAATTGCTCTATGTAAGTACAATATTTATAACATTTTAAAAATCCTGTTCAAGCAAATACAAAAAGCTAGAAAGTCATGAAAAGTCATTAAAGAGGCATACACTTGATCTAATTTGTATGATTTATAGATTTACAACAGATTTTTAGATACCACTTTGAAGATTTATAGATTCGTGTTGTTTATATGGCTTGGAGTGAATTTGTGTGCATGTTGACCTTTCTGTGTTGTGTTCTGGTTGCCTAGCTGTGCATGTTGAGTTACTGCTTCAGGAAGATGATCTGATTATTCTCTAGATAAGATGGTGTTCAGCTGGTGAGCTATATATTCATAGATAACACGCTGTTTCATGAGGTTATTTATAGCCCAGTTTAGAGGAACTCCTGAGAGAAACATCATCCCGTTTTACACCAATATAACACTTTGAATTACTCTATCTTTATCAGAAAGCTCTTATCAGTGATTATTACATTCAGTTCATAAACTCAAATGTTTCAGATAATGTTCCATGAGTGATTTATATCTATATTTTTACGTTTTTGTGCTAATGTTTTTATAACGTTATTGCAGATCAGATAACCTTGATAACTTTCAGATAACGAACGTTCTGTTAACGTTACTGGACGACCATTTATTCATAACTTTTAGAGAACCTTACAAAAATACTTAAATGTACAGTTTCACAGTCTTCAGCGTGCAATGCTTACTGCCTTCGGAGAGTGTGGATGTCTTGCTGAAATAATGAAAAATGTTACAGACTTGTCAGTTGTATCATGTTTTAATGAGCTGCAGTAGTTAGGTGTTAATATAGCCTGTGCTAATGAGCTTTTTTGTGCTCACATTTCCTGTCATTCAATGTAGGCCTATTGTCACACCCCTCACGGATAAACACACATCCTCAAGGCTTTAAATATACAGAGATGTTCTTGTTCTGTAATCTTACTCAGGGCTCAACAATATGGATTTATGTGCAGGTCCAGTCAGACAGAAGTTTAAATTATTTATTGTCCTGCCAGCATTTGTTACTAGGCTCACAGCAAAAATGTATACTGTTTTGTTTTGCAGTTCTGTTTTCCTTGTTTGGCCATGAGCAAAAGTGGTTATAAGCTTGTTGAACTTGAGTTGTTGGATGGGCAGTATCACATTTGACGGACACAACTGCCGGCTCTCATGTGAGTTTTCATCTGAATTTGTAACTGTGCAGTGTACCATTCTGCATTAATAATCTTCATAAAGCACAGATACTACCTCCCATGATTTCTAAAATGTCTGGGCTTGGCTTTGTTTTGCTATTGCTTTTATACTTGCTGAAAAGAAGGTTGACCTATAGCATGCAGGCATTGTACATAATCGACCAATCATGGTTTGCGAGACGTAGAGAGAATGGTCAAAGCAAGGCAAATACACATGCATATAATGTATGAGGACAGAGCATGTCAGTAGGAAAACAAAAAGGCAAAACCTGGACAAAAAGAGCACATAAGGTCCCCCTAACATTGATTTAACCTCAGTACCCATGGCATTTCTTGTGGTTTAACAGTTAAACTGGGTCACCAGTGTTAGAGCTATGGTAACTTTTTATTAGAGATGTGCTTATTGTGTTGGTCACACGCAAATAAATATACTTGACCTTTTTGTTGATGTCAGTGAGTTTAAACTTTAAAGGGATCTTTGAATGATTACTTAACGACTCTGTCCTGATGGAGATCGCAGATAACGGTAGCACACTGCATCACACGCGGTCTTAAGATCACAGTCATTCATTTGTGTGCATACATCATGTGTAACCTTCAGTGTGTGTGTGTGTGTGTGTGTGTGTGTGTGTGTGTGTGTGTGTGTGTGTGTGTGTGTGTGTGTGTGTGTGTGTGTGTGTGTGTGTGTGTGTGTGTGTGTGTGTGTGTGTGTGTGTGTGTGTGTGTGTGTGTGTGTGTGTGTGTGTGTGTGTGTGTGTGTGTGTGTGTGTTTACTTATCTACACTAACTTTGTAGCTAAATTTATCTACAGCTAAATTTGACAAAACTGTCCTTTGAAGAGTCAATTGGAAACCATCTGTATATAATATATATATACACACACAGTATATATATGTATATGTATATAATGCATATTGAGGGTGTAACAGTACATGTATTCCTACAGAACATTTTCGGTAGGGGTTTTTCGGTTTGGTTACACTTGTGTGCCGAACAAATCCTTATTTGTTTCAGGACATTTAGACAATAAATGCTCTTTGATGTGGCGTGACATATCGCCGTATACTAATGCCATGGCAACGTGGAGCGTGAGTGAACATGATCCTCTTTATTACAGTTTTAGCGTGAGATATACATGAATGAACATCTCACCCCCTCACCGTGTAATCACTCAATTAGTGTTTCAACTGTGAAAAGACGTCATTAAAACAGCTTGTAAACAAAATGTCACATAGCATCTCATTTACATCAGGCAAGTCCACAGCTCGTTATTTGCTAAAGAAATGCAGTGCATTTTGCTAAATATTAGACTATACTTCATTATATTTACTTTACCTGTAAGTGATGTCTTAATTATTTAATGTTTAAACTAGATATTTTAAATTAAAACAAATGTAAAAACAATTTAAATGTTTGCACATCATTTGTTAATTTGAGTGTTGATTATTATAGTTAAAAATAAATAGTTTGGGCTCTGTTGTTAATTATTGTAACCTTATAGAAGGGATCGCTATAGTTTAGAGCAGAAGCTGAGGTAGATTTGTATCCTTAAGAAAATTAATTATAATTGAATTTATTTAAAGAAAGAGCAATTTGTTCAGTAAACCATTATTAAATAAAAAAGCAATTTATATTTAGTTCTATATATATATGTTTAGTTTTATATTTATATATATATATATATGGTGCACAAACTAACTGACAAAACAAATAATATATTTAGATAATTTATTTATAGCTTAATATAAAAAGCATTAACTGACGTATTTTGATGGCTATTTCGACTACAATGTAAGAAAATATTTTTAAAGTTGTAAATAAAACAAATATTATTGATGTATGTTTATCAAGAAAATTATATTTCAGTTTTTCTACTTTACATTTTTTTTTAATTCTATTTGTTACTTGCTGTTTCTATTGATTGTTTGTGAAATTTACTAAAAATATTGTGAAAGATAAAAAAAATATATATAACATTTATAAATAAATATATAATATATAAAACATGATTGTTTTTGTTTTTTTTAGGAAAAAATGAGCATGGGTGTATTAAATTGCTAAAAAGTAACAGTAAAGATGTTTATAAAGTTATAAAAAAAAGTTTTATTTCAAATAAATGCTGTTCTTTTGAACTTTATATTCATCAAAGAATCCTGAGATACAATGTATCACATTTTCCATTCAAATATTAAAGAAACTATATATAATATTTCAGAAAAAGTCAACCTTGTTTGCACTGGAGAATGTGCTTTGATTCTAGCATCTCCTGGTCGGCTACCGTGTGGTTCCTCTGAGTTCACTGGACAGAAACACTATCTAGGTGATATCTTACGTAATGTGATAAGTAAATCTGAATCAATAAAGCCGCAGCGCTGCTGTTTGCCTACTGTCATCTGGGGGCTCTAAATATAGCGGGGGTCATATTTTACTCTGTGAAGGAAGGCCTTTGTTCTGCATGTGGTTTTATGTCTCGTTGTGTGTGTGTTCGTTGTCCTCAATAAAAGCACATGACTGAGTCAAAACACACACAATGTGCTGGAAAGAGGAACACACCACGAGAGAGAGAAATATAGGATTGCTTGAAAATACAGGAGATGAAAGAGCTTAAGATAAGATAACAAAAGTAACTTAATCATATCTATATATGCAGCGATGTAATTTCATATTCGTAAGGCATCTGTCCTCCATATTCTCAGGCAAGCATTACTCTTTTCAAATGTAAATCTGTGAAGGACCTGTTTGTTTGGATTGCATTTTTAAATGCTATTTTATGACAGTTATACAAACATATGGTCAAATGTTGTAAATAGGTTTGAGATACATTTTTTAAGTTTTGTGTAAAGTAAAACAGTATTAATATTGTTGTTGTTATTTTATATTTATTTTATACCCTACACTAAAAGTTTGGGGTCGGTACAATTTTGTATTTTTTTAAAAGAAATTAATACTTTTATTCAGCAAGGGTGCGAAGGTAACACTTTAAAGCCTTTGTTTAATGCATTACAAATGTAGTTTTAATGCATTAATTAGGCTATGCCTTGCAATGCACTTTATAATGCATTGTACAATCTCAATAATAATTGTAACCATAGTTAATACATTATAACACTTTTCAATTCATTGTTACACTATGCATTTTACATTTGGTTATAGTTATTTACAACAAGATACAACTGTGGACAAGCAGCAAGATGAAACGTGTGTGTGTGTGTGCGTGTGTGTGTGTGTGTGTGTGTGTGTGTGTGTGTGTGTGTGTGTGTGTGTGTGTGTGTGTGTGTGTGTGTGTGTGTGTGTGTGTGGTGTGTGTGTGTGTGTGTGTGTGTGTGTGTGTGTGTGTGGTGTGTGTGGTGTAGTGTGTGTGTGAGAAAGCTAGGAGAACAGCACAGGTCTTTTATCCTGGAGAGATCTGCATCATGATGCAGCGTCAGAAAAGCTGAAATCCACCATCTCTCTTTGAAGGGGGACTGAAATGAAGCATGTGGAGTCGTTTAAAGATAATTAAGCGACATTTGAAGTAGTAAAATGCTTGGTTTGTTTATTGACACAGCCATCAAAAGCTGTATGATCTCTGTATCACCACTGACCATCATTATTTTGCTGCATTTGTCATTTCCTAAAGGTGAAGTGTATCATGTATGTGTATATTCTACCTTAGTTTAATGTGCAGGGACAACTAAAAGTAAACCATTGGTTAATATCCAAAAAGTGCAAACAGTGTGCCACTGTGCAGTTTTTTGACTGTGGTCAATGTCTGGTTCAAGCAGTGATGTGAGTTTGGGACAGGATGACCTAAAAGGAGCGTTTTTAGACTTCAGACATTTTATTTTTCCTCCACAGTTTTGCTACGAACATGAACTTCATTGTAAATGTGAGATATTACTTGATCAAATTGCTATAAATGATCAGATTTTTTGCCTGGTAGATAATAAAACAGGCAGAAAAACTTATGCAAATCACATATAATATTAAATCTGACAGCAGCTGTATGTGAAAAGTCACATGGTAGATTTAGCTAATTGTTTAGGAATTTTGTGGACTTAAAGCTCAAGCTTTAGCTGTTGTGTGTGTGTACAGGTTTATATGGTTCATGAGGACACAAATGTGTATAATGACATGGGTATGATGGCTTGAACATGGTTTACGAGGACACTTTCTGTGATAGAAAATATAGTTTGTTCAGTATACAAACCATTACGCCTATGGAGAGTGCTCATAAACCACATACTGTATACCAACGTGTGTGTGTGTGTGTGTGTGTGTGTGTGTGTGTGTGTGTGTGTGTGTGTGTGTGTGTGTGTGTGTGTGTGTGTGTGTGTGTGTGTGTGCGTGTGCGTGTGCGTGTTGCTTTCTAGGAAATGAGATGTAATGTCAGTGCCAGGAAGTGAGAAACAACAAGCGTGGGGTTGTGAGTTAGAGAAGAAGAGCAAAGAAGGCGGAAAATATTTGTTTGGGAAAATGTAACAGAAATGTTTGAATATAAGCTGAATATTATTTTTATGAGAGTTAAAAATCATCAGTTGCAGAGAGTGCATGGAGTTTTCTATTTCAGAATTTGAATTAAGTGTATTTGAACACAGGAATTTCCAGCGGGCTTTTTTTGTGTGTGTCTTGTGTTGTCTTGTGTAACTGGTTTTGGTAATGGCCTTTGGCTGGAAAATAAAAACCAGCATTGATGCCAACTGTCTTTTCCAATTGTCACTTTTAAATGAGTCCTAGTATGAAAAATCTAATTTTCTGTATATTATATTATTATATATAATAAGTGGACCTCAGGAATTTTTTTTTAATTATAACAATTTTATTAAACAACCCCTTTAGGTTGCTCTTGTAGATTGCCTGCAATGCCATGTTTTTTCAACACTGTACCATAGCAATAATCATGGCTGTTTGGACATGGTGCCATGGAAATACCATTGTTTTGGGGACATTACCATTGTACAATTGTTTTTATTACATTTTTTTGGTTAATGGTACCATGGTATTCTTTGAAGTATCTCAGAGTATTATGTAAATACCATGACATAATTATAGAAGTCATTCATGCTGTATATCAAAATAACAATATTAAATGATACCATAATTTTAACCCGGTAATGCCACAATACCTTTTGGTTTTAGGTGCTTTTCACAGTAATTTCACATTAGTCTCAATACATTTCATGCAACTAGTTAGAGTTGAATATATGTGTAAAACAAAACAAGCACATTTTTGATGTGAACCAATTTAATAAAACAAATCTATGACTTTATCAGGGTCTGTGAAGGAATTCTGTATTTCTGCTCAACTAAAGGGACATGCAGAGATTCAGTGTGTTTAACCACACGTGACAATTGTAGAGTAATTGTTAATTGTGTTTGTTGAAGCTGTAATTGCATCTCTGCAGCTGTATAGATTGTGTTATGACTGTTGGACTGTTCAATTAAACATATCCCAGATCTGAGTGTGTGGTCACAGGAATGACTCTAGATGGCCTCTCAACATTTAAAATGAACATAAAACAGGCAGATGTCCAAAGCAAATTCATGCTGTGCCATTTACATAAGAGAAAATGCTGATTTAATGTTTATATCCTTATACTGGAAAACAAGACAGTGCAGTGCATCTAAATGTCTTTTCTCTTTTTACTTCGCAAAATTAAATGTGCATTACATATGCTGCTTTTACAGTGATTATGATCCGTATTTAGCCCGAAGGATTTTCGTGCATGTGTGTGTGAGTGTGCGTGATTCCTGCTGAGAGGCTTATGTGTAGTGTTAAAGTGGATGACGCAGGAAGCTTTGAGCCACCTGCTCTCTGTCAGTGCAACAATGTCGCCAAACCATTTGGACAACGCCGTAAAAAAGCCTTTTTTGCAACATATTTCATATCTGACTAAGCGTTAGAACTGTTTGATAGTAGGGATATGGATAATCGTGTTCAAATCAGCTGAACAACACACTTGGATCGGAGCTCGTGCTGATCAGGACGGCTACATCTACCATCATTAGTTGAACCTGTGAAACTTCGATTTTGTCTTGTGTAGTTTGTGTAAATGGTTGTGTTCATGGACATTCAAGCTCATGTCAATATGTGATTAAAAACAGGACAGGCATGTCAGAATGTTGCTTCAGGGCTCTGAGATGGTAAAACCAGATGCATTCTTGCTATTGTTTCCTTTTTTAAATAATTTAAGTGAAAAACACCAGTTTCTCTCGATCTCTACCAGGTGTCTGCAGCAGAAGAGCGTTTGGGGCCGATGCGACTGACCCAGGAGCCCGTTCAGGTAGAGTCCGGTTTGGTCATTGTGCTTCAAAAGTTTGGAGTTGATAACATTTTTTATGTTTTTGATAGAAGTTCCTTATGCTCGCCAAGGTTGCATTTATTTGATCAAAAATACAGTAAAAACAGTGAAACATTATTACAATTTAAAATGACTATTTTCTACTTGAATATATTGTAAAATGTAATTTATTCCTGTGATGCAAAGCTGAATTTACTCCACATGATCCTTCAAAAATCATTCCAATATGCTGATTTGCTGTTTACGAAAAAAGCATTTTTATTATCAGTGTTAAAAACAGTTGCACTGATTAATTTGTATAAACCATGATACATGTGTATTTAAAATAGAAATATTTTATTTCAATAACTATTATAAATGTCTTTACTGTCACTTTTGATCAATTTAATGTGTACTTGCTGAATACAAGTATTAATTTATTTTTGAAAAATACAAACTTTTGAATGGTGTATTTGTTGGCTTTCTAAGTGTATGTCTGATAAACTTTGATTTGGTTAATGATGCATAACATAAACATAATGCATGTTTAATTGCCTAATTACTGAGATTGTGTCCATGTTATCATTGTGCAAGGCAGTAAATCTCAGACTGCTTTAAGTGAATGATTAGAGTAATTAGTTTGCTGTGTTGCTTTAAATGAAAAAACGTTATTTAGAAATTTGTTAGCATTAAATGGGTAATTCACCCACAAAGCATTTTGAATTTGAAGTTGCTTTCCAAATGTCTATACCATCCATTAAAAACACCAGGAGATTTATCAACCACTATAAAATACCCAATTTCTAGCCATTTATTTCATGGCTTTAGTGATAAGGAAATAACGCAAGATCACGCTGATATTATGGTCTATAAGTCCTCCCCGAACACACAGTAATTAACAAAGATGACTTGTTAACAAACATACTTTTACTGGGAATTTTTTATATACAAATCTATAAGTAGCCTACTTGAAAGTGAAACCAACATGTTGTGCATTTTATAATGAGTTTATATATTATAGCCTATAAAAGCCCTCAAAGTGATGAAAAAAAATGCAATAAATCTTTATAGAAGAATATTATTTACAGGAAAAACCCTAGCCCCTTCTTTATCGTCATGTAGCTTATACCTGATCTGTATATTCTAATGCCAAAAATAAGGGTTGTTTGTAAATGGCTAATCGTTTTGTAAAAAAAAAAAGTCCTCCCCGAGCTTCCCGCTGCCCTGTATCTTGCTCTCTCATTGGCTGTAGATCATCGCTGATGTATTTTTCAGTCAGAACTCTTTCACACAGCAGGATTGTGAATCGCCGACAGCTCCAGATATTTAGCATGCCTAATATTTCCCAGGTGTCGGCGATGCATCGGCGATTCCCTCAGATCGCGTCTTTGATCATTCACACAGCGCGATTGTCACTCGCGTGAACGAGCACTGATTTGCCTCCGATGTCGGGCATTTGTTGGCGATTTATCAAAACCTGTCGGCGAGTGAAAAATCAGGCTAAAATCGTGCAGTGTGAACTTGGCATAACGCAAAATACCGGAAGTGGCGCATTTCACGGACAAGAATCCATAAAACACATTATTAGAGTATTTTCCAAGGCTGCATGATATATTAAACCCATTTAAAATCATAATTAAGCATAATTGTGTATTCACAAATGCTACGATTTAATTACATAATTATATGCGATGCAGTATATGCGCCCTAATGTTTATTATACATTTTCATTCAATAAAACCATATGATTTCTTGCTTTTGATAGTTTATTGTATTTAATTGCTATTATATATGTATTTTAAGTCATTTTAAAAGTTATTGTTCACTTACATCTATTTTTATTACCATAAAAAATATTATTATAATTATAGGGTCCTATGAAATACGTTTTATTTCCAAACTCAGAATTATTTTCAGGATTACCATTTGAATGGTTCCATTACATTTTAATAATCAAAAGCATCTCCAATTAATTGATTTTATATTTAAGAAAGTGTTTTTTATTTCTTTATTTTATTGTCAGAAATACTGCACATTTATATTTTTCACTTAAATAAATTCTGGTAAATAATATTTCTGCTAAATACTAAATTTTTAGATTATAATTGTATTATTAGACTAGAATGATGATGTCATTCTTACACTATAATACTGAACAGTGATTTGGACATTTGCTTCTTGCACTCTATGTTCCACTTTACTTTTGTTTTAAAAAAGGATTTCATAGAAATGTTGATTAATAAAATATGTGGTTTAATAAAACATTCTTAAGTAAAAAAAAAATGTTTCATTTTTTGCGGGAGATTAATCGATAAATTAGTCAATAGATTAATCTAAATTAAAATAGTTGTTAGAGGCAGCCCTAATGTATTATGATATCTCATGGTCCCTGCAGTAATGCATTGTGTAATGTCACTGTGACACCGTAGTACATCACTACAGGACTCTTTTTTAGTGATGTTTTGATCTCACATAGGCTGTGCGGTGATTTAAATGTTACTGTTACAATGCATTACTATCATTGCTGCATTGTCCTGTTCTACAGTAAAGCAAATAAATGAGGGCACCCAGTGACCTATTAACATGGACTCGTGACCCCAGGGATAATCTTGAGATGTCTCAAAGGATTGACATGATTATCCTGAGTGTGTGTGTGTGTGTGTGTGTGTGTGTGTGTGTGTGTGTGTGTGTGTGTGTGTGTGTGTGTGTGTGTGTGTGTGTGTGTGTGTGTGTGTGTGTGTGTGTGTGTGTGTGTGTGTGTGTGTGTGTGTGTGTGTGTGTGTGTGTGTGTGTGTGTGTGTGTGTGTGTGTGTGTGTGTGTGTGTGTGTGTGTGTGTGTGTGTGGTATTAGTGGGAATTATGGTACACTAAAAGTGGAACTGTGAAACAGAAAGTGTGCATATGTTAACCTAATGACTGACTGCTGTTTGTCAGTCACTGTAAATTGAGGCTGTTTATGTAATCACTGACTCTCTGTGAGTCAGATTTGGCTGATGTAACTGAGGAAATCAATCAAGATTGATTTTACAAATGTATCACAGGTCATTTCTCGGGTGTTTTGAAATTGAATTGAGTGAAAGAGAAAAATTAATCCACCCACACACACATTTTCAGTGTTCCAGTGTTATTTTAATATCATTGATTATAGTCATATACAGAATCTCACAGAAGTGAGTACACCCCTCACATTTTTGTAAATATTTTATCTTTTCACGTGACAACACTGAAGAAAAGACACTTTGCTACAATGTAAAGTAGTGAGTGTACAGCTTGTATAACAGTGTAAATTTGCTGTCCCCTCAAAATAACTCAACATACAGCCATTAATGTCTAAACTGCTGGCCACAAAAGTGAGTACACCCCTAAGTGAAAATGTCCAAATTGGGCCAAAAGTGTCAATATTTTGGGTAGCCACCATTATTTTCCTGCACTGCCTTAACCCTCTTGGGCATGGAGTTCACCAGAGCTTCACAGTTTGCCACTGAGTTCTCTTCCAATCCTCCATGACGACATCACAGAGCTGGTGGATGTTAGAGACCTTGTGCTCCTCCACCTTCCATTTGAGGATGCGCCACATATGCTCAATAGGGTTTAGGTCTGGAGACATGCTTGGCCAGTCCATCACCTTTACCCTCAGCTTATTTAGCAAGGCAGTGGTCGTTATCGTGTTGGAATACTGCCCTGCGGCCCAGTCTCCGAAGGGAGGGGATCATGCTCCGCTTCAGTATGTCACAGTACATGTTGGCATTCATGGTTCCCTCAATGAACTGTAGCTCCCCAGTGCCGGCAGCACTCATGCAGCCCCAGACCATGACACTCCCACCACCATGCTTGACTGTAAGCAAGACACACTTGTCTTTGTACTCCTCACCTGGTTGCCGCCACACACGCTTGACAATATCTGAACCAAATAAGTATATCTTGGTCTCATCAGACCACAGGACAGGGTTCCAGTAATCCATGTCCTTAATCTGCTTGTCTTCAGCAAACTGTTTGTGGGCTTTCTAGTGCATCATCTTTAGAAGAGGCTTACTTCTGGGACGACAGCCATGCAGACCAATTTGATGCAGTGTGCGGCGTATGGTCTGAGCACTGACAGGCTGACCCCCCACCCCTTCAACCTCTGCAGCAATGCTGGCAGCACTTATAAAGCCATCTTAATTTTCTTTTCAAATTGATTTTTAATTAATTAAAATTGATTGAGATTGTGATTTCCATATACATGTTGTCCTTAAGTACACCTACCTCTAGTGTTGCATACTGTCTATTTCCCAAACACAACCTCTGAATATTATGCTGAGCACGTGTACTCAACTTCTTTGGTCGACCATGGCGAGGCCTGTTCTGAGTGGAACCTGTCCTGTTAAACCGCTGTATGGTCTTGGCCCACAGTGCTGCAGTTCAGTTTCAGGGTCTTGGCAAGCTTCGTATAAGCTACGCCATCTTTATGTAGAGCAACAATTCTTTTTTTCAGATCCTCAGAGAGTTCTTTGCCATGAGGTGCCATGTTGAACTTCCAGTGACCAGTATGAGAAAGTGAGATAACACCAAATTTAACACACCTGCTCCCCATTCACACCTGAAACCTTGTAACACTAATGAGTCACATGACTCCGGGGAGAGAAAAAGGCTAATAGGGCCCGACATTTTCACTTTGGGGTGTACTTACTTTTGTGGCCAGCGGTTTAGACATTAATGGCTGTGTGTTGAGTTATTTTGAGGGACAGCTAATTTACACTGTTATACAAGCTGTACACTCACTACTTTACATTGTAGCAAAGTGTGATTTCTTCAGTGTTGTCACATGAAAAGATATAATAAAGTATTTACAAAAATGTGAGGGGTGTACTCACTTCTGTGAGATACTGTACATCCATCTTTAGTGTTTTAATATGCCTATATAGTTTTATTCATTTTTTTTTATTTTTTTTTTATTTTAATAGTTCAAATTAAAGTTAAACGAAAATTATAAATATTAAATCTATATTAAATAAGACTTTTTATTTTAATAAATTTTACATCTACATTTATGCATTTAGCAGACACTTTTATCCAAGGCAACTTACAGTACATTCAGGCTATACATTTTTTTGTCAGTATGTGTGACTATGTTATGACAATATAATTGACTATATTTTAAAGAAAATGTTTTTTATGGTTTTAATTTTAGTATTATTTGATGATAATAAACCTGACTAGTTCGATTGCTATACAGCAGGGTCACCAATTCTGACGAGACAATATAAGAAGTTAGTGAAATCAGTTATCTTCCTCTATTTCATGCAGAGGTGCAGTAATGATACCCAAATTCACTCTGGTGACAACTAATCTCCTCTTTTGTGAACAGTTGTTCTCATAGAGCAAGGTCATCAAATCTAACAACACAATTTTACAGGTTACTAAAATCCGTTACCCCCCTCAATTTTAAACATAATTGCAGTAATTATACCCAAATTCACTCTGGTGATGACTAATCTCCTCTATCGCCTCTATTTTGTATTGCAGAAAGCATATTGCTCTGGGTGTGAACAGTTGCGCATATATAGCAGGGTCATTAATTCTGACACAGGTTACCAAAATCTGTTAGCCCCTATATTTCACACAGAATGACTTTAATGTTAGCCAAATTCACTCTGGTGATGTCTAAACTTCTCCATTTCATGTTCTAGAAAGCATTTTAATTTGATGTTATCACACCAAATTTCATGATACACTGTTACAGGTTACCAAAATGTGTTACCTCTACCTCTGTGATGTCTAATCTCCTCTATTTTGTATCCTAAAAAGTGAGCAGTTTTATGTGAGCAGTTGCTCATATACTTTCAGGGTCACCAAATCAAACAACACACCATTACAGGTTACCAAAATTAGTTACCTCCCTCTGTTTCACATACAGTGGCTTTAATATTAGCCAAATTCACTCTGGTGAGGTCTAATCTCCTCTGTTTCATCTAGAAAGCTTTTTGATTTGATGTGAACAATTGCACATACACAGCAGGGTCACCAAATCTGACAACACACAGTTACAAGTTACCAAAATCTGTTAACCCTCCCTTTATTTTACACAGAATTGTTTTAAAGTTACCCAGATTCACTCTGATGTTGTCTAATCTCCTTGATTTCATAATACAGAAAGCATATTGATCTGATGTTAACTACACCTGTCACCAAACCCGACGGCACAGAGTTACAGGTTACCAAAATTGATTTCTTAGATTGGCTGACCCTACTGTATCTCTGTCTGTCCAAATCAGAGCAATATTTCTTCAAAGGTTTAAAATAGAGGAGGGTACACATCACCAGACGGAATTTGGGTAGCATTAAAGTCATTCTGTGTGAAATAGAGGGGGGTAACAGATTTTGGTAACCTGTTACACTGAATTGTTGGATTTGTTGACCCTGCTATATATCAGCAGTTTTTCACATTTCTGATACTTGTGAAAATTGCCTGTACAGTACTGTATCAGTAGAAATGTGTTTGAGAGTTAGTGTGTGAGCGGGTGAGGTCACTCTGCTCCCTGTAGGTGGACGTGTGACGCTGCACGGTGGGCCTCCTGAGCGAGGTAGCGGTGACAGGCGTCCTGAACGACCTGGGCCATGTGGAATTTCACATCGCAGCTCCATGGTTACACAACGCTGAACGGGATGAAAGACTGTGGACCTTTCACACACACCCACCAACAGCACCTCTCTCTCTCTCCGTCTCTGTCTCGCTCAGGTGTTACTGGTCTTCGCTAAAGAGGACAGTCAGAGCGATGCGTTCTGGTGGGCGTGTGAGCGGGCGGGGTTCAGGTGTAACATCGCACGAACACCTGAGTCTGCGGTGGAGTGTTTCTTGGATAAACACCACGAGATCGTCATCATTGATGGCCGGCACTCACTGTACTTTGAGGCTGATGCCGTCTGCCGGTGGGTACAAGCAAACCATCCATCATCTGTCGCTCACTTGTTTCTGTTAAGGCAGGATGGGGAATTCACTTTTTAGCTACAAATGCCTGATTTTTCCTTTTAAGTTCTACTGTATATAATAATTCAGTAATATATGAATTTGAATATATATGAAATTGTTAAAATGCTCAATGTTGAATCACAAGATCTCATTTTGATTCTGATTCAATTGTATTTGATTTTGATTCATTTGTGTATGTTACAGTTATAATGTACATTTTTCTTACACTACAGTTCAAAGGTTTGGGCTCATTAAATTGATCACAAGTGATGGAAAATACATGTATAATTTTACAAAAGGATTATTTTGAATTGTATATTCATCAAAGAATCCTGAAATTATTATTTTTTTACGAAGATTATAAGCAGCCCAACTATTTTCAACATTAATAATAATAATAAAAAAAATACTTCAGAAGCAAATCGGCATATTAGAATGATTTCTGAAGGATCATGTAACACTGATGAAAATTCAGATTTGCATCACGGGAATAAATTTCCTTTTAAAGCATTAAAATAGAAAAATTTATAATATTTCACAATATTACCGTTTTACTGTATTCGTGATCAAATAAATGCAGTATTGTTGACTTTTTCAAAAAGGTGAAAAATCAATCTTACCAACTCCAAACTTTTGAATGGTAGTTTATGAAATAATGTACATTATAAACATACATTATAAAGGGCATTGTTTCAGACGGAGTCAAACCAGTAACTCGTCATTCATTCATTTCAGGAATCGTGCAACACTGGTGGAGCGATATGTTTTTGATTCACCAAAAAGAGTCAGTTCATAAGAATAATTTGTATGTGAATCTTTAAGTCCAGGTTTTCCACCACAGTCGCAGAGAGGTAAATAAGGCAAAATTACTCTCCACTGTGGAGGAAGTGTCCCACATTTGGCTGGTTGTGGTGTTCATTTCCCATCCTGCACAGAGACTTAAATCCATGTGCGCACACACATACTCAAAGCTGGCAACTCTGCCAAATCTAGTAGCTGCCAAAGCACTTTCTCCCCAGTAGATGTCTATGCGTGTGAGGGAGAGAGAGTCATTTGGAGAGAAATGTGTAGAAGATACTTGATTTCACTGCCATGATGAAATCAAAACATGTAAAAAGCTATGTGTATGTGTTTTTAAACAGGATGATTCGAGCGACCAAGCCTTCTGAACACACGGTTATTTTAGCAGTGATGCCACAAACGTAAGGCCTCAGAGAACACTTTTATCTATTATCCATGTATTACGGACGTCCGTCATGTTTCTCCTACTGATCTATCTCTCTCGCAGTCCCTCAGATCAGGAGGAACCATCTGTCCTTCCTCTTCTCTCTGCTGGCTTCTCCAGAGTGAGTATTTTACACTAAAACAGGAATATTTGCTCCACTACATGGGCGGGACAATTGAGGCGGGGCTGAACATGAGTGTGGGCGTGTCCAATTCAGATTAAGATGTACCAAACAATTCTTAAAATGTGTATTCATTTTGATTACATTTTTATTTTGATTATCACAGAAAATCATTTAGAAAACCAAAACTTAAAAGTAATGCGCACACACACGGTCAGCTTTAATAGTCATGATGGGATATATTGGATATTATTTTGCTCAGACAAGTTATTTAATGATTCATTGTAGTCCCACAAGTAACGTTTTATATTTTAATATTTATCCCAGTGCAATACTGTTTCCCATAGTCCTCCCAAATGATTTTTAATATAAATATCCATAGCAGATCATTTTGTTTACTGATCCCTGCAGAAAAATCTGGACTCAACTTTAGCTTGCAATACAAACTAGGACAAAATTCGTACTGTGATAAATGCAGTGCTGTATTATATATGTGTCTCTCTCAGAGGTACCTGGAGAACAGCAGTGTGTCCGCCTGCTATAATGAGTTAATCCAGTTAGAACACGGAGAGGTTCGAGCTCAGTTCAAACTGAGGTAAGTCTAAAGCCTTAGCTAGCAGGAAGTTCAACGAAGAAGCTGCTGTGAGACCGTCACTGAAGGCTTCAGTATGTGTTTGTGTTTCTGTTGTTGCAGGGCTTGTAACTCTGTGTTTACCGCATTAGAACAGTGCCAGGAAGCCGTGGAGATCAGCAGTGAAGATCATGTCTTACAAGTGAGTTTTGGGATCCAAATGTATCATCCCACTGGGATTTGGGAAGGCCATTTTTTATTCAAAACAACATCCTTACAAGGACTACTTCCTGGATATAATGCAGTAAAGTTAATGTGGTCGCACCAGACACTTTGCATTTAGTTCAAGATGGCAGTCCAAAACATTTAATCTAATCACCAAACAGGCAAAATTTAAATAAAAAATGTAACAAATACGTTGCAGTTGGGTGCCGCAGACAAATGCCGAGTGGTGCCACCATTGTGCATACACTCATAGAAAATAATGTGTTCGAATTTAAGACATGTGCGATGCAGCACTGTACTTCTCATCCAGTGTGCAACCTCCATAAGTGTCTTCACTTAACAGTGAATGTCCTAAAACTAAAGTACTCCTGATTAATTGTCATACAAATAATTGGGATTAAAAGGATTAATAATAGGCCTTTATATGGAAGATTAATTCTCATGTACCTTAAGAAGGCTTAATCACATTAAACTTGTAAACCTTATTAAATGTCATATGATGCATTTTCAAGTTTTCCTTTGTGTTTGGAGTGTTACAAGCTGTTCGTGCATATAAAAGATCTGTAAAGTTGCAAAGACTAAAGTCTCGAACTAAAGAGATATTCTTTATAAAAGTTAAGAGTCATAGAAAGAAGGCGTAACTTTAATTCTCGCTGTAGTATTGTAGAGATGCTGTGTGTTTCCAAATACGGTAAGGGGTGTAACATTTCAGTCAAACGCTTGAGGTATTCGGCCAATCACAACGCACTGGAGAGCTGGCCAATCAGAGCACGCCTCGTTTCTCAGAACGATGAGCTTTGTAAAAATCGCCACGTTTCAGAAAGGCGGAGCAGAAGAGCAACAATAATGTACAGTATGTGGAAAATAATAAACCACATAAACACCGCATTACACCAAATACACCAAATAATGTTCTTTTTAGCATCGTCATATGACCCCCTTTAAAATATACATATTTGTAAGCAAATATTAACAGGGTAAAAATAAATGTATATTAATATTCAAAACTTTTTAAAATATTTTTATTTTTGGTTAATGTTTTTGTTATTATTATTAGTATTAGTATATTCAAGAATATTATTATGCGATATTACTATATAATTCTACTCTAATTTCCTCACATTTATGCATTTTAAGGCAGTCCATTTAAAACCTTGAATGTTAATTTTACATGAAGGAAGATATTTGAGTTTCTCCAATATCTATTATGGAGATTATTATATTTTGAGAAAATTACTGTATATTTGAAGGTATAATTGTAATGGAAAATAATAAGGGTACTTGACGTGTTTACTGCAACAAGAAAATAATGATATAAGAATACAATTTAGGAATATATGAAAACATTTGGTGTAGAAATAATTTTGCTAGGAAATTTCACAATTAATTTCAAAGAAATGACAAGTAACACATTGATTTAAACTTAGAAAGTAGTAAAAAGTAGAAAGACTGAGGTAGTATTTTCTTGTAAAACCTACTCCAGTAATCTTTTTCCTTGTGTTTTTAGTATGTAAATCCAGCATTTGAAAAGATGATGGGCTATCATAGAGGCGAACTGATCGGTAAAGAGTTGACCGAACTGCCCAAGAGTGACAAGAACAGCGCCGACCTGCTGGACACCATCAACACCTGCATCAAGAAAGGAAAGGTTAGTCGGCCGTAACACAACTAGGTCATAGTATTAGATCATGTTTGACACAAGCCTAGCAATACTTGCCATTGATTCGACTAATAACTATTTTTTTAAATATTTATAAATAAATTCGATATGGGTGTGCTTGTTTGCTTAGGAATGGCAGGGGATCTATTTCTCACGGAGGAAGTCAGGGGACAGTATTCAGCAATATGCCAGAATCACTCCTGTGATTGGCCAGGGAGGGTGAGTCACATGATTAGAAAAATTGAAATGAATTTTAATTCATAATTTGTAATTTTAGAATATCATATTTTATTATTTAATTTAAAATTAACATTTAGTCATAATTTAATTGTATAACTATTTAAAATATAATAAATATATTTCATATTTATTATTTGTAATATAATAAATAATATATTATTTATTAAATACTATAAATAATATATCATATATTATTTTTATGTTCTAAGTAAATTATGGGTGCCAGAAATAAAGGTAATTTAATTTATACTGCTGCTGCCATTGCTGGGTTTATTATAGATACAAATCAGCTAGAATAAAACAATCAAATCAGACAATTGTTTCCTCACCTTTTAGAAAAATCCGGCATTTCGTGTCCATCAAGAGGCCTTACAGTGAAAACCACAGACAGGTACATTTCTTATTTGCTTTTAAGTTTATGTGAGACTTTACTTTTAATCAGTGAGTATCCAATAAATGTTGTCCAAGTTTAATGTTCACCTATTAATAGAGCTCTCAAATTAGCAGCAAAACTTAAAGTGTGCAAGGCTCATGGGGACAGCAGTGGGCAGAAATGTTAGCTACGCTAAAGCATCCATCCTGACAGGCCAGTGTCAGAGAGCCAGGCGGGCGTCACGGCTATTAATAACCCTCCACAGGCTCAGGTCTAAACCCTGCTGTTAGTTCTAGCATTAGCTGGAGCTGCTGATCAGAAAGGCCTGTGAGAAACAGACACACTGACGCGTGTGTGAAATAGCTGTAGCTTTACTCACTGGTGTTAGTATTACCGTTCACACACTCACCGTCTGGTACAAGCCTTACCAAAATGTGCCACGCTAACTAACCATAGTTTCTATGAGGTAGTGTGTAAATGTGCAAATGTCTAAGTATTGAAAAACACTTGATCAGTGTTTTTGTCTGCTTATTTAATGAAAATGTAACATCCTTAATACAGGATACATTATTTCAGAAGCAAAAATAATGTGTCTTGATTTCTGAGAGTAAAATTTGAATAGTTTTTCTTGCCTTGAATGTTTTTCTTACTTTATTAACAGATTTCTTTTAAGTATAAACACCCACAGACTTTTGTTATATTTATTTGGATTTATTAAAATTTTGCATTTATTCAAAACAAGGAAAATAGTATATGTCTATATGTATATAACAGTTAAAAGTCTGGGGTCAGTAAGATTTTTTTTAAGAAATTTAGAATAAGAAATATAAAAAAAATTATAATATATAAAAATATAATTATTATAAAATATATTTTTTTAAATATACAAAATAAGAAATTGTATTCTGCAAGGGTGGTTTAAATTGATCAAATAAGGCAATTTTTAGACATTTATAATGTTACAAAAGTTCTCTGTTCAGATTTTTTTTATTATTATATATTAATCAGCACAACTGTTTTCAACGTTGAGAATGATAATAAATGATAATAAATGTTTCAGCAAATCAGCATATTAGAATGATTTCTGAAGGATCATGTGACACTGAAGACTGGAGTAATGATGCTGAAAATTCAGATTTTCATCAAATACATGACATTTTAAAATATTCAGATAGAGAAGAGTTATTTTAAATTGTAATAATATTTCACAATATTACTGTTTTTACTGCCTTGGTGAATCAATCAATATTTTCTGTTCTGTTAGAAATACTGATTAAGAAATGACCAAAATGAAAAGCACTTTAGAAATTCCGCTGGATTAAACAAGATAAAATAGCACTAATTATCAGTAAATCTTCTCCTGTGGTGCAGTGTGTGTTTGTCTCCTGACCTCATCCTCCAGGACAGTGTAACAAGGCTCTTTTATACTTCTACATGTCATCTATTTTGCTCTATCCTAAACAGCCACAACAAGCAACAAGACATTTTGTAAGTTGCTTAGTTTTCAGTCATATTGTGTGATTGATTCACAGAGGCTGCATTTATTTGATCAAAATACAGTACAAACAGTAATATTGGGAAATGTTTTTACAATTTAAAATAACTGATTTATATTTGGACAAAATATAATGTATTTCTGTGATCAAAGCTGAGTTTTCAGCATCATTACTCCAGTCTTCAGTGTCACATGATCCTTCAGAAATTATAATAATATGCTGATTTGCAAATCATTTTTGCTTAATATTTTTGTGGAAATGCTTTTTTCAGGATTCTTTGATGGATAGACAGCATTTGAAATAAGAGTCTTTTGTAATATTATAAATGTCTTTATTTCACTGTGTTGATATATTGAACGTGTCCTTGCTGAAAAGAGCACATCTTTCAAATAAAAACCTAGCTGACTTTAAACCTTTAAATGGTATTGTGTATATATATAATACTTTAAATAAATATATTTATTTAATTTCACTTAATTAATTACATTGTATATAATATTTAATGTAGTAATATTTGTATTAATATTTCACTCTTTAAATAAAGGAATTTGGCCAGTTGCATTTTTGTATTGAAATGAGTGTTAAGTATCGACTTGTAGTACTATAGATATTATATTTAATCACATTTAATAATTTAATTACTGTATTTAATTTAATATTACATTTTGTATTTATAATATTTATTTAACATATTTAACTTGTTCATTAAGCATTTTTGCTTTAGCGATGGTATTGGAATTAGTATCAACGGTAACACTTTATTTTAAGGTGTCCTTGTTACACGTTACATGTACTTACTATTATAATAACAATAAATGATGCATAATTACATGCAAGTAATCCTAAACTGAACCCTAGCGTAAGTACATAGTTAATTAATATTACTCTATGTATAATTACACTATAACAAGGACACCTTAAAATAAAATTAAACCATATCAGGTATAGACTTTAATTAGTATGCATATTATATTTTATTACATGAAATAATTACTGTATTTAATTAAATCATACATTTCATATTTATAAGATTTAATGTATTGATATTAATATTTTTAATATTAATTTTTTTATATTTAAAACATTTTCACAAGGATTTTGTTCAATAGCATTTGTATTTTTGCGATGTATTGACGTTAGGATCAAGTGTTGACGTTTGTTTAAAATGTTGGTATTGTGATAAATTCATGGCATATTGTAGTCTATTGTGTCCAAAAACCACCCACTTAGACAAGAAAGGGCCATCTGACCGACATTACAACAACCGAGCATGTCAGGACCTGGGACTAGTTAACTCTGTAAACTTACCCGCTGTATTCAAAACATAATCACTGTCTTATTCATCTGACACCTGATATCATATGCACATTTGTCTTAGTTATATGTGTGTGTGTGTGTGTGTGTGTGTGTGTGTGTGTGTGTGTGTGTGTGTGTGTGTGTGTGTGTGTGTGTGTGTGTGTGTGTGTGTGTGTGTGTGTGTGTGTGTGTGTGTGTGTGTGTGTGTGTGTGTGTGTGTGTGTGTGTGTGTGTGTGTGTGTGTGTGTGTGTGTGTGTGTGTGTGTGTGTGTGTGTGTGTGTGTGTGTGTGTGTGTGTGTGTGTGTGTGTGTGTGTGTGTGTGTGTGTGAGAGAGAGAGAGAGAGAGAACTAATCAGAAATCTGTGTTTGCAGGTTCATAAGTTGAGCAAAGAAGAGAAATGCAGTGGTGAACACTCACAATCAGGTACAACACCAGGCGGTCTGTCATTAACAGTTTGTTTGTTTACTGTCAATGTGAAGCAAACAGAAGCGTGAATGTAAATGCACAGGTTAATGCTGCATCGAGGAGTAGAGGGGAAATAGAGAGATAGAGCATGGTGCAGAACAGACAGATGGCTGCAGTGCACCCTGGGACAGTTGAGTGTCAGACTGTTAAAATTAGCCATAATATTTTGCTTGACAATATATTTGCGTGCGTGTGCGTATGCGACATGACCCAGTCAGTAACAGTGTGTAGCGTTTCTCATCAGTTGTGCTTTCTAGGGCAAGAATCACTATTACTGTTGTTTATATGACATGAAAAATGGTATAAAATTACAAACAGAACGTGTTAAAGAGAGCTCTGAAATAAAAATTAAACGTGTATAATTAATCATTAAAAAGATTATAGTTTACAATAAATTAGATTATGTTGATTTTAATTGATATTTTAATTAAATATCCATCTTTCTATCTGTCTTTCAAAAAAGACAGAAACCTAGTGCCACTAATTTATTAAAGAGTGCTCTAATAAAATTGGGTTAATTTAATTTGTAATAAAATGTAAATGTATAAAATTAATATAACTAAATTTGTAATTAAACAAATGTATAAAACAATAACTGCACAAAATAATGTTAAAAATTAAATGAATGTATTTAATTAAATATTATATTCAATATTATAATATATTAATATTATTTTAATATTTCATTTTTAAATTAAATAATTTATTCAACCGCATTTTTGTTTTTGCTACGTATTGAAATTTGCATTAAATGTTGATTTAAATTAGTAGAAATTGTTATATTTAATTACATTTAATAATTTAATTTCTGTATTTACATGTTACATTTAATATGTATTATATTCAGTGTATTAATTATTTATATTTATATTTCATTTTTAAATAGTTAAAATTTGTATACATTTTATAAAAGTAATTTAAATGTAAATAATTTAATGTTTAATAAACATTTAATGTATAACATTAATATAAATAAAATGATAAATAACAATAAGAGATTATAGTTAATAATAAATTAAATTGCATTTATTTTAATGAACAAATATGACTATATCTAGTCTTATTATTGTGAAAAGGTAAGGAAATTATGATTTTTTTTTCTTGCTCACTTTTATCTGCTGCTTGAAATCATTGCTGTGCTTTTGATGATGATGATGATGATGATGATGATGATGCAGGTGAAATAGTGGAGCTGGTTGGCTGTGTTCAGATAAGAGATGATGAATGCAGTTATGTATTTATGTGTGCAAAAATTCCTCTTTGTCCTTATGCAGAATGCAATTCCTTGCGTCGCAAGGACCGGAGGAAAGAGTCTGTGGACGTCAGATCCATCAGCTCTCACAGCAGTGATGGTAAGAGAAAGAGAGGATGTGTTTCATCACAACACACCGACAGAAACCAGCGAGAGACAATCCCTTTAACAGTCCAGAAGTAATTATCCAGAGAAACCTGGGGGGGGGGGGGGGGGGTTGTGACGTGGCCAGCGTTGATGACATCTGCACTCCCACAGTCCCAGTGCACTCTGATGCAGATGGAGCTATTTAAAGAGCTCTCTCTCTCTCTTTCTCTCTCTCTCTCTCTCTCTCTCTCTCTCTCTCTCTCTCTCTCTCTCTCTCTCTCTCTCTCTCTCTCTCTCTCTCTCTCTCTCTCTCTCTCTCTCTCTCTCTCTCTCTCTCTCTCTCTCTCTCTCTCTCTCTCTCTCTCTCTCTCTCTCTCTCTCTCTCTCTCTCTCTCTCTCTCTCTCTCTCAGCTCCCAGTCTACAGAACCGCAGATATTCCTCTATGGCCAGAATCCACTCCATGACTATTGAGGCTCCCATCACTAAGGTACACCTGCATAATTTACACACACCTGAAGACAAAAACCCCATAAACCTGCATGAATCGTTATAACCACCTGATTCAATACCAATCAATACAGAATCCTGTATCTGTCTGTCTATCTATCTATCTATCTATCTATCTATCTATCTATCTATCTATCTATCTATCTATCTATCTATCTATCTATCTATCATTCTATCATTCTGTTGTTCTATCCATCCATCCACAGTTCTGTTCTTCTAACAAAACTAACATTATGTTAAGTTTGTACAGTCTTTGCTTCTCTATTGTATGTCTTTTCTTGTTGTATGAATTTATTTGAATTTTTTTACATGCAATTTATATTCACATGCAAGTTTTAGATCCTGTCTGCTCCCTTAATTCTAGTTCAAATTGCAGAATTTAATTGGAATGTAAAAAGTGTTCTCACTGGCACACAACCCTGAGACGTGCTGAACACCGCTGTCTCTGTGTATTTATGATTTCTCCGTCATAACTGATGATTTGTTTGTGACAATGGAAGCAAAACAGACGTCAGAGGGGGAAATACAGAGATATTTATGAATGTAAACCTTTGAGTAGTGGTTTGCTGTTTTCTCTCCCCTTCTGCTTTTGATCTGCATGTATTTCGTTGTCTTCATAGGTGATAAATATCATTAACGCAGCGCAGGAGAACAGTCCTGTGACAGTAGCGGAAGCTCTGGATCATGTTCTGGAGATTCTGAGGACCACCGAACTCTACTCACCTCAACTGGCCTCAAAAGAGGACGATCCCCACACCAATGACCTGGTGGGGGGGCTCATGAATGTAAGTCAAGAATTCTCCTTTGATTCTTAAAGGTGCTTATTTTAATTCATTATATTGTATTATTATTTCATGTAAATTGTATTGAATTATTAACCCTATATTTGTATACCCTATACCCTAACATTATTCATTTTATTGTATTACTTTTATTTCATTATTTAATTTATTTCTAATCATAATTTTAACTATTTTAAAATTAACTCTATTAAATTTATTTTATTGCTAACGCTTTTTATTTTATTTTATACATATTAGTGTATTAGTGTATTTTTGTTTATTTCATATTGTAATATTTTTTTTTATTCAATTTTTTTTTTATTGCCAACCCTAATTATTTTCCCCTATTTATTTATTTGTTTTATTTTATATAATTTTATACTTGTATTCAAAAGAGCAATAAAAACCATCACATGACTTGTAACTAAATGACACAAAAGCCTACCAGTCATCTTACACCCACATGATTCACAGAAATAGCCTTAAAATACTCTTCAAACACATGCAGTCAAAGACATCATAAACAGTACCGATCAATATTAAACAGCCGGGAAGTTCCTGTACACAAACAAACCTAGAGCAGATTTTTTCAGCAGAGAATCATCATTACGGGAGATATTCAGACGTGCTCTGCCAGGAAACTGTTGTTATATTCAGCGTGTGACTGCATGTCAGTGGCAGTCAGTAGATGTGAAAGCTCTTGTTTTCATTGAGCTCCATGCTGCCTGGCACAGGCTGTTTCACAGTTAGCCAGCAGTCTGTGACGACAGTGCCGTGCTTGTTTACACAGCAGTCTCCCTGTCTGCCATCTCCACGTCTCTCCATTTACAAACGGTCCACTTTTAAACCAGATTTAAAATGTTTTAGACATGAAAATAGTTGCTAGACTAAAAGCGGGTTCACATGGACGGAGGTTTGCATGGACACACGGAACAGAAGTCGTTCGTTTCAAAGTCTCAGAGACTTTTGGTGATGCAACGAAGCAATTTGCCAGTGTGCGGCGATGCTGTGGTTACTGAACAGTGAAGCTCAAGATGATCTGCTTCCTGATATAGCTGGATACAGATACCAAGAACTTTTAACAGGGTTTACTTCTTGGCTGCAGACATGACTTTGGAGATTGTTAGTTGGCAGTGTTCCCACCGTGCTGAAAAACTTGAGAAGAACGTTTTACACCAGGAAAAGTCACAGGAATTAATAAAATGTTGACATCTAGTTATTCTCAGTTGCAAAGTATTTCTTTCTAGAAATTATGCGAAGTAGAGACCTGATCACAAACACCTGGAAAAGTCATGGAAAAATTGTGAAAATTCATTGGTCATTTTAAACAGCATTTTGCTGTTTTATATATATTATTATTATTATTATTTATATATATTATTATTATTACGTTTGCATTTATTTTGGTTATTTCTGTCTTGTTTAGACACTGTGGGATGATATTTAATATGAAATATTCTTTCCTAATCAACTACATTTGAACATGAACATAGAGCTTTAATTGTATTTAACCTAGAATAGTTATTTGATGCATTAAATCTTGAATATCAATTATATACTACTGTTCTAAAGTTTAGGGTCAGTACGTTTTTGTGTAAATAATATCATTTTATTAATTTTTTGGCCAGAAAGGATGCATTTAAATTGATCAAACATGACAATGAAGACATTTTCAACAAATTATTTCTGTTTTAATTAAATGCTGTTCTTTTCGACTTTTGATTCACAAAAGAATCATAAAAAATATATCAGTTTCCACAAAAATATGAAGCAGCACAACTGTTTTCAGCATGGATAATAATAACGAATGTTTCTTGAGCAGCAAATCAGCGTATTCAAATGATATCTGAAAGATCATGTGACACTGAAGACTGAAGTAATGATGCTGAAATATTTTTTTTTACTATAACTACAAAGCCAGATTCAGGGCACTTCCTTTCATAATGTATTTTTTCTCTGTTTAAAGGTCAAGCGGATGCGATGCACAAATCTCAAGAGTTCAAATGACCTTTTTGGGGGGTGACCTTTTGAGGGAGAGGTCAGAGGTCAATCGCACAGTGGAATATCCGAGTTGAGATAGTGCAGCTGTGGCCTGTGATCATTACAGACGGGATGTGTGTGTGTCATATTTATACATGTACAGTTCTATTATCCTACGCCTGCAACATCTCAGACAGAGTTTGTTTTAAGTACTGGATGAGTCTCTTTGAATCTGGATCAGTTTTCTGTGTGTTTAATATCCTGCAGGCCTGATAAATGGCTTTTCTCGTGAGAGCATGCAAGCGCGAGTGAATTATGGGTAGCGTGGTAGTGCTGTGCTTAAGTGTGTTGTTATGATTATGTTGGCTAGAAACGATATTTTGGCTTCCTCAAGTCTTTTTCTCTTTAATTTCAGTCAGATATACTGATGTATATTTTTCTTTATTTCAGGACGGACTCAGAAGGCTCTCTGGGAATGAGTATGTCTTCTCCAAAAGTGCATTACACAGTAAGTTCTAGCCCTGAAAATGATTATTGATATAATACAGATTGGATGAAATGTTGGATGTTGTAAACCAACTTCGAATAAACGCTTTCAGCCTATCTACCTTCTTTGGTTATAACTATTAAGTATTATTTAGTATTTTATGATGTAATTTAAAATATAAAAGGCACTTAATTAAGTACGTTTTACTTAATTATGCACACAATTATTTACTTATAACTTAATTATACACATTATGGCAAGAAAATGTTACAGTGAGGGATTAAACTTTAGGGAGTTAAAACGTTTTCACTCAAAGCTGTTTAAAGCAGGTTAATTGTCTGTTAATAAAACTCAAATTATTATAAATAAAGATGAAATAAAATATTAGATGAAAAAATTAACTAAACGATAATTAGAAATGTTGCCTTGGCAGCTAACTGAATTAAGTTTAAGCACTAAAGTTATTAACTGCAAATAAACTAAAACATAATACAAATAAAAAAAGATAAATTAAATTGAACCTAAATTGTATTAAAAAAAGACAAGTACAGACTAAAATGAGTGAAAATTAAACTTAAATTAAAATTGAACTGAAACTGAAAGAAAATGGAACCTAAATATAATATAAAAAATACATGACTAAATTACAATAAATTAAAATAAAATATAAAAAACTAAAATTAAACTGAACAATCTAAAACTGAAATAAAAAATATAAATGCCTAAATAATATAAAAATATATAAATTACAAAAGTAAATAAAATTACTAAATATTAAACTAAACTAAAACTGAAATGAAACTGAACTAAAACTTAAACTAAAGCTAAAATGCAATACATGATAGCTAAATTGTTAAAAACTAAACAAATATGGCAAAAGTAATTAATTAACTAAAAATGAAAATAAAAACTGAAAAATAAAATTAAGCTAACAAAATTGAAAATGAATAGAAATGAAAACGTAGAAAAAAAGTATTTTTTTTGTGATTTGCCGTTTTCTACAAAAAAATCATCCTCCATATGGTAAAGAACATTCTGTGAAAATGTTACCTTTATATATTTAATATTGACTGAGTGAGGTCATGTCAAATATTGAAATTATAGTGGAATTAATGGTAGAAATCAAACTTTGATGCTTGTTATCTCATAATTAGATTTTGAGACTTTAGCCTGGCTTTCACAGAGAGGGTCACATATAATTAAGACTAGTATAAAGTATCTGAAATGTTTTTGTACCTTTCTGCCATGTTTTATCTTGACATTGAACGTTTGGCCATCACCCATGTGACCTTCAGATATTGGTCAGAGTCAGCTGGCAGTGCCTGTCCCGTTAAACGACATCCCGTCCGCCATCGCAGAGCTGCTCAACAAGGAGGAATACTGGGAATTCAATATCCTGGAGCTGGAAGCAGCGACTCACAAGAGGTACCAGAAAGCCAGACTTGTCTTTGTGGAAAACTTGTTTTTAATGGGGAAAAAAGTCTGATTGCTATAGTGTGTGTGTGTGTGTGTGTGTGTGTGTGTGTGTGTGTGTGTGTGTGTGTGTGTGTGTGTGTGTGTGTGTGTGTGTGTGTGTGTGTGTGTGTGTGTGTGTGTGTGTGTGTGTGTGTGTGTGTGTGTGTGTGTGTGTGTGTGTGTGTGTGTGTGTGTGTGTGTGTGTGTGTGTGTGTGTGTGTGTGTGTGTGTGTGTGTGTGTGTGTGTGTGTGTGTGTGTGTGTGTGTGTGTGTGTGTGTGTGTGTGTGTGTGTGTGTGTGTGTGTGTGTGTGTGTGTGTGTGTGTTTGCAGGCCTCTCTCATACCTTGGGCTGAAGATCTTCTCTGCTTTTGGCGTGTGTGAGTTCCTGAACTGCACAGAGGCCACGTTGCGCTCGTGGCTGCAGGTGATCGAGGCTAATTACCACGCATCCAACTCCTACCACAACTCAACACACGCCGCAGATGTCCTGCACGCCACAGCCTACTTCCTGCGCAAGGACAGAGTCAAGGTAACCCTGACAACCAATCAGAATACAGGAATCGAAATGTCTCAATTTATACTTTGATCAAAAATTAAAACATCGGCCAAAGGTAAGAACAGCCTTTTTTAAGGATTTATTAAAACTTATTTTGTTTCCTTGTTTTGACCATTCATCAGGCCTGAGTTTCAATACTCAATCAATTATTCAAAAGTATGGTTAACTTTGTTGTACATTTCTAAATAAATGTTTTATTATATTATTCATTATTAATAGTGCTAATATAAAAACCATAACATTTATGTAAAAGGTTATTTAAATTAAAAGCGTAATTATATTTTTTTTATTTCATTGTAAATAAATGTATAGTTTATAAAGTAATTTTGTCAATTAAATATAATAATAAAATTGTGCCATACATTTACAGTTCACCTGAATTGAATCTGAATTTTATCAAAATGATCCAGAATGAATTCTATACAAGACTGGTCAACTTATATGTGTCATTAAGTAATTACACTTTTAATTTTACTATTTTTATATTTATTTATTTAATACAGGTACATCTAAAAAAATATATGGTAAAAAAAGTACTTTTTTTCTTGTAACTTATTTCAAAAAGTCAAACTTTCATATATTTTAGATTTATTACATGTAAAGTAAAACACTTCAAACGTGTTTTTGTTTTAATTTTGATGATTAGATCTTACAGCTAATGAAAGTCAAAAATCTGTATCTCAAAATATTAGAATATTTACATTTGATTTTCAATAAATGACCATCCATACAGTATAAATTGGGTATCTCTTGTTCTTTGAAAGCACAATAATGGGGAACACTGCTGACTTGGCAATGGTCCAGAAGACGATCATTGACACCCTCCACAAAGAGGGTAAGTCACAGAGGGTCATTACTGAAAGGGGGGGCTGTTCAAGGAGTGCTGTATCAAAGCATATTAAATGCAAAGTTGACTGGAAGGAAGAAATTGGGTATGAAAATGTGCACAAGCAACAGGGATGACCGCAAGCTTGAGAATACTGTCAAGCAAAGCCGATTCAAACACTTGGGAGAGCTTCACAAGGAGTGAACTGAAGCTGGAGTCAGTGCATCAAGAGTCACCACGCTCAGACATCTTCAGGAAAAGAGCTACCAAGCCACTTCTGAAACAGAAACATCGTCAGAAGCATCTTACCTGGGCTAAGGAGAAAAAGAACTGGACTGTTGCTCAGTGGTCCAAAGTCCTCTTTTCAGATTAAAATAAATTTTGCATTTAATTTGGAAATCAAGGTCCCAGAGTCTGGAGGAAGAGTGGAGAGGCACAGAATCCATGTTGCTTGAAGTCCAGTGTGAAGTTTCCACAGTCAGTGATGATTTGGGCTGCCATGTCATCTGCTGGTGTTGGTCCACTGTGTTTTCTGAAGTTTCTGATAAACTAATGTTAATGCAAACCAATTATTTTTTGGGGGAAAAAACTGAACTAAAAAAATAACAACACTCAAAAAAAATTCTAAACAAAAAGGTATTTAATACTATTGTCTTAATATTTGTTGAAACATTCACTCTAAAATGTTCAAAGCACATTGTGCATTACCTATTGATAAAGCCAGTTAAGCTGCCACAGTTATTGACTGATGCTGTTAATCTCATAAAACAATCAATCACTAATATTGAGCTGACCTAAACAATTTTGAGTTACTTATGAAACTTACCTACTGTATCTGTGCTGTGTTTGCAGGGCAGTCTTGACCAGTTGGATGAAGTAGCAGCGCTGTTGGCAGCAACGGTCCATGACGTTGATCACCCGGGCCGCACCAACTCATTCCTGTGCAATGCAGGCAGTGAGCTGGCCATCCTGTACAACGACACGGCCGTCCTGGAGAGTCACCACGCCGCTCTAGCGTTCCAGCTCACTGTACGAGACAGCAAGTGCAACATCTTCAAAAACATGGAAAGGTATCAGTACGTTTGATCATACGTAATCATGTTTCATAAGACTCGCACGGATCCGGTACTAAACTCTCTCAACCTCTCAACATTCAGGAATCAGTTTCGAACCCTACGGCAGGCCATTATAGACATGGTGCTGGCGACAGAAATGACGCGACACTTTGAACATGTCAATAAGTTCGTAAACAGCATCAACAAACCCATGAGTGCCATTGAGGAGACGAGCTCCAATGTAAGACACACAATACTGTTTCCATGCTGTATGAATGCAGTCTAACCAGTGCCGATCTGCATGTGTTACAGAGTGAAGGCAGTGATTGTGAGGGTCAGGCCAGTATTCGCAACTCTCCTGAGAATCGTCTGTTAATTAAACGGATGCTGATTAAATGTGCCGATGTGGCCAATCCCTGCAGACCTCTGGAGCTCTGCATCGAATGGGCCGGTCGTATTTCAGAGGAGTACTTTGCTCAGGTGAAAACATTCAGTCACAATTGCACTCACATGCTTGCGTCATTTAACTTTCATAAAATGTTCTATTTCCAAGTGAAATATAGTGTTTCTGAAGTATTGGACCACAAAAAAATGAGTTGAAATAAGTTTAGTATCTAATTGTATTGAGTAATTGTATTTTAATGAAAAAATATAATTATTATGTGTGTATTTGTTTATCAATTAAATTATATTTGCAATAATATACAAAATGTATATTTAACGACTATTTCTATTAATTCAAAATACATGTGCTGAAATTAAAATTATTATTTTATTATTATACTTTCATAATTATATCTAAATATTTACTTATAATTCCCTCAAAATGTTTGAAACGGAAATTATTTTAGTTTAGTTTTTTTTTTTATAAAAAAAATAGAATTATTATGTTTATAAATGTATTTATTAAATTATATTTGACATAATATACAAAAACTAACATTCAACAACTATTTAGATTCAAAATAAATGTGCTGAATTTAAAATTGTATAATAATATTTCATGTTAATTTGTAATATCTTTAATAGCAATTTCTTAATAATTACTTCAAATTCACTCACAAATGTTTAAAACTGTAATTATCTATTGCACGCATTATCTATTGAAAAAGCCAGTTAAGATGCCACAGTTACTGTTAATCTCAAAATGGCCAAATCACTAAATCGATCTTAATAAAATGTATTAATAAGTAAATGTCTTTGCTTTCTGTATTTGCAATCTCCTTCTTTCCCTAGACTGACGAGGAGAAAAGACAAGGTTTTCCGGTTGTCATGCCAGTGTTTGACCGGAATACCTGCAGCATTCCTAAATCCCAGATCTCATTCATCGACTATTTCATCATGGACATGTTTGATGCCTGGGATGGTAAATACACACACACCCACACACTAGTATGTTTTTATTCATATTTTGAAGTAGTTTCTATTCTTATATTTTCTGCTTTCATTTTTATTTTAAAAGTTTTAGTCATTTTGTTGTGTATCTTGTTTCTTTTTTAATATGTGTATAGTTATTTTTATTTCAGTTATAGTTATTTTAATACATCAATTAAAACTAAATAAGAAACGTATCCTTGGCAACTAGCTGAAATCAATCAAATTTAGTTTTTAATTGAATTTATTTCAAATAAATCAACGCTTCCTCACAGCCAACTAAAAAAAACAAGCACTAAAAAGACGGACAATGGTTTATTTGCAAATCATACATGGCTCTCATGTTAGCCAGAAATAATCTTTAACTGGTTTATTAAACCTTGCCTTAAGATTGCTGTAATATTTATGATGATTTTTATTTTGCCAACAAAATCATTGTGAATAAAAAATAAATATGAAATATTTGACTCAGCTCTACAACAAATCCAGAAAACAAATCACCAAACACTGAGTAGAAAATGATCATTCTAATACACAATAATGAGGAAGTATTTTTTATGTTGTGTTTAGGTGAGAGAGAGAGAGAGAGAGAGAATACTTTCCCAGGCATCTTTTGACTCATCTGGTTCTCCTAAAAGAGATGGGATGGTCCATTAGCAGCAGTAGATGTTGGACCGGAGGGGTTATGTTAGATGGTTGCTGAGAGGTTGTGATAATGTTATCCAGAGGTTGGGCTGATTGTGGCACGCTTTGGAAACTTTAGGTTCTGTGTTTCCCACTGAGCCGAACCCCAGAGAATAAACCTGCTTACTGTCTGCACACAACAACTGTGATGTCACGGAAACTTTAAAAATGGTGGAGAAGGGCAGGGGGTGAGCGTGTGTGTGTATGTGAGAGAGAGAAAGAATGTACATCTGTGTGTGTGCGTCTTTGATTTCCGTAGTCTGGGGTCAGGATGCAGTGAAGCAGAATCTCTTGAGCTCTCCGCAGATTTAGTTCCCAAGGTCACAATCAGGTCGTGTGTGTGTGTGTGTGTGCGTGTGTGCGTGCGTGTGCGTGCGTGCGTGCGCGACAGATTCAGCATGTACCAGAAGTGTGTACATATATGTGAACATTCAAATTGCCATATTTACGCTCATGCAAACAACACATACAATCACTCGCCTGCAGATCTTCTGCTAGAAACCAGTGCAACCGAACAGGTGGTGGGATGAGAAAGAAAAACATTAGAGTTATCAACACTTGCTTACTGTTACATACTATGTTTTTGTTTTTTATTAAGCTCAGATGAGCTTTATTTGTCACATACACAATTATACAGAGTATAAGCAGCAGTGAAATGTGTTCTCGGGGAGCAGTTGAGGGTTCGGTGCCTTGCTCAAGGGTCTCACCTCAGTCGTGGACAATTCCTGCCGGAGCCGAGATTCGAACCCACAACCTCGGGTTACAAGTCTGACGCTATATCCATTAGTGCCACGACTGCCCCCTATACTATAGACATATACTATACTAAATACTAGATATGTAAGATTATAAAAGATTTGAGATTATACAAAATAAAATAAACAATAACATTTCTATAAAATAATTTATATAATTGTTTTATATTTTTATATTTTATTAGGAATTTATATTATGGTTTCCAAAAATATAAATGGAATATACTTTAAAATATATTAACTTAGATAAAATAAAATATCAAATAAAAATAAAAACACACACCCATAAAATATATCAAAATTAATTTAATATTTTATTATTTTTATTCATATTATTTTATTATCAGGCTATTGACTGTTGATAATTTCCTATAGCTAAATTCTTCTCTCTCTTTCTCTCCCTATTTTAGCCTCATATTAGTGTTTATTTTTTTTACGGTTATCTATTATAGTATTCTATCTATGTAACTATTGTTTATTTCCTAGAGCCAATTTCCCTCTCTCTTCTCTCTCTCTCTCAGCCTTTGCCAGTTTGCCAGGTCTTATGGAGCATTTGGCGGAGAACTACAAATACTGGAAGAACTTGGATGAGATGAAATGTAAAAGCTTACGGCCTCCGCCTCCTCCATGACCTTAATGACTCTCTTACCTTTGAGGTCAAAGGTCAGAGGTTACGCCGTGAATGTAGCATCTCTACCCGGCCTCCCAATTTCTGTCCACTGGACATAGATCAGCAGCCCTGTTTCCCTGACGACACTCCACCCCTAGCGACAATCGCCTGGTAACAAGGGTAAAACAGACAAATCGAATGCACTTTATCAGCATACAGTCCTCTTCCAGCATCTTTTCACTTTCTTCTCTTCTCTTTTAATATGTATCTGTTCTCCCAGCTGTTTTTAATGATTGTTTGACAGTGATTTTTTTGTAATGTCTGAAACAAAAAGACAAAGACTGATCTTAGTCCAGTAGAGGACTGTATATACTATATGCTCAAATATGGGACTGAAACGTTAATGATCAGAGAGGTCTTTGTCTATACATGTGCACATGTAACATTAATAGACATGTGGAATCACAGATCCAAATGCCAAAAGGTCTTTATTTGGAAGCAGTGTCAGTGAAACTGAGCTACTTAGGAAACCAAAACGGACCCAGTAGCGAGCCCTGAGGCACGCCACTTTTTCCCCTCTATTGATTTGTTCAAATTCCACACGGATGGAATATTTTGACAATGTTGTTGACAGAAGCAAATGTCAAGTTGCCAAACCGGAAGAAATGAAGACACGTTTGTATTCGGATGATGAATCGGTATTGACCAGCACTGAACGCGATTCGGTGTGCGAGAATGTAAAAACTGCGACGGATCAGCCCATCGTGGACCGTCATTATTCCGGCACTTTCTGTATCAGAACGACTCAAGCCTTTTTCAGACTCCAAAGACTGGTGTGTAATAATCAATCATTTTGATATAAATAGCCAATAATAACACATATATTTCTCAAAAACACTGTAAATCCAGACACATACTGTAATAACGTGAAGCTTGATGATGCGTGTGTGAGCAAAAGAGCGAGTGTGTTTATGTGACGATGTGCTTAGTGATGAATGTATTAGCATCATTTTTATATTTTACACATGACAGTTAACATTCCTACTTCACGCAACAGTCTGTACGGATGCAACATTCCCTAATCTTCAGAGTTATACTGTGTGTAAAGCTAAAGTCCACCAAAGCCTCATTATGAGACCCCCGACATGTTGATGTTTGCTCATGCTGATGGTGGGATCGCACATATTTTAAGTGTTACACAATTTTTAAGTATTATTTATTTACAAATGAGCTCGGTTGTATATCGCTGTTATAATCTTTTACCATAGACACGCATCGCAGACGCACCTTTTGTAGGCCAAAAACCAGCGCCAAAGGTGCGTTTATATTCAAACACGATGATGAGTTTTAAACAGATGTTTGGCTAAAGCCATTTTGACTGGAAAAATAACTAGTTTAGATTTCTTGAAATCTGTCACACCATACTTTTTTTTTAAACCCAAATGTTTGTATTAAACGTAGCTGTTGGTGTCATTTGTTATTTGCGCACCTCATTTTTACCGGGTTACATTTGGACACTTATCTGAATTGCATTGGCTCACAGACAGGCTCAGTAAGAATTTATTAAATGTTTATATTCGGTCGACGTTCGGCCTTTTACTCTTTATGCGTTGTCGGAAAGGAGCTCTTGAGAACTTGTGTTCTAGAACACCAGCACGACACCACAGAGAGTTCTAGCACGTTCTGCATGGAGTGGGTTTTAAATGCGATGACATCATAATGACAAAGCGCTCTGGCAAGCATCACAAAGGCAGACGGTTCCACAAAGCCCTTGTAAGATGGCAGCGGTAGTTTTTGTTGTTCTTGGGTTGGCAGTGCATCGCAGCGAGTGTTTTTAGGTGCTCTAGACAGCATTGTGCGGTTAAAGGTATGCGATGCACATTCAGCAGCTCGCAGGGTTTTCCTGTTCTCTCATCCTTCCTGATTCTATCTGTTTCCCTCCCTTTTTTCTTTAATGTGGTCACAAGGGTAGAACAGTGGTGTCGGTAGCCTGTATATGTAATGTATTATATAAAGCATTCTTAATGCATTATAAAGTTAGGATCAGTGGGTATCAGCTAATATTAAGGTTCTAAAATCGTCAGTATTGGTCTAAATCAAACAATACTTGTAGCAAATAATATCAGGGATAATCTTTTGTAATAAAAAAAACATGTTTTACATGATATAAATATTCCAGTGTAACCATTGTAGTTTAACACTTGAAATTGGGTTATGATTAAGGCATTGTGCTATTTAAAGGACTAACCAATTAAAAAAGCACTGTAATGTATTGCAAGCATGACTGTGTTTATGCATAAGTACATACAACTAATTTATTATAGAAATGCATTAAGAATTCCTTTCTCATATAGGCTACTATATATGCATGCTTAATAGAAATGATACTGCTTCTTTGTGACCCGTTTTGTCTATTTATTTGGAGCTGTACAGACATGAATGCTGCAGTATATATTCTGTCAGATGCTCTCGCCGTCCTCTAGTGGTAACTCTAGAGATCCACACTCATCAGTTGATGTTTTACATGACTGAGATAACAAGCAGCAAAGAGCTTGTGTTTGTTTGTTTGTTTTATATAATCATGTCACTTAATGTATTCTGTAATCCAGAAAAGTGCTATGAACAGCTCCTCATAACTCTACCAGTCAAGCGCTTGGACACGGGTCTGAGTAATATCAATTGATGCCTGGAGTAAAGCCTGCTGAAAATTAGCTTAGCAATCAAAGAAATAAATTATATTCAAATAGAAAATAGTTACTGTTTTTATTATATTTGTTATCAAATAAATGCAGCCTTGCTGAGCACTTTAAAAATATTTTTAAAAATCTTATATGTTAAATTGTTTTCTGAAGAGTTCATAAATAGTGTATTTATACATTTCTTTACAAACAGAACATTTTACGTTGATTTGATTTATTTTACGCATATATTACGCTAATAGGTTTTAATGACAACTATCATTCTGAAATATGAAAAATAGTCATAATAAAGAATAAGTCCAAACGTTTGACTGGTAGAAAACACAAACGTGCTCTTTATGGAGAGGATGTGCTCTCGTTTAACGCTCGTTTTAGTGGTTTGCTGTACGCCACTGAGCATAATGAAATGAATTTTAATTCTACATTCCAGTCCACGGCGCATCTGTATGGACCGAACAAAGGCGCAGTAACCTGTAACGATTGACTCCTCTCAGACGAGACTGCGTTTGGAGCTGACTGAGATAAAGCATAGAACATTGTAGAAGTAATCATGGAAGTGCAGGTCAGAAGATGATGCATCTATTCCCTCTTTTCCTGTCCTCCACCCTGCTCATCCTCTCTTCCTGTCGCTGTGTTGAAAAAGCTCCTGCGTTATCCTGCTTCTCAACCAAACATTATATACTGCACATTGCATTCTGACACACAGGGTTAGGGCTCATTTAAAGTACAAAATATAATCAGGGAAACCCCTTTTCAAGCTCAGATGTTTTGATTATGAATTCATATGGACTCTTTTACAGATATGAATATAAATGTATAGAGTTTAGAGAGAATATGCCTTAATCTCTATAATAAAACGCTCCTCGTTGACTTGTCGATTCATCATAAACCTGATGTGAAGTACAGAGTGACCATGTGATTGTTTCATTGTTATAATATTAACGTGATGATCTGTAGTTCTGGCGGTGGTTGGTTGATTTGGTTACTGGGGGGGGGGGTTAGTTGTTGAATGTTTAGAGATGAAGATATGTTTAAAAGAACAGTCTGGATTCTATACATGTTTCATAAACAGTATTTGGAGCGTGATGTTGATTACTGTAGAAAATCATTTTGACTCGTCCCTCTTTTAATTATTTAAAAATGCAAATATAGTAGTTGCAGTAGTTTACTTAAAAATTCCAGATGACTTAAAATCAGAAACGTAAAGCTTATATTTATATAAAACGGGTATAATGAGTAACTAAAGCATAAAGTATTAGTACTCGCATAATAACAATATATATTGATGTCTTCATATCAAGGACCGGTTTCACATTTACACATTTGAATGTTTGGTGTGACAACTAAAATATTTTCATTGACAAATTACACTAGAAACTGACTAAAATGAATGAATGACAACAAAATACTGACTAAATTAAAATAATATTCTCATCAAGACAAAAAGCATGATTAAGAATTACATAACTCGAAGTGTCTACACTCAAGAAATGCTTCAGTAGATTCAAATATATAGTATTTTGTCATTTTATACCTAAAAGTTCCAGAGGGCTTATTATGTCTGTAAAACTAAAAATAGGTCTACATTTTTCAGCTGGAGCTATTTTTCTGGTGGATTTTAAATGGATTCAAGCACTGCTGATGTTAGGCTTGCGTTGGATTTCTGGGCTCTTTTTTTTTTGCAGTAATAAGAGAGAGACGAGTCAGAGTTATTTTTGATTTGAAGTCAATAAGTTGCCATAAATGCTGTGGAGAGCCAGAACATTTCATTGGAGATGGTTAGTGTATCTTATAGTTTTTCCCCCATTAGGTTTATTTCAGATTTAAATCGACTTCCTATCCTCCGTGGGAAGCTGGCAGAATCGCTCCGGCTCATGCTCCGTCCGTTATCTGTTAGAAAACAACTACCTAAAGAATGAAAAGATCACGACTGATCAGCCCATATTCAAATGTGAACGTTTGTGAATCTTTTTAAAGTGTCATCCGTCACGCGTCACCCTCTCGATCAAAAGGCTCCCTATTAGCACACCACGATGACCTCACCGTGACATCACAACTGGGGGCGGGGCTTGAGGGCAGATTTTGTGCTAATTACTGTATTTTTGAAGTACAGGGAATGAACACTAGCATCATCCCTTGCACACATGTATATAAACTATTTTTTATTGAACAAATGCATCACTGAAAGAAAAAATGGTCATTTAACAGGTTTGTTTCGTCGGAGGATTTTATTTTATTGTTTTGTTAGTTGTACAAAAAAATAGCTTCTATGTTGAATAAAATGTCTGTTTGATTCTGTCTCTGCATCTGCTGTCGTTTGGAGACGCCACCCCGACTCTGAAACCCTTGTGTTTGCGAGACCCAAATAAACATTTGCAATAAAGTGTCTTTGACTGAATTTACAGACGCACCACGCTTTAATCAGTTAAATGAAATACACAAGCATTCAAGAATCACACTGATAACACTTTACTATCTTAGTTTCATTTGTTAACTTTAGACACCCACCAAAACTGAACTATACTTAAGTTATTACTATATCATATATGATTTATTTTAGTATATCCAGTTAAACTAAACGAAAATGAGAAATGTTTTGACATCTAGCTGAAATAAATACTTTTTTTAAAATATATTTCAGTTAACATAACTAAAATGTGTTTTTTTTTACCATTTTAGTTTTAGTTGGCAATAATACCCATATACTGAACTAACGAACAACAGTATTTATAACAAATGAGACTTTATAGTAAAGTGTTATCATTGCACTTTCTAAAAATTCTGTTTTAAAATGACAAAACACATTAACCACAATATATACATCGTTATAGACATTCACTGTAAGACACTGATTTCATAAAACTATCAAATTAAAATCACAACATCATAAGCATTTTATCATATGACCGAAACAATGTGGCGTTAAAACACTGATGTGAAAGCTTTACAGATGTTCGTAAGGCATTCGTATTTAAAACACGACCTGACCCCGACCGGGCTGTGAGAGAGACTTCCAGCTTCAGAGACGGGGTTTGAAGATCAGCTCACAGTTCCTGGTTGTCCTCGAGTTTCTGGAAGACGGCGAGACTGCGGAGCTGAGACTGTAACTCTCCATCCTTCCAGATGATGAGCAGGTGATCGGTGGAGCAGGTGACCAGACCCTTCTCCTTAAAGCTCAGAAACATCTGCAACACAACACACACTCTTTGACTTACACTGAGCAGACATCTGAATTACCCAAACCAGCCCAAAAACATAATAAACAACACTAAAATGCTTGTATGTACTAAATGTGATTGCATGTATCTGAAGTGTCTGCATTCTTTTGCTGCCTCGGGAGATTCAAGGCAATGGTTTTATCAGTAGTCGTCTCGTCTGTGGCTCTCTGTGACCTCCGGCAGCGACAGGAACTACAGCATTCTTACACTTTATACACAGAACTAATAATAGAAGTGTGGGTCATTAGATGGTGTCTCTATTCCTGTCCTCCACCCCTCTCATCCTGTCTTTTACAGTTGAAAAAAGCTACTGTAAGTTAACTTCTGGAGTCATTTTTTCCGCTTTATGGGCCTTGAACGGTAAAATACACACTTGTATGTGTCAAAATGCCCGTCTTTGCAAGTATCCTCGTAAACACAGCAGGTCTTAAGTGAAAGCAAACAGCTGAGAAAGAAAACATGTAACATTATATTGGATCCGGGCAGCTCTTAAAGTGACAGCAGTCTATTTCCGCTGTGCCATTGATGTTAATCAAACAAGAAAATAGAGAAAATCTCTCAGTGCTCTTGACTAAATCAACCTATTTAAAACAAAAATAACTTGTGATATATATCATTACTGTGAACTATTATTACTCGTATCATGATATAAGCTTTTGGTCATATCCCCCAGACTGGAATGCATAATAGACACTGTACATGCCTTAAAATAACACTTCACCTAAAACCAACATTTTGTTCATTTATTCACCTTTCTTTCTTTACAGGTAAATGATGACACAACGGTTTTTAAATGAACTCACTGTTTTATATGCATGTCTAAATCACACCGAGATAAGCCATAATAAAACTCCCTGAAGCTGATTGAAAACATGCAATATGATTTAATAACTTAATGCTAATGTGATGGGTGTGCTGGTGAGACACATGATCAATACGTAAGTTGACTTGTATGCAGATCACATCCTTCACTCTGTCAGAAACTTTAATTAAACTGCAGGTCAGAACGATTCTCTGCTTCATCAGGATCAATGTCTCCTAACAGCACACTGTTTCTACAAACGAAATCCAACGCTTTCCTCTAAAACCACTATAGCACTAGCTGAAAAAACCTCAAACCGTACCTGCACAGCCCCAGAGTGACCAATCAGATCGCCGATCAGATCCAGCGAGCGCAGATCAGGGACTTCTGGGGTTTTCTTGGCAGGAGGGCCTGTCTGCTTACTGGACCTGCCAAAAGTGCCGAACATCCCAAAAAAGCCTGAGAGAGAGAACAGATGAATCACCAAACCACCCAAAACAATGCATTCAACTCATGATCATGATTATTTACTCTTTTAAAGAAACAAAAAAAGTATCTGTTTTCAGTCAGAAATTTCTTAAATATATATATATATATATTTGATAAAGTATGAAAAATAAATAAATACTTTGGGGTAACGTTGCTGGAAATTCAGCTTTGCATCATAGGAATAAATTAAATTTCTAAATATATTCAAAAAGAAAACGTTATTTTCAAATGTAATTCAATTGTTTTTACTGTATTTTTGATCAAAGAAATACAGCCTTGATGACCATAAGACACTTCCTTTTAATATTAAAATAATTACAAATAATTGAACATTAATAATCCTGCAGACACCAAAAACTATACATATTTTTCAATATTTACAATATTTAATATAAATACAATATTTAAAATTAATATTTGATTAATTTAATTTGTATTTATATATTTAAAGTAAATAAAGTACAACTTATAAATACCTTAAAAAATTACCACTTCAATTATTACTAATTAATATTAATAGTAATTGTATTGTATTACAGGAAATTAAAGAACATCAGGATAATCCCATGTTGTTTTAAATATTAGTGGTTGTTTTGGACGTCATTTACCAAATATTTTACAGCAGCTGGACTGACCCCCCCCCCCCCCCACACACACACACACACACACACACACACACACACAGAGAGACACACACACGCACACACACACACACACACACACACACACACACACACACACACAGAGAGAGAGAGACACACACACAGACAGAGAGAGACACACACACACACACACACACACACAGACACACACACACACACACAGAGACACACAACACACACACACACACACACAGACACACAGACACACACACACACACACACACACACACACACACGTGACACACACACACACACACACACAGACACACACACACACAAACACACACACACACACACACACACACAGAGAGAGACACAGACACACACACACACACACACACACACACACACACACACACACAGAGAGAGACACACACACACACACACACACACACACACACAGACACACAGCACACACACACACACAGAGAGACACACAGACACACACAGAGACAGACATGCAGACACACACACACACACACACACACAGACACAGACATACACACACACACACACACACACACACATCCTCTACACAGGATGGCAAAATAAACGATGATGTGGCAACATCTGGATCAATTTCAGAAAGAGGACAAGAATGCGGGAAGGAAGGATGTGGGTTGTGATGGAAAGAGGAAAGGGTGAGAAGAAGGTATTTCAGAGACAAAAGGGATGGATGGAAAGAACAGAGTCTGGAACGAGGTGTTTGTGTCCTGCTCACCTGAGGAGGCGGGTTCAGCGGGCAGGGGGAGGTCCTGTAACTCCCACATCCTCACACTCCCGTCCTCAGAGCACGACACCAAGCGCCTACAACAAACAGAGAACACTTCGCTTCACTCGGATGCTTCACAGGGATGTTTTAGAGGAGTGTTTGTGATGCGTATCGTACCCGTCCTCCTGCAGCATGGTGTGTAAGACATTAGAATCATGGGCCATCTTCCTGTACGCCACCACACTCTTCATCAGCACATTAAAAACATACAGACCACTGCCTACGGCCGCCACTATATACTGAGACAGAGATAGAACTGTGTGAGGAAAATATGCATTTATATGATATACACTAACAGTCAGAAGATTGCAATAATTACAATGTTTTCAAGTTTTTGAAAGAGGTCTCTTCTGCTTTCAATAAAAATAGAATAACATTTTGAATTTTTTATTACAAATTTAAAATACTTAATACATTTTCTACTTAAATATATTAAAAACATTAATGTATTCCCGAGATGCATAGCTGAATTTTCAGCTTCATTGCTCCAGTTTTCAGTGTCACATGATCTTCAGAAATCATTCTGATTGGCTGCTCAACAAACATTTTTATTATCAATGTTGAAAACACATGTGCTGCTTCATATTTCTGATACATTTTTAAAGGATTATTTAATGAATGGAAGATTCACAAGAACAGCATTTATTTGAAATAAACCTGTTTTGTAATATTATTAATGTCTGTCACTTTTGATCAATTAATGCATCCTTGATGAACAAATATATATACTTTACATACCTCAGAGTTTTGAATGTTACAGTTTTCACAAAAATATTAAGCAAAAATAGTTTCAACATTTTTCTTGAGCAGCAAATCAGCATATTATTATGATTTCTGAAGGATCATGTGACACTGAAGACTGGAGTAATGATGCTGAAAATTCAGCTGCGCATCACAGGAATAAATTACATTTGACACATTCTAACACAAAGTAGTTGTCAAATTGTAATAATATTTCAAAATATTACACTTTTTATTTAATTTTGATCAAATAAACAGCCTTGGTGTGGAGAAGAAACTTTTTTCAAAAACATAAAAATTGATTATTGTGGTATAATTGATATATAATTGATCGTTTCTAATGGAAGGACAGTTTTTACCTCTCCATCTGAGCTCATGTGTTGAATGGATCTCTCGATCTGTTTCAGTTTGACCTCTGATTGGCTGTCTCCCGGTGGCTCCTCCCACAGAATGTGCTCATACGCCTGGGTCGTCCAATCCACTGAATCCCAGATGATGAGCTCACCGATATGAGAGCCGCTCGCAAACAAGCCGTCTGAGAGAAACAATAACCAACACTAAACACAGCACAACAGAAAATGATCTCAACGTGTCTGTGATACACGATGTGTCACCGTTGATGCTGATGAGAGAATGAATGGTGTCCCGATGGTCAGCTAGATGACGGATGACCATAACCGCAACGTCTGATCCAGACAGGCTCAGCTTAAATATCACTGGAACGTCAGAAACAACTTCAAATCATTCATTTACCTACACGCACACTTATATACACAACATAAAAGTCATTACTAATTAACTGAACAGAGCTCTGAAATTCAGATTTGCGAGGACCATAACTGCTTTTGCTAGAGCAGTGAGAGTAAATCTTGTCATATTTGTTGAAAATACCACTATTTTTGAACATATGTCTTATGGGAAAAGTATTACCGATCTCTTTATCCATGGCAGCTGCAATGAAGTTCTTCGGTAACTCCAGCATGGCTGAGATGCCTTCAGAATAACGCAGAAGATTTATTCAAACATATTTTTTAAACACACTACTGTTCAAAAGTTTGGGGTCAGTAAGCTGTGGGTTTTTTTCCAAGATATTAGTACTTTTATTCAGCAAGGATGAATTATGTTATAAAAGATTTCCATTTCAAATCAATGCTTTCCATTCATCGCATAATCCTAAAAAAGTTTTACCACAGTTTCCACACAAAAATATAGCACAGCTGTTTTTAGCATAATAATAATAAATGTTTATTGTGCAGCATATTAGAATGTTTTTTGAACACTGAAGACTGAAGAGTAATGATGCTGAAAATTCAGCTTTGATCTCAGGAATAAATTTACTTTGAAATATATATTAAATACAAAACAGCTAATTCACAATATTGTGTTTACTGTATTTTCTGTATAATGCAAGTACAAGTAGTTTGATGTGTGTGTGTGTGTGTGTGTGTGTGTGTGTGTGTGTGTGTCGTGTGTGTGTGTGTGTGTGTTGTGTGTGTGGTGCGTGTGTACCTGCATCGCTGTGATGAACCGTTTTACACTGCAGCTCAAAGTCTCTGTTCCAAACACACAGTTCATTTCCACCCGAGAGCCATACGTCCAAACGATCCAACACCAGCAAACACTGAAAAACAGACCGATTCATCAGAGCACAAACACACAAACCCCACCTACACACACTGAAAGAGGAACAGAGCACTGAAACAAGCTGCATCACTTACTGTACCTTCACTGAGGACTGGAGATCAGATATATGCTGCACTCGGTTTCCTGAATCCGGATCCCATAACTGCTGCTGAATTAAGGACAAGCATCGACACTAAACACACACACACACACACACACACACACACACACACACACACACTGCAGCAGACGCTTGTGTAAAGGATACACTGAGCGTGCGGTCTGATGATGCGGTGATGAGCGCGGCGTGTGTGTTTCTTCCTCTGATGACGGAGTATGACGTCATTGCAGTGATCTGCTGTGTGTGACCGCGCAGCTCGAACAAACAGTCTCCCGTCTGACACACACACACACACACACAAATGCTGCTGTTGCATTTATTTTGAGTATTGGGATCACGCAGTAAATATAATATATATGGCAGTGGACAATTAATAGAACATTTTTACATTTGATGAATTTTATCAATAAAGTAGTAATTAACCATTTATTTAAGAATAGAATACAATCTGTTTCAAAACATTAAATAAAATCAATCAACCATACAGTATATAACATTACGAAATTATATTTTGCATATATTTTTCGACATTGCCCCCACCAAAACACACAATAATAAGTGTTGCCATATGTACATATGTATGTGTTTTATATTACGCTAAAAATACTTATTAAAAACAAATATTATACAACACCTAAAACAATTTTGAGCTCATATTTTATAAGAAAATTACATATGCTTATTTTTATAGATTTATAAAATAGCGTGAATAAGTACACTGAAAATGACTATAAATAAATACAATTATACATGATAAAATTAGATGACCTCATATATTACATATTTTTTCATATTTAAAATATATTGTGTAATTAAAATTGTTTAAAAAAAAAAGTTGTGTATTGTGTAAAAAATATATATACATAAATATTATTTTCCATATCTAAAAGTAAATCTAAAAGTAATTTAAAAGTATTGTTAAAAAAAAAATAAATATATATATATATAAATAAAACTGTTACTTTTTTATAAAATAAGTAATAACAAAATATTATATATTAAAATATCCTGTTTCATATATATATATATATATATATATATATATAAAATAAATAATTTTTTAGAATTTATGTTTCTTTATATAATTAATATTTTACATATTTATATCAAATAAAAGTTTATTTTAAGAAATTTTGAGTCATAATGTAAAAATGTTTCTGATTAATATTAACAATTATTATAATTTATTAATAATAATGTTAAACAACATCACAATCAACTATCAACTATGCTGACTTCTGACCTATATTTACCATATCATAAACATGTGATTAGCATATTCATAAAGTTATGTTCTGCTCACCTCAACATTCCATATGAGCACCAGTCCGTCGTCACCTGCAGACGCAAACCTGCCAATCACAAAACACACAGATGCTGAGTAAAGCCTGGCATGATGCTTCACGAACATGAACTAGTTTAATGTTCAATAAAAGAAACCATAAAGCGCTAAATATAACATCGCCTGCACTATGACAGATCTTCTCCTCTGATCGGACTTTAACAATCGCGTGATTCTGAAGTGACCTTTGACCTCTCGAGCTCAGAAACGAATGGTCCTCAGGAAGAGCAGGAGAATGAAACTATGATAAAGGGATGAGATACAGGAAGTATGGAAGGGATCGGAGACGAGAAACAGGACTCGGGACTCTAAAAGCAATCAATGATGTTCTGCAGACTGACCTCACCTCAAACTCTCCTCCTGCGCCGAGATCATCAGGAGCAGCCAGCCGTAACACACACACACACACACACACACACACACACACACACACACACACACACACACACACACACACACAGACACACACACACACACAGACACAGACACACACACACACACACACAGACACACACAGACACACACACACAGACACACACACACAGACACACACACACACACACACACACACACACACACACACACACACACACACACTCCATCACTTCAATAAAAACAAGCCCTGCGCTGTGTGTTTGTATATACATGAGCTGTTTAAAGGCCTCCAGCGCAGATGTTTTCATGCAGACGCGGTTCATACGGACAGGCCCAGAGCTGATGGACACTATCAAGTGGATGTCGAAGTGCACACACACACCAAACTCCCTCAAGCTGGGATGATTAAGCTCTTGTCACGCTCTGTAAGTTTGCTTTTGGAGAGGATCTGGCTTGGTCTTAGCTGTCAATCACTGGTCAGAGGCAGAAGAAGAGGATTGCTTACCTTAAGTCATCAATCTGCACCAGAAATCGAACAATGTCAAAGTGTCCTTTCAGCACCTGCATCTCCGTGAAACAGTTTTTGGGCTGTTCCTCCCCAATGAACAGCGCCGCGCTCTTCTGCCCACGGAGAGAATATAATAGACAAACGAATCATTGCTTCAGTCGAGCTCAGAATGTGCTGAAATGACTCGGCCTGTCTCTCTGATACATGTTCTGCACTCCTGCAACTAGAACTGGACACTGAAAGCAGTTCTCATCTTCTGTTTATTGCTGAATAATGGCAATAATATTGACTTATAAGTCATATCACAAACAAAACTGGAGTGTTTGTGACTTTTCAAATGCATGGCTGATAAAAGTTTTTACTGTGTTATTCCAGGCATCTTTCTAAACACATCCACAAAAATATAATTACTTTCTTTTTGTCGTGTTTCTAACCCTAAAACTAGTCTAAACAAACTAAAATCATAAAAACAGAAAACCATTTTCATTAATAAAATAATTATTAGCATTAATGTTTCCGTAAAATAAACATTTAGATAAAATATAATATTATATATACAAAAGCTTTAAATAAATCACAAAAAATATATAAAAACTCTAATTCAAAATATTAACAAAAACTATATTATACATCAATGATACTAAAATGACACTGGTCCAGCCTAACCTTTCCCAATTACATATATAAACATATTTCAGTGTATATTTTATTTAAATACATTTTATTTTTAGTAATCTAAGTACCACGCACGCACACACACACACACGCACACACACACACACGCACACACGCACTCACACACACACACACACACACACACACTCATTAAATTAGAATGTCGTGGAAAAGTTCATTTATTTCAGTAATTCAACTCAAATTGTGAAACTCGTGTATTAAATAAATTCAATGCACACAGACTGAAGTAGTTTAAGTCTTTGGTTCTTTTAATTGTGATGATTTTGGCTCACATTTAACAAAAACCCACCAATTCACAATCTCAACAAATTAGAATACTTCATAAGACCAATAAAAAAAACATTTTAGTGAATTGTTGGCCTTCTGGAAAGTATGTTAATTTACTGTATATGTCTCAATACTTGGTAGGGGCTTCTTTTGCTTTAATTACTGCCTCAATTCGGCGTGGCATGGAGGTGATCAGTTTGTGGCACTGCTGAGGTGGTATGGAAGCCCAGGTTTCTTTGACAGTGGCCTTCAGCTCATCTGCATTTTTTGGTTCTCTTGTTTCTCATTTCTTCTCTTGATTCTCTATGGGGTTCAGGTCTGGTGAGTTTGCTGGCCAGTCAAGCACACCAACACCATGGTCATTTAACGAACTTTTGGTGCTTTTGGCAGTGTGGGCAGGTGCCAAATCCTGCTGGAAAATAAATCAGCATCTTTAAAAAGCTGGTCAGCAGAAGGAAGATGAAGTGCTCAAAAATTCTTGGTAAACGGTGCAGTGACATTGGTTTTCAAAAACACAATGGACCAACACCAGCAGATGACATTGCACCCCAAATCATCACAGACTGTGGAAACTTAACACTGGACTTCAAGCAACTTGGGCTATGAGCTTCTCCACCCTTCCTCCAGACTCTAGGACCTTGGTTTCCAAATGAAATACAAAACTTGCTCTCATCTGAAAAGAGGACTTTGGACCACTGGGCAACAGTCCAGTTCTTCTTCTCCTTAGTCCAGGTAAGACGCCTCTGACGACAACTGTAGCCAAATTCCTTGACACGTCTGTGTGTGGTGGCTCTTGATGCCTTGACCCCAGCCTCAGTCCATTCCTTGTGAAGTTCACCCAAATTCTTGAATCGGTTTTGCTTGACAATCCTCATAAGGCTGCGGTTCTCTCGGTTGGTTGTGCATCTTTTTCTTCCACACTTTTTCCTTCCACTCAACTTTCTGTTAACATGCTTGGATACAGCACTCTGTGAACAGCTTCTTTGACAATGAATGTTTGTGGCTTACCCTCATTGTGAAGGGTGTCAATGATTGTCTTCTGGACAACTGTCAGATCGCAGTCTTCCCCATGATTGTGTAGCCTAGTGAACCAAACTGAGAGACCATTTTGAAGGCTTAGGAAACCTTTGCAGGCTGTTTTGAGTTGATTAGCTGATTGGCATGTCACCATATTCTAATTTGTTGAGATAGTGAATTGGTGTGTTTTTTGTTAAATGTGAGCCAAAATCATCATAATTAAAAGAACCAAAGACTTCAAACTACTCCAGTCTGTGTGCATTGAATTTATTTAATACACGAGTTTCACAATTTGTGTTGAATTACTGAAATAAATGAACTTTTCACGACATTCTAGTGTGTGTGTGTGTGTGTGTGTGTGTGTGTGTGTGTGTGTGTGTGTGTGTGTGT